>VWZT01013151.1:0-46612 GCA_013397055.1 Pachycephala philippinensis
CCTTACAATATTTTAATAACAAACCAGAAAAGCTGAAATGATTGCTTTTAACTTTCCTCAGATTAAAATTTTATCCAGTCAAAATTAGTCAGTTTCATTTTGAACAGACCTGATTTTTGAAACAAGGCTGTTTCACCAAGGATTTTTCAACCATCTGTATTTGAGAGCAAAACTAACAACACAAAGAAAGTTTTTTCCAATTGATGACATAGACTTGAATTAATTAATATACGCCTAAACAATTCCTACATTTTTACCATAATCATGGAAATCCTACAAGATACGTTACCTTGACTATTTCTTGATTCTAGAGTACATCAGTAATAACTTCATACATTATTATGGAATCACAGGGTCCTGGGAAGGTGAGCTCACAAAAGACACAAAGGAGGAGAGTTCCTTATCTTCATGTTTAAGAACTAATTTAGTTGTAATATCTTAATTACAGCTATTTGATAGTAACACAGATATCTTATAAATGAAAACAAAGATCTGTTCTACATGCACAGTTGCAGTGCAACCAGCTGTGTATTTTAGAAGCTCAGGAAGACTTTTATCCTCTAATACAGTTCCTTACCCTTATAAACATTTATCTTTTGTGTATTTTGTAGTTGTATTTTCTCTGCATTCTCAGGAGAGAGCTATATCTTTTTTTCCCCCCTCTATTCCACAGATTCAGTTATTTTTATTTTTTTACAGATGTTGCAAGTAAGAATTGAGTGATGCCTCAGCAGTTACAGAGCTACTTGTAACTTACTTTTGTTTCATACTCAGGAGACCTGAACATGAGTATCAGTAGTTTTTATTATATGAAACTGAGAGCTAGGATCTTACTCAGCTTAGAACACCGGTTGGGTACCTAAAGGTATTTGTTAACATTTTCAGAGAGACAAAGATGGAGACTTTGATGCAGCTTGCACTTTTGCAAATAACATATTTGAACTTAACAAAGGGTATGGAATTATAATAAAAGTTTCATGACATGATGCACCATGAACATGATCCATATCCCACTGAAACTAGGAGATTTGTAATTGATTTAATTGGAAACTGGAACTGTTCTTATCAGTTATCCGTAAGTAGGAGAATCGTACAAGCTTTTAGATAGCAATGCTGATACATTCGATGCTGAGGTGTTCTGCATGTTAATGAAAATAAGCTCATGGTGCCACGTCTGCAAATGTTTTGTAGTATCTTTTTATTTGTAGAGAACACTATGTTTCTGAAATTTCCAAATCTTCCTTTTGTGCTGCCAGTCTGAAGAAATAAGCTTCAGTCATTTTGTATAAATTCCTGCATTCATTATAATTTACAGAATAATCTGTTCTGAGAACCTTGACTCTTACAAGAAGTGCATTCTGATTGAATAGACAACCTTCCCCTTTTTATTGGTTTAAAGGAGAGACTCCATTTTTGATAACACCTTGCTTCTGGTATCACATGGCACCAGTGCTGATGGATTCAATAGCAGTCCAACATGCCCTACGTTAGACTAGTCGCATGTGTACATGCAAAGACAACACATTAGATTTTCCAGGTTCCAAGAAAATCAGAACTAGATCACTATTAGACAGAACTGTAGCTGTACAAAAAGCTAGAAGTTGCAATGCCTACACCATGAGCTTTCTGGAGTTTAACCCTGCCGTTCAAGAACAAGATAAATGAACTTCTCCTGGAGCTAGAGCTCAAGCAAGCAGTCTTTGAGCTTGTTGGAGAGGAGGAGGTACAAAACTTCACCACACCTGGATTTCATGGTATTTATCGCTGCTGCATTAAGGATATCTGAAGAAGTTTACAATGAGGACATGATTTGGCTTTTCTTTCCATCACGTCCTCCCAGTGGCTGTGAAAATGCAGTGACTATATTGGATGTGTTTACTGGAGGGAAAGAGGCGGAATGAGAGAAAAGTGTATAGACAGAAAGCAGCACCAAATTGTGTCTCATGCCATTAACGACAAATATACAATGACTGAATCACAAATAGAAAAAATATTATGCTACCTACATTTTTTTAGTGATATTTGATAATATTAATGAATGGACTTGAATGCTTCTGCTATTCCTATTGAATGGAAGAAAACAAAAAGCTATCCTGTGAAGAAAATTGAAGAAAATAAATCCTTCTGCAGACTACAATTTTCTCCATCCCTTTAGTGTTTTGTATGAAGCATAACGCTTTAGAATTAACTGTGAAACAATAAACACACCAGTGTAAACTGGTGGGAATAGTAGTTCAATAACGGAAACAAAAGGGACTGCTATAATAAAGAGAATTTCTTCTTTCACCACATAGATCTCAGAACATGTTGCTCTTCTTGATAAATCAGAGAAAAATGTCATCAAGAAAGGTGATGTGTTTTTAAAGTTTTATTGGTATTATTTTGAGATAGAAGGTACAGTCCCATAAGGTACTAAACATTTTTGGAAATAAGTAAATAAAAAACATTCAGTGAAATCAAATGTTGGCAATGTGACACAGTACCTCTGCTGGTTCTTATATTAAAAAAAGATAAAATTTGTAACATCATAGAAAGGTGGGAAAGGACCTCAGGAGGTAATCTATTCCAACTTCCATGTAGATATGTATGTATATTTCAAGATGATAATTGTCAATTGCACATCATCATCAGTTTCCATATAAGTAATATATAAAGTCTTATCTGTTGATTCCCTCCATACCCCCTAAGAGGACCACATATATCCAGGATCACCTGAATATCACTGGGGCTTGGAGTACACTCTCAGTTGTTGGTTTTTATGCTGCACTGAGAAGAAAAACATTTTAATATTTGGTTCAGATTTGGAATCAGAGAAAAATCAGATCTTGACTGAATTGCAATAAGCTGACCAGTTTTTCTTCCAGGTTGTCAAAATAAAAAAAAACAACTTAAAAAAATAAAATGCACTTAGGAAAAGCCAAACAGTTTGATGCAACTTGAATTCTCTGTTGGAAAACTCTACTCAAAAGAGAAGGAGAGTAAGGGAATACAGAAGATGAGGCAAAAATTCCAGATACACTCTAAAAAACCCATAGAATCATAAAATGGTTTGATTTAGAAGAGACCTGGAAGATTTCAAGTGGGTTTCAACCCCTCTTCCATGGGCAGGGAACATTCCGCTAGGCCAGGTTACTCAAAGCCCCATCCATTCTGGCCGTGAACACTTCCAGGGATGGGGATATGGGACTGTCTACAGATTAATAGTGATTATTATACTACACCTTGATCAGGGATGTCTGTTTCAAAGGAAAGGAGATGTTCGTAACCAAATGCAAGTAATTTAGGAGTCCTTGCCCTTTAGCAAAAATGTTTCCAGTTAAACTTTGTCAGATGTTACAGTTTTCTCAATTTTCTCTCATTCCCCAGTGAACACAATTCCCTTCACTATTCAGAATTATGTTGCTGTCATGGATTATGTCAATGTTAACCTTTATTATCCATTTTCAGTTATAGGCTTTCATGAATGGAACTGAAAACAAAAGAGGGAGAAAATCTCTGAGCAAGTGTGATAAAAGCCTCATTATTAAATTGTTCCTTCTCATTCTGGTGAAGTCCCACTTTACTGCATTTTTCTCTTTCCTTATTTCAATCTATATCTATACTCTTTAGTGGCATTTTACAGAAGACAGGTTTTTTATTTCTAAAATTTTAGCTTGCACTAAAAGAATTTTAAATGCAACCTTCTTTTTCTTCCTTTTTTTTCCCTCATGAGTATGTCTTCATGGTCATGATCTGAAATATTAAAGCTTTGTGACTGTAGGCTGTAGCACTACTGACATTTATTACAAATTTTCAACAAGGAAGTGCAGAAGAAACTGTTGTACAATGGCACTTTTTACGTGCCAGTCCTTTTGACATATGTCTTATAACCACAGATAAGTGCCTGTAAAATGTTCAGACAGAACTACAGGTATTTGGCACACCTATGAGTGCAAATCTTACATCTGTCTACATTTCCATGGAGTAAAAAAGCTTTTAGTTATTGAAATGAATTAGAAATCTTGGGCTTTTGTGAATTTTTTTACAGATAACTAATCTATCTCTTGTGGCTGTTGACAATATACTTACATCTGATTAATTGACATCTTCCTTGAGTTACAGTTGTTTATTAAAATAGTTTTATTGATAGAGAAATGCAGCTAATTCTGAAAGGAGACAAAGTTCTATCTATGACCTTTAGCAGTATAAAAGCACGCTGAAAGGAATTCAATAAAATTACATTTTAGTTTTCTTTCTCAGGTTACTTAAACTTGTAAGTAGTTGATCATAAATTAGTTACCTTCCTGTTTTCCTGAAAATATAAAGTGGCTTTTTAATGATTATGTTAAGGAACTAGAGTGAAAATAAAATATCACAGTGATCCACTGAATTCACTGAACTTTTAACTGCAGAAAATCTGCTCTCAATTTCTGCCTTTTTCCATATCCGAAAATAATTCCAAGATTTACTCTTGATCTCCAGTATATAAGGAAAGGCCATCCTGCAATATCAGTGAATTAATTCTACAGTTTATGACAGCATCAGTCTAATTTAAAAATATTTTTTAAAGTAGGAACGACAGCAAGAAGTGCACAGAGGAATTTAATTCCCTTTCTAACAAATGTGGGTATGCTAAATGTCACAAAATGGTGCTAGAAGAGAAGGACTTGCTACCTACCAAAAAACCTCTCAACCAACAAAATCCAAAAAACTAATAGAAACTAATAGATAGGAACTGAAACTTAAGTGATATAAGTAAAATAAAACACATTTTTTCTGTGTACTGTGTTTTCTTAGAGTCTACTTCACATAAGTAGTTCAAGACTGTCTTCAGAAGCAAGCAGCATATTTCAATAGTAGCAGCTATTGCTGCTAGTGCAAAACTGACTGATAACTATCTGGTGTCCTCACTACAGCTATTCTGGAGGATTTTACTTTGGAATAGATGTAGTGTAGGCCTGTGAACTGCATCAATACCTACCATTCTAAGCCTCCTCACCTGTAGCAAAAGCATCTGCTTGATACAAGTGTCTTTGGACAAGTGAAGTTCTTCAGCCTGTATAAAGCAAGAGGTCAGGTGATGGTAGAATTGCTTTCTGGCTCTGAAAACTGAAAATCTCACTCACATAAACAGCCCATGTGAATACAATCAGACTACTCAGATGGGGGAAGCTGCTGCCTTGCTGAAGTGTTTGCAGGATCAAGACGTAGATAATAATTGCCAAGAATAATGTCTTCACTGTAGCTGTAGATATTTACAATACTGTTCATCATCACTGTAATTATAAGATCTATAAAGGGAAATGTCAGAAGAATGTGGAAAGCTCTATTTGAATCATCACTTGGTGAATTGGTTAAGAAAATAAGACTAATGTGAAAATATTTTAAATGTCTGCAGATATTAAGTAATTCTATAATCTCTTCCACTTTGAGATATCCCTGTAAGAAAAATCTCACTTTAATATCTCTACTACTTTTGAGTTCTCTTTGCAGATATAAAGTAGGTATGTAATGTGCTTCAGGAATGTAATTACATTGACAGCCTACTATTGACATATAAATTTAGAATCCAGAGATGCAAGAGAACAATACCAGAACAGCTTGGAAACAAAGACAGTTGTGACCAGAAGATAACTGATCAGACATGTGAGCATATTTTTATTTTCACAATATGAAGAAGGCAGCTAAAAGGTGAGAATAGAATAGAATAGAATAATAGTTCTGTTGGAAGGAGCCTACACAATCAAGTAGTTCAACTGTTTACAGGACAAAAATAGGCATACTATAAATTATAAGGACTAAGGACAGAAAATTTTGGGGATAAAAACATCAAAGTCATAGAAAGATTGCAATACTTGAATCTAAATTATACATGTCTATAATTTAAAGTACAGGGAGGAGGTTACACAACGGCAGTTCCTTGGTTTAGCAGTAGTGATGCTAGTAATAATCTTACAAAGGTGTGCAAAGGAGTAGGGATTGATTCTGCGTTATCTTCCTGGTCTTCAGCTAAATACAACAGAACAAAACAAACATATCTTAAAAATGTCACTGGCAAAAATAAAAGCAAAAGTTTATACCAGCTATTACAAATATAGCTACAAAAGAGGTGTTGCAGAGAATATAATGCCAGACTGGCTGGAGTAGAAATGTCAGAAATCTGAATATTAAGAAATGTTGTCAGAGTAGGTATGGGATTTTCAGCAGGAAGGGGAGACAGCAGGATCCTGTTGTATCATTGTGTAAAGAGAAATAGTCAGAGGAACGCGTTGAACACAATTGAGGAGGAGGTCAGAAAGAGGAAGGAAGAACAGATGATCATATTAAAGCTGAGGAAAGACAAATATTCAGCAATGTCAAAACATGCACAGAGATAAAAAAATTAATAATGTTAACAATGAATTATCCATGTGTGGTCAAATGTCAGTCTGTAAACTGACAGAAATCAGAAAACCTGAGTAAATGTGCCAAACAAGTAGCGTATAAACACTGTTTTTATTTATCTAAATCCTCCAGGCATTCGGTAAAGTATTTTTTTTCCTAAATCTTCCTCATCTCTTGCCCAGAAAGCTCTTTATATAATTTTGGCTGGTTTGAAGCTGTTGCTTGTAGAAGCCACATATATTCAATGTTCCGGCTTTGCATCTGAATCTGTGCAATATGGAAAGTGGGTGAGCTTCTTGCAGACTTAGCAAGGAGAGTGAGAACAGAGAATCAAGCCAAAATTACAGGTCTGGAACACTTGCCCTGTGAAGAGAGGCTTGGGGGAGCTGGAGTTTTTCAGCCTGGAGCAGAGATGCCTCAGGATAGACATAATATCAGTGCCTAGGCAAACATCACTGATCATCAAGAAGCCGGGCTCCTCTCAGCTGTGCAGGCCAGGATGATACGAGACAAGGACATAAACAAAAGTGTGAGAGGCACACTGAGCGTATAAGGAGAACCTTTGCCCCATGAGGGCAGCTGGGCAGCAGCACAGGTTGGCCAGAGAAGTGGTAGAGTCTTTGTTCTTGCAGGTGTTTCAAAAGAAAGCCCAGAACAACCTCATCAGATCTCATGGGATACCCTGTACTGGGCAAGAATCCATACTACAGCCAGACCGGAGACCTTCAGAAGACCCTTTGGACCTGAATTATTTTGTGTGATTAGTCTGTGATTTAGGAAACAACACACTGAGGCTACTGCCAGTAGTAACCACATAGCTGTTTGGAAAACTCCTTCCTCTGCCTCAGTACGAGCTGAATGATGCTTATTACCTGCTTATTCTAATGGCCAATTTCAAGATATCTAACAATTCTGCAATGACGGGAACAAAAACTAAATGATTCTTCTTCTTTTGTTTGGTTTGTTTTGTATTTTTTTTTTTTTTTGTCATTAAATACTATGGCTCTTTTCGATTCAGTTATTTGGTGTATGTTTTTGAGCACTATAAATACGACTATTGTAACTAGCAAATATGGACTCATTTAAATGACCTAATGTCTTCTGAGAATAAGACATTAATGTAACTCTAAGACATATGAAAATTCAGCTAACTTTTTTAACCTGCATATTTTGCTAAAAGGATTTCCTTAAATTTAAATTAACTTTCAGCAGTTTTGATGTGAAATAATTTATTTCTGCATATGATATCTACTAGTTTAGTTGAATATATCAGACTGAGAAATGAATAATGTGATAAAAAGCATCTTGATAAAAATTGAAGTGCATTTGTTTTGAAAAATAATTGTGACTGGATAAAAGCTATTTGAATTACCAAAAATACACTGCTTTAAATAAAAATATGTTCATTTCCTTGCAAATATGTTGTTTGCAATACAAATGGTCTGATTTCAGTAACAAGGATATGTGTCCATTAAAAGTGTATGAAGTGCCTATTTTAGGCAAAAATTAACACCAAATATTTCAATTTTTATTATAAAGTTAACAAAAATATTTAAACCTTCAAAACTTTATTATTGCAGCTGATTGAAATTCTACAGTTGAATAACAAACAAAAAATACAGCTTATGAGAAATAAAAATATTTTGTGTAAATGTAACACTTTAACTGAAAATTCAAAATTTAAAAAAAAATTATTTCACTCATTACAACTGCCTTGATCATTTCCATTTGTACTGCTCATTTGTATGCAGTTTTCCTAAAAAAAAAAAAAATTCATAACATTCTGAGTGTATATTTTGTTAGTTACAAAATATTCACATAATAGCAAATAGGTAAATAGACTAAATAGGAATAATGACGTCAAAATAGAAGTTTTAGTTCCTTAAAGTAGTTGATTGTTTTCACCTATATTCTGAATTCTTGTCATATTAAATGAGGATTAAAGTCTCTAAAGACTGTATTTGAACAGGTATAAACTGTTAGATTATCAAACAAGATGGATTGATACCATTCCCAGAACAGGTGATTCATAGGCAACTGGCAAACCCCAGATCCTATAAACCAGATGTTCTTATATTCCTTCTCATTTTCTGGTAATACAAAGAAATTCTCTGGGGATATGTGATGTATAACTTCAGACGGGAAAAGACAAAAGATACTACACCTCCTATGGAGGAATTCTCAAGGAGCCTGGAGTATGGCAATAAACAAAAATCCATTCTTGATTATGGGGACGTGGTTACTCTTTAATGTAGTACTCAGATTGCTTTAAAATACTACAAAATTAGACTATTCCACAGGTGAAACGAAATGTGAATTGCCTCCTTCTTATTAGATATTCCTTGTGGAATCTGAATGAGCATCACTGATTGAGGCTAAGGTATTTAAGATGTACAGATAATTCCAATAACTTAACTAGTTTTAATGCACATAATGAAAGAACGTTCAGAGCACTGTTTGCAAAGTACTACTGGTGCTATAAAAAAGAAATATTTAATAATAGAAATTAGAAGCAACTTTTTTATTGCTCCATCCTCACAGTATTATAATAACAGAAACAGTTTATAGTTCTTAAACATAGAATGGGAGCAGGATATAATATAATTGTTGGAGTGGTGAGATGTGTCCTGCAACATCAGAAAATGAGATTGGAGTGTTTAGCTCTGTGGATGAAGGCATGTGATAACTGCTGGAAGAAAAGTGGGCAATGCAGTATGAAAACACTAAGTCCAGAGTGTCCAGAAGTGTTGACACTGCCGCAGTCAGTCAAATCCAGCTTGTAGGATACACTAGCCTTCCTTCAAATTGTCCTGGATATTGATCTGTGACTGCAGCTTGAAAATTTCAAAGGTACTCTTGTCATAGAATCATTGATTAGAATCAATAGAACAATTAGAACAATTTATGTTAGAAGACACTTTTACAAAATATCTGGTCCAAATCCAGGTCAAAGCTCTGATATCTCTCCACTGTGCTGTGAGAAAACTTGTTACTCCTTGTCTTTTGTCAGGGCTTTAAATCTCCTCTGTCAATGCACAGCTGCAAAGTGGGGAAAGAGCTTTTCCTTCTGTCACCAAACTTTCAAGCTTCTGGCTTTCTGCTTCCTGGCATTCTGCATCCTCTGCTTGTTCAGGGGCAGCTTCTACCTGTTGCTCCTTCCACACAACGTGTGGTTCAGGTTCTGTCAAAGGATCCATCAATTCTGTGCCTATCCCTTCCTGATGGTGTGCAGTTTGCTCACCTCTTCCTACAGCTCCTTCATCTGCTGACTCGGTGTTTCAACCATAGAGTCTCTCCCTCAGGGAAGGTGGCTGATGGCCCAGCCTCAGGGAGTTGCACCAGACATTGGGGACTGGGTGGATGTACCAGGAACCCTCATTCAAACCAGCCCTGCAAATTTGTCCCTGATGTGTCACCACTAGTGTCACAGTGCCACACACCACCTCTGGGCGTGAGACCTTCTCTTCTGGTCCCACCTTGCCATCCTTGTTTGCTGTATTCTCTGGTTGTTGGTACTCCAGATAATAAGGTGAAGGGTCAAAGGTGAAAATACTGAAATGCAGTCAGAAAACACTGTTGGTCAGAAGAAGGAGGTGTGTCCAGGGAACCACGGAGATGCAGGATACCAGTTCTGCAAAAGTAGGAGCTGCTGTTTCAGACAGTGGAAATCTACATCAGCCACCAAAGATGTTGGCACCTAAACAATTTTAAATTAAAAGGTTTGAAAAGCTGGAAAATTACTAGAGACAGTAATTAAGTCTGTGAGGAGGTGTCCTACGTAAACCCAAGTTAGTGCCAGAAATACCAAATTTGCATTTTCATTTATATATATCTATGGATAAGTATATATATATACGTCTATATTTAGAACAGTAGACTGAACCAGAGATCAAACTGTTTGACTAGCACACACATTTTCTTGAAATAATTTAACTTTCTAAATCTCATATTGTGTATCTTACCCTTTCTGGTAAAATGTGACCACGGGTCCAAGCCTGTCAGCATTTCTGAATACGGAAACATGTTTGATTCAAAATTATTGCATGCAATAAATATGAACTCTGTGTCAAACTTTTAAACACCTCCTAAAAACAAACCAACAAACAAACAAACAAAAACAAGATGAAAGAGAGAAGGAGGGGTTTCCTGTTTTGACAACTCCTGCAAACTGTGAATATGAGTATTCAAAAATAATTAAACGTGTGTTAAGATCAGCATTTTTCTCCTTTCTTTGATGTTGGGGTTCTTTTTTTTCAGCTTCTGCTTAAAAAAAAATCTAGCATAAGGCATTGGATTGTGTTTGATTTGTAACTCATTTTGAAGTTTCAGTCTCTCCTTAGGGTAATATTTCTGCTTACTAAATTTAATGCTTATTCTCCTCAAAAAAAATGAAATTTCTCCTTTTTTTAACTCCCATCCTCAACACTAAACTATGACATACAGAAGTTGACTTTCGTTTTTACATATTTTTTTAGTATTTGTGTCACTGTTTGCACAGAAACCAAATAAAATATTTTGTTAATTAGCTCCTCAGCACCAACAGTACATTTACCTATATTTTTCCTGTCCCAGATCTTATAGATGTGTATTTTTCTATTGGACTTTCCCAGAAAATAGTTGCAATGTTATGTACTGTGCTCTGTTCCTACCTGCTGAGGCTGGTGTTCCAGTTTTTCTAGATCTAAGTTAGGGTAGAACGAAAAGAAATGACAAGATTTTTTTTATTCTTTGCTAATTGCTATAAAGTCAGTAATACACTAACCTCAAAGGAAAAAAAAATCTTCCAATGACGTGCTAACAACATTGTTAAGTGGAGAACAGAATGAACTATAGGAACTTTTTCATGTAAATTTGACAGTGGATTTCATTACCCCTCAAAGCAGATCCTAGCTGATATCTCCCTTTACTACAATTTTAAGGAAGACCCAGCAGTTTTGACTAAAGGAACAGAAAAGGTCTGCTGAGTAGCATCCTCAGATCCAGAGCTATTATCACTTCTAAATGCCTGGGTCTGAAGAAGTGGTCTGCAGTACAAGACAGGAGTATAAACCCTAGGAGGAAGGATCCTCTCCTAAAATGCATTACAGAAGACACAAAAGAATTCCTGAACCCCTGCAGTGATGGGGGGAAATGTAAAAGAGGAAATGCCAACTTTGATTTAAATTAAAAGAATGCCATAGATCAGTTCATGTACTTTTGAAAACAGCTTAAAACAGAGTAATAACTTCAAATAGCTCAACAGAATTTCAGTAAGGTATGGGTAGAACAGGGTGTTTTTATTATCAGAGCAAGTAAAATGAAACTCCAAGCAACAGCTATAATATTCATTGTGTTCCTCTAATGATCTTTAAATTTTCTCTCCTTTTCAATCTATGTATCACTCTGTAATCAAGGAGGAATAAGATCTTGCTTTTGCATGATTTCTTTCTTTAACTAAAATTTTATTTGGGTTTAAATTTTCATGACACCAGAAGTCCCCACAGTATAAGAACTGAGGATGAGAAGAAAAAACTATGTCTGAAAGTTCAAAGTTCTTTGTGAGGAGGGAGTTTTTCTTCTGTTTTCACAGGGCCAAGCAATGTGGAAGCTCCAGTGGAAGCTCTGAAATTCATATTTCTTTTTCCAGACTCCATCATTTTAGTTTCTGATTTGCCTCCAGTAGCTTTTCTGCAAAGGTGAATTGCTGTTTCTCATTTACCGAGTGAACCAGGTGAGCTGTTGGCTTTGATTAAAACCTTGTAGGAAGGCCACTGAACAAGTCTTTTGAAACTCTGGTTATGAACATGGAAACACAGCAATCTATTAAATGGCCAATAGAAATACAAGTTATTGAACATGGAGCTTTACCCAGGTCTTGGCAGAGAGCAGAAGAGTATCACTTCAGTGAACTCAGTGCTGGTACATGGCAGCTGAAGATGCTTGCTGTGGCTTCCTGTGCTCACTGCTCGGTGACTGACCATTATGAAGAGCCCAAACAGTAAACCAGTGATGTTCTTAATAGGTCAGCTCCAACACATTTGTCTATCAGAAAGAAAATTACCTTGCTAACACACCAAATTTGTTACTTGTTTAGTTTGGATTTTCTTTCTACAAAGAGCCCTCCCACAAAATTTGCCTACAATTAAGTAAAAACCAGAATAAACATGATGATAATTGTTATATTAGAACTTGAAAATCTTGTAAATCCCAAAACAGATGCTGCTAGTATCAAATAAAATTTGAGCAAAGCTAATCCAAACTCATTTAAATACTATTGGTGCTGCAGTCACTTTTTAAAAAGCCTACATTTAGCCTGGGAAGATCCTGATACTGTCTCGTTACTGTCTGAACCTTTATCATGGTACTGTACCTTTCTAAAAGATCGTGAAAAGGAAGGGAAGGGAAAATATCATCCCTTCTGATTCAATTCCTTTCTACAGCTCTAACACAGAGCCAGTATTGGCCAAGTTTTCCGCTGAGTGCTTTCTCTGTAAAGTATTCCCACAGTGGACAGAAATAACCCTTTCAGTCTGACATTTTAGGGCAAAAATGACCTCATCTGTGCTGATGCATATCAGCTGATTCTCATGGTCATCCTATATAAGAAAAATATGATGTAATTCCTAAACTTTAGCATAAGCATAATAGCAGTCATAGTTTTATGTTGAATTAAAAATCTGTAATTCCCATTTCTGCAATCACACTCCAGCCAAACGACATACTGGGCATGATGCAGGTTCCTCCATCCCATGTCTGTGCTTGACTGCTAATTTGAAATTTCTAATTGCATTCTTATGATCTTGCTTCCTGTCAGACTGACAGCTACATAACATGTAGGAGGGAAGCTAGATGAGAAGGCTAATTATGAACTAAGGCAGTCAGGAGGGTGAGAGAGAGAGGAGGATTATTTTATTTTTTAATCAATATTGTATTTTCTCTTGCACCACCCCCAGTAGATTGTGTCTTAATGAGATTCGGTCCTAATCAATGCACATCTAGCCAAATTAAAGGTCAGATACTGCCTATGTAGGGCATGTAAATCACAGGAAAGTCTTTGAGATGCCTTCTCTTCCTTTATTCCTTTTCTACAGAGTAGCAAAAGCCAGAAAAAGCATAAGTTCCTTTACTAGAAGAGAGGAGGGTGTGCCTTTTTTTCCAATTTCCTGCAATGCATATAATTCAAAGCAGCAGAAAGAAGGGCAGCTGTGTTCCCTGTTCTGATTTTACTACGGTTTGCTGACTACCACTTTTTTCTTTTCTAAGGAATTATTCCATATGTTTCTGCTCTTAGTTGTGCTCGATGCATTGATCTTCCAATACAGTTAAATGCTACTTACATTGCCCTCATATTTTCATGTATTTTTGCATAACCTCCTATCCTGCTCCAGGGCATAAAAATACATATTTAGCATCATGCTGTAGAAGAAATATTTTTGTGGGTCACAATTCATCCTTTGCTGTTTCTCAGACACTTTGAAAACATACACATGCAAAAAACCCCGATGGTTACATCAACAAGGCCCCAGAAACACCATATGTGAGCCGAATTTACCCAGGTCAGGTTCTATGCTGTGTAGATAGACCATCTGTTTGGAAATACAATCCTTAAGAGAATAATACACATATTTTCCATGCAAACTGGATTAATCTAAGAAAGAGTCTAATGATACCTTTAAGTTCTGTATCAACCACAACACAGTAATATCTCATGAAGGGTTTCTTTTCCATTTTAAAATCCCAGGAATTTTGAGTTTATAAGCATAAAAAATTCAATTGCTAGTATATAGTATATTTCTGGAATTGAAATCTCTTGCTTGGTTGTTTTGTTAATATGGTTTTTTCTCCTGATTTATAATTGTATACCATCACCTGTTTATATCAGGTTTATCATACTAGAAACCTGTAGGACTGGTCCTGATGGTTATAAGGCTAAAAGCAGAGGTGGAGATATGGATTCACAGTTATGAGACAGAGAAGTTTAGGAGTTTTCCCAGGCTAAGAATCTGTGTAGAGATGTGATCTGAAGCAAGAGAGGTTTATAGCAGAAATCAAAGTGTAACAGGAACAAGAAGTCAGAAGCAGGTGGCAGAAATCACAGCTAAGCATGCAAGAGAGAAAACCAAGGAAAAAGCCACAGTGGCTCACAAAGTAGCCGATAATGATCTGTGCAAGGAGCTCTCATATGCTGCTAAGGGACACCAACCATTCATCCTGATCAATAATGCACCATTTCTGTTGGCTCTATCAGCACTTCACTATCTCAGGTTAGCAGGACTTCGAATAAGAGCAGGTGGTCCACTGCAGGGCCACATTAGTGAACCTGCACCTAAAAAAGAACAATTTTTTCATTACTGACAACTGTTATATAAATTCAATGATCTTTCATGCTTCATTTTTAAATCAGTAGTAGTGGCTGATATCAATAAGGTAAGTTAGGATCCCAAAACAACAAGCTAAATCCAAAAGAATATAAATCATTTTGCTTATTTGTGTCACTCAGAAAGTGGCTGTATTTTTATATCAGGAAAAGACTTAATCAAAGTTAGCTGCAGTCCAGCTTTTCCCTTCACAGTATTAAATGGTGGGTAGAAAATGGAAAATAAATCTACTACTATCAGTAAAAAATAAGGACAGTGTAGATGTGGGTTTTCTTGAACTTTTACTAATGAGACAGCTAATGACTACTGCTAGAAAGTGTGCTGAGCTTGCTTACTGCAATTTTGCCTAAAGTTAAGATCAAGTTCAGGTCATGCTCAGGAAGAAGCACATTAGCTGTGTATAGTGCCTGTAGTTCCAAGCACAGACTTCTATTTTTGTCTCCTGAGTTTAACACGTCCATTTGTTCACACTTTACTTATCTTCATTGCCACCTTCTCATCTCCTGAGAACATTCAGCATCACAGTTTTGGTGAGAGTACAGGGATCAAACAAGCCACAGAAATGAAAGGATGCCGCTGCCCAGCCTGCTTTGCTTGATTCTCAGTTGTCTCTGGTTTCACCTGCCAGATAGCCATCTGCCCAGACTGGAGATAATATAGTGGGATCTAAAGTAGAAAGCAACCATCATTATTTCAGATTTCTATTTAGGAACTGCAACTACAATGATAAGGGAGTGTTACTCCAAATTGGGCAGTGTTACAGATCTCTTCTGAGCAGATGGGCTGCAAAACAGCAAACTTTGCATGGACCAGCTGCAGGCTTTCATAACAAATACAAGCTGCTGATAGCAGTCTAGACAGGCACAACAGCTAGAAAGCACATTTCCATAATATAATAGCTTGTTGTAGAAATGAAGATTGCTCCTTGGCATTCCTACTTAAATGTATGTGCTTATTAACAGAGCTAGATTGTTATATACTCACATACACTCCTCAACCAGCCTGTGCTAGTTAGCACAAAATAGATGCAAATTGCTACCAAGGTAACTAGCTAGGAATTGAATATCACAAACAGATTTTTTTTCTTTTTCCTTGTTTGTTTACCCAAAGGAAGCTGCAGTTTTCTCAAATTCAAATTTTCAATGAGGAAGAAAGTCCAAGAAAAATCAAAATGTCATATGCTGGCCAGACAAGCCCAAGAACATTTAGTTTTTAACTCGTGCAAAATATTTAATTTCAGAACATCAAAAATTTTAAGACTGAATTTTCTTATCAGTACTCTTTCTTATAAAAACTGTGAATCACTTGCAGTTTTGGGGTGTTTTCAAATTTTTCTTCATTGTTTTCTTTTATTCCATATGGCCAGCAGAAATTCTGTATCTCTCAAGAGCATGCTGTAGAACTCCTGCTGACAGAAATACAACTTCAATACCATTTCATGAGAAATACAACTCTGTATGTATTAGCAAAGATGAAAAGTAGGGATATCAGAAACATCAGAAGAGATATTCCCCCTAGTAGTGGGATACTCAAAATATAGCTTAATACTAAACCTGATTCTAAATGAAACTTAGCAGGACAGTTTAGTCATTTTGGTTCAAAGAACTATGAAATGCTTAAAAGTATCTTATTGAAATGTCTTTTGAAAAAAATTTATTCAGAATTACAATTTCAGGGGAAAAAAAGAATGTTAAAATTTTAGAATTTTACGGAGTTGGGATGAAACCTAACCTTAAGATCTGGAGTCTCAGAGTTTCACAATCTTGCTACATCAGTCTGATTTAGCCAATTTTTTTCACCCTCTGCAAATCTCTTATAATTTATAACTTATAGCTAAAGGGAGAACTTAAAAGGATTTTGTAGCTCTGTTACAAGTGAATTTTATTCTGAGGAAAAGTCAACAGAGCTAACTCCTGTCCCAAATATTCTCCAGATCTTCCAGCACAGAGATGAGATGTCATAGTTGAAAGAAATTGTTCCATGGGTTAATTGCTGCGTAGGAACATGGTTTCTATTTTCTCCAACTCTATATATATTTTCAGGTAGATTGTGATATTTGGTGATATTTCAGTTAATTGAGTTAATTATTTAAGTAATGCAGATTAACTGAATCATAAATTCCACAGACTCCATGTTTCTTGCATGTAGAAACTTCTCTCGCAGCTGCTTATACCTTTGACTTTGTGCAATGTGGCAGCTGTGTCTTGTGTGTGTAGTAGACATGACATTTAATACAGCTGATCTTTAGCCCAAACACTGTGAAATAAACAAAAAATACAAGCCTTTCAATCAAGCCCTTAGTCCCTGTTTTTAAACTTCAGAGAATTAGCTATTAAGAGATAAGAGTTGAAAAGGCCGGTGTATGGGTATTTATGATAATATATTGTTGCAATACTGAAGCAGTTAACTTAGTTTTTTGGCAGAGTTTTCAGTCACGTTTCAGTGAGTTGTTTTCGCATATTCGGTATTGAAGAACATATGATTCATTTTTGTCCATTAAATCAAGATAGGGGAGTGATAAGCAAAAGACATACTAGAGTCTAGATTTCCTCCAGGTCCTATGATATTGAGACTTAGGATATTTATAAAGTGGATTATACAAAAATATTCAAACTTGCATCTCCAGATGTCTTTTCAAAGTAGAAGAGAGAAAAGCCTGCTGAGAAAAATACAGTGTGAAACACTGCTTTAATAATGCCAGCTGAGAAGAATCATGTTCAGCAATCAAAATGACTTGGCACTTTTGTAAAAAGAGGATAAAGAAATGTGACCAAAACCTCAAACTGCATTTAAAACAAACAAAACAAAACCCTATCATAAAGTAAAAACTCATAGATGTCAGCCCTTCATTCTCCTTTGTTCAGTACGTGATACTTCTAAACAATTATGCTTTTAAGATTTTCAAGTGTCTTTTTTTTATACTATTTTGCATATAATATTGAACAGATCTGTGACCAATTCCATGGCTAACAGAGAGAAATGAAAAGAAACACCTTGATTAATGAAAACAAGAAGGAAAAAGTTCTAGTCTTTTAATGTCTTTGGAAAAAAATTTATTGCTACAAAATCACACAAATAGTTTTACATGTAAATAACATGTTAGTGTCCTAGGAAAGTTACTTGAGCTTACCTTGCTTTTCTGTTTTGTTTTGTTTGAAGATGTTCTTCCATGCAGACTCATGATTTAGACTAAAAATTATTTGCTCTATGAACTCCACAATATTTTTATTGGGTTTTCCTGTAATAAAGCAAGTGTAGTCTTCTGGTACTTTCCAGTTACATAACCAGGGATGAAGAGTTAATTAGGATGTAAGTACTTACAATCATTCAGATTTGTATAAGCAAATCTAATAACTCAGTGTTATTAAATACGCTTCTGCAGTGTTCTTGAGCATCAATCACAGAGAAATAAAAGGGGGAATATTACTTATTTAAATTTTTCAGATTAGTATAAATAATGCAGTGAGAAGAGTGCAGATGGAAAGCATCACATGTTCCCTGCCTCTTCCCTCTCTCTTCTGTGTTGTTTTTCAATGCCTCAAAAGAGGAAACTGCCACAAAGAGGAAGTTTCTTGCTTGTTTGGAATCTTGTTGAAGTCAAGGGGGAGACTCCACTGTGCCTCAGTGAGTCAGTTACTTACATGCTATGAGACTGATGTCTGACTTGCAGGAGTTTGCATCAATGTACCTGTGAGAAAGGAAAAAAAAATACTGTAAAAGAAAGGAGAATGAAAACCTGAACAGTGAATTTCCTACCACCAATGTGGAACTTTCAAAGCGTGAGCTGAACTTTATAATTCTCTCAGTTGGATGTACTGTGATACTGTAGTCCTTTTCCCGTTTTAGATGAAACAACTTTTAGCAAGAGAAAAGAGGCAGCAGGATTCAGGGGAAATACGATTTTTCCTATTCTGATCTCAGCTTCTGTGATAAAAACACAGGAATAACCACAGCTGGCTCTCCAGGAAGGACTTAAATGCCTTCGTTTCAAGGCATTCTGTATTTAAGTGCCCCATAGATGCCTTGCTATTATCAAAGCATGGAAAAATGCCTGGGAGTTACGTGACAAACACAGTTAACCTGCCTGAAGTGAATGATTCCTAAAACTCAGTGTAAAACTAAATGTTTTCTCAGTTGCTTTGTTTTCTAACAGATGCTGTTGTTTGAATTGCGTGTTTGACTCCACTTACGTTAATTAGGCGTAACTCTGCATCTGAGTCCCCCAGGTCAGAGTTTTATATCTAACATTTTTTCTGTCATATTGTTGGTTTTCAGCCACTGTTGTATCACAGTCGGTTTATTCACATGCAAGGCTTATTTGCCATAAGCGAGCAATTCAGTTTCATTAACAGACCTTGCCCCTGACAAACTAACAGCTGTGGCACTCCCAGTCCTCAGAGCACCTGTGACTGGATTTCTACATGCCTGGAAATCACTGTACATGTTTTTCCCATTTAGCGCTATAAATACAGATCTGGCTGGCTATGAGAGTAACAGCACTGACACATGCATGAATTCACTTGTTTGTAGGACAAATGCACTGTTCTAGGAATGCTTTTCCTGGAAATACAGTTAAGTGACTGTGCATAACTACATATCTTCCTACTCTGGAACATCGCTTGAACCCTTACAACTGAACATTAATTTATCAGTTTTGGTACCTTACAAGAAAAAAAAAATCTTTGATATGCACAGTTTCCTGATTATGTGTGAGATCACTATGGAAGTCATAGTATCATAGAACCATTTGGGTTGGAAGGGACCTTAAAAATCATCTGGTTCCAACCCCCTTTCCATGGTCAGGGGCAGCTTCCACTAGATCAGGTTTGTCATCCAAACTGGTCTTGAACACTTCCAGAAACGGGGCAGCCACAGCTTCTCTGGGAATCCAGTGCCAGTAGTGACACAGGGAAGAATTTGTTCCTAACATCTAATCTAAACTTACCGTCTTTCAGTTTGAAGTCATTCCCCCTTGTCCTATCACTACATCCTCCTGTCAAAAGTCCTTCTCCAGTTCTCTTGTAGCTCCCTTTAGGTACTGGGAGGTGCTATAAGGTCTCTCCGGAGCCTTCTCTTCTCCAGGCTGGATAACCACAGCTCTCTCAGCCTGCCTTCACAGAAGAGGTGCACCAGCCTTCTGGTCATCTTTGCAACCCTCCTTTGGAGTCCCTCCAGCAGGTCCATGTCCTTCTTTTGTTGGGGAGCAGAGAACAGGATGCAGTACTCCAAACAGGGTCTCACAAGAATAGTCACCTTCCTTGACCTGCTGGTCATGCTGCTTTTTATGCAGCTTCTTTTGATACAAATATTTGTGGCAGAGTCATAGCAAAGTAAATCAGAAGATATGTGTCAAGATGTTATGAGAACAGGAAGAGGTGTCTCAGCATCCTGGTCCTTTGGGGGTAGGCTAAAGACTAGGTATCTTCTTGAAAAGCCAGTAAGAAGGATAGTATGGGTAAAAGGGAAGGACATATCTGTGATTCAAGGAATGAGAAGTATTAGCACTACAAAGACTTACCTCAGAAAATATGAAACAGAAGAAAAGTAAGACAAAATTTTCTGGAAGTTACTTAAGAAAAAAAGAGATTTTGTGGATTTTGTCTAATTTTCATTTAACTGATAAATACAGATTTCAGATGAGTCAATGCAGAGTACTTAAAATGTATCTTTTGAGGTAGCAAATGACATTAGCGGGTTTACTATAATAAAAAAAAAAAAAACAAAAAAAACCAAACAGTCTTGAACCCAGAAAGGATGTGGAGAGCTCACTAACAACTGAACTGAAGCTATTCTGAGGTCTGTGGATACTAGTTTGTGATATATCTTAGTTAATAAATTTGTAGTTCTGATGCTTGTCTGATGTTTAGTTCAGGAAAGAAAAGTCAATATCCTTCACCAGCAATGGTGTGAGTCATACTGTTTATTGGAGGAGTCAGTTCTGTGTGGGAGTGGGACCTAAATGAATGTTTATGTGTGGAAAAACAATTTTGTTGTTCAAACCTAAAATATATGCTCTTTCAGAAGCCAGTTAGAGATGGCATTTCAAAGTATTTTTGTTTTCTATACAAAGCCTCTATGAAACGACAGTTATGTGTCAGAGATCATAAAATGGTACCATTTCATTGCAAACTCGATTTTTTTCTTAACCATAAAAGCAAAGGTCTTTTAGATCAAAGCTTTTAAGAGACACTATGACAGATAGCAGAGAACAATCTTTCTCCCTAATGTTCTATGCTTAAAGACACTCACTGTACAATTTCCAAGAAAGCTAAGATTTTTGGAGAAAACTAATTAAGTTTATCTTGATTAGATCAGTTTCTAAAGTTATAAAGTTGAGGTTATAAAGCTGATGTAAATTACGTAAACCACATGAAGTATGCTGACAAAGTGGCCACCCTGTTCACTGCCCTTCACTATGCAAATCCTGTATATCAAGTTGTCTGCTACATCCAAACACAGTTAGGATAACTACTTTTGCAAGCCATAAATTAAGAATCACTGCATGTTGTGTAAAACTTTGTTAATTTTAACTTTCTTTTACTAGTCACACCATGGGGTACAATAGTCTTAAAAAGTAAAAGAAAACTTCTGAAATATTTACCTATGTAGTGGAAGGGTTATAATGACTATAGTTTGAACTTCTCAAGTTATTTCTGTTTAAGAAACAAGGGAGTTCTTTGGTTTATTGATTGAATGAAAAGTTAGTTCTTGAAGCAGATATACTTCTATACAATCTGTGGATGACTGAAGTGAGACTCTTGAAGAAAGGGTTACATAAAGGTCTCTTCTACAGTCAATCTCTCTATGGAACAAATTACAGACAGTGCATATTTGACACTAGAGTTTGTAACACTGAGAAACCTGCTCAAACTTTGAGGCTGGTGCTTCTCTGAGTGGAAGGGTTGGGTCAGGTGGTGATCAGAGATCCCTTTCATATGTGAATCTAAATTGTTAGATCTCTCTAGGGACAACTTTCACCAGGTATGTTGGCAGTCCTCTCACTGCTAGGGAGGATTTACTGTTATATTATCTGATTCAGCCAACAAGCCACACTTGATTCCTCACTCTTGCAACCCACTGTGCAGAACTCCAGACTCTTAACACCCAGGACAACCTCTGCTTAGGTCATCCTTTTCTATCCAAGGAATCTGAGTGTGAACCAGGAGCTGAGGAAGCTGCTCTCACAATCAGATGAGCACTTCCAGACATACTTACAAGCACCTTTGGCCATGGCTCCTGATGTCAGCCCTGGGAGTGTTCTGCTCTCCATGTTTCATCTGTGGTGTGAGCTGGGGTGCTGGGACCACAGTTATTTACTACACCAGTACCAGTACTGTGACTCCAGCTCACTTGTAAACAGTGACTGTCCTGATTCCCAAAGTCACTGAAGATTATGTGTCCCTCTTTACACAATCTCTCTCTTTCACTGAATTCACACACAGCTTCTCTCTTTCTCTGATAAGTTTTTCTGGTAATTGTCTAAAAAATATCTTTTTCTACTTCAGTTATAAGCTGAAGTATACTCACAGCCTGATATCACTAATTTTGCCTTACATATTGCATTTGCGATGAAGGACTCTTTATCTAGCAATCACCAAAACAAAATCATTTGTTTCTTTTACTTTTCAACATGAGTTTCTGTCAGGAGGTCTGATTGCTTAGGATTCATAGGAGATGTGAAATGCACATGGTGAAATGGGAGTTTCTTTTTTTCTTTTTTGGGTGTTGAATTTTCCAAGAAAAACAAAACAGCTTGTTGAAAAAATAACAAGTATATGTACGTATGTACATACGTACGTGTGTGTATGTATAAATTACATGCAATTGTATGTATAAAATACATGCAATTTTTAGGCAGAAACTATTCTCCAACTTCCAGAGAGACTGATTTAATAAAAATGTGAAGGCACCCTGTATCCTGGAAGGCTTCACATCAAGCTGAGGTTTGGCTTTAGACAAAGGAATTAGTGTTGCAGTATAGCTATAGCTGTATCCATCCATCTCTCTTTGGAATTCTGCTACTGCACTACTTAAATAATGGACAGGGAGAAGAACTCTGTCTTGGCATTTTAGAGTTCACCATAGAGTTAGTCTTAATTGTTCATGAGATTTACTCTGTCCTTGCAAAACTAACCTTCCCTGGCACCTTCCAGGGTTAGCACGGAGAAAAGTGCCTATTTTGACATCCTCCAGAGGAGCTTCTCCTTCTACTGATTACAGTAAAAGCTCGAGGAGATTATCCAGCCTTGGTTAAACATAGCCTTTACAAACACTCACCTCCATTTATATTCACAAATTAAATTATTTACAGACATCCCACTAAAGAACAAAAAAGCCAACACACTTTACAATCTCTTGTGACACTGAATTACAGAGACTCTGCTAAGCATAAGGAGTTGGCCCATACATGTTTAGCACAGAATTTACTTATGCATGAACTTGAGGATCTTGGCAAATGCTGGACATGATCTGGACTGGATTAAAGAAATGTTTATTTAGAAGATGTCCAGCAAGTGGCATCAGGTCCTTGACTGGGTCTGTGAAGGTCAAATTCAATTCCCTGTCCCAGGCTTCCTGTGAAGGAATGGCATGGCACAGAATATGAAGTTAGTTATATATCATTCAGCTCTTATAGTACTGAACTGCTTAGGTTCCTAAGACTTGCTTGCTTTGATGGCTCAGATACTTAGAAATTTATGTCTCATTAAATCATTTTTTAATACAGTTTAAAGTGCTCTATAAAGTTTCAGGGCTATCAAAACAGTAAAATTATCTGACAAAATCCTGAGAAGATTATGCTTGCCCACTTAGTCATAGTATGAGGAAATTCCTGTTTCTGTGATTGATGATGACTTACACTGTTAAGGATGGCAGTCTGAATTAGGACAACTATATTAAGAAAAGAGAAAACTCGTGAGTTTACCAGGAAGAAATATTTGGCTGTTCAGTTCTGTACACAAGCATCACAGCCTTCAAAACTGCTTAGGGTTCCTATGGGGAATGCTGTTTGCAGAGTTAGATTTGTCCCTGGCCTATTGAGATGGAACTGACCTTAGCTGTGAAGTTAATATAGTGCAATTAATAAAGCAAGACAGAAAACAAATACAAAGAAAGGTAGGGAGGATCAGAGGCAATAAACAAGAAAAACAAGTTATAGAGTAGAAAGCAATAGGAGAGTTGGGGAGGAAGAAATGCCTGGTTTTGGAAATGAGGAATCCTTCTCCATTTACTAGGTCATTGTATTTCCCTATAAAAACATTCAATTAACAGTGCACACCTAAATTTTTCATTGATTCATAACTAACTATTTTGTGCTGAGAGCATGCAGAGAGAAATTCAAACACTACATAATGGTAAATCAGATAAAAGTAACCACCTTCCAGTGACGTTTCTCCTTCCTATTAAAACTGTTGTACACATGTATCTGCTGGTAATAAAATGTCAAGAATGAGAGAGAAACTTGAAGGATGCTTGATACAATAGGAAAAAAAAAGTTGACTGTTGAAAATAGACAATGTTCTGTGCTGTTATAGGTCCTAATTATGAACAAACCACACTTTGACTGAAAGCTGAGACTTTCATCTCCTGTTTTCAGAAAGCATGAGACTACATCTGTTTTAAGAGATAATGAGTTTGACACAGAAAGCTCAGCCTGGCTACCTTTGAGCTCGGCAGCATATGGTCTAAAACTCCACTAATGATGTGAAAGTTGAACTTCCCATTTCATGAAAGTGTTGTTCCACTCTTGGAAGAGGCTTGCTTATCCAGCTGTCCACAAACACCACTCAATACTGTTGCATGTTTCATGTCATTAACAGAGAGTGGTAGAATAAGTAAATTGAATTTTGAATAAAAGACAACTGCCTTTATATTACCTGTGTAGGAGAGATGTAAGCATTCAGGTTTTTCATATAGTTTTTTGGCCTCACAAATCAGTCTTGGTTTGCTAGTCTTCCTCACATACCAACTTAAATATCCTTCCTGACTTTAAAATCATGGACAAATGTGATGATTAATGGACTCAACCCCAAAATTGACAAATGCTGAATCTTAATCATTCCAGTGGAAAAAATCTAAAGTCTGGGGTTATAAAATCATTTTTTTGGTATTTCAAGATAACACTTCATTAATTACTCAAAATCACAACAGCACTTCATGAGGAGAGACATGGGCTTATTCTATGTCATAGGATAATAAATGATCTTCTACAGTAAAATTATTGACTTAAATTGAAGCATAACAAAAAAGGATTAAATCATGGTGTAGTTCATTTTATGGTCCCTTTCAGTCCTTTGGAGACTGCACAGGGACATTCTGTGAGCTATACTGTAGTCTCATGGATTTCCAACATATGGTAGCAATGTGACTAGTTTAGCCAAATCAAAAAAAATTTAAGATTGCCTCATTTTCCAGATAGAAAGGATTTAATAGTGATTGATTTCTGTCATAGTGGGATAATTAACCTTACCACTTACAATATGTAGTTATTCATTAAGAGCATCTCACACCAATTGCCAGAAATTATTAAGCTAAACCTCATGATACTTGCAAAGAAAGAATAATTATCCCCGCTTTGCAGGTGGAAAAGCTGATTACATACAGATGCTCACAAATACCTTACACCCATGACATACATGCATGATAATACAAAAGGAGATAAGGATATATTTTCCTAATTGATTATCTAATATTTGGTATTACATCCATGCTGAAATGTATAGCTTAATTTTCTGAGGTGCTGTAAATTTTTTATCTCACAGTCCAATGAATATGGAGATGAAGCTGAAACACAAATCAGGAACAACCTACATCCAAGCAGCTTCAGAAATTCAAGTTTGCTTTTGAAAACATGGGAAGATGTATAAAAAAACATAAAAGAAAGTTCAACAGAACTCTGAATCATGTATTAGTCTTTATTGGAATATTTTAATTGTGAGTGTTAGTTTCTATATGTTAGAGATGTAGGCTAAGGGACTTCGATTATACATAGATTGCAACGAGAGTCCAACACTGCCTGTCTTTGAATTCTGTCACCTTTATCTTGTTTCTTATTAATTGTTATTCATTAAAATATGACATACTTTATTAAAGAAAACTACCTTGTAGCTAATTTAACATCTGTTAATTTGTACAGGGACAGTGATACTTTACTTTACCAATATAAAGTAGAGAAGAGGTGGAGGTCATAGCTGTGTTCCCAACAGCATCACTCTGTGTTCTCCAGATCCTTCGAGGGAGAGGGAGACAAACCATATACCAATGCAGAAAATCCATATCTAGCTTAATAATAATGAACAGTCCCCTTTCAGTTTGCTAAGCCTTTGTAAAGCCCTTGTGTTTGAAAAACATAATCACTCTTAGATAAGCTAAGCATGGCAGAGTTGTCTCACATGGAGTGCTACTCTTCTACTTATATAGATATAGCCAGGAGAAAGGCAGTGAATCTAACTTAACCCAATCTTCGTTGGCTCTACATTTTAATCAGCATTTAATCCCCCAGTATTTTCAGGGATGCTTTGGTAAACTAAAGTAACAGACAAACAAAGAATAAGCAGGGGAAATGAGTGAGTTAGGACAAGCATGCTTATGAGATTTCTTTCTAGCAAAAAAAGGAAGAGGTTTCAATTAACCTTTCAATATTTTTCAATAATTTTCTTCTTTTCAGCATTTCCTTTCTTCCATTAAATTTATTTATTCTCTCATCCAATTATTTGACTTAGAAAGGTACAGTGTACAAAATATGACTAATAATGTTTCAATCATTAAGAGGGCTCAAGAGCTGAAGGCAAGGAACCTGTGAAGAAAATATATCTTGAGAAAACACCCATTAGAGGACAGTCTACCTGATTTAATGATGTGTCAAATAAGATAGAAACCTTTCTGAGTCCCAGGGCTTAAGTATTTTTTCAAGTTTTTTCTGAGATAGTGAGGTATAGTGTGAAAGCAAAATGCTGTGAAGGTGATAGACCATAAAACTGGTGATGTGAAGGAATGAAAATGGTCAAATACAGCCATCCTTGCTTTTGCTGAGTTAATAGGAGCTTACTTGTCCTGCTGGGATTATTTGCAGAGCACAGTTTGTCAGCAAATAGGTGTGAGAATCAGCTGTATTGTGAGTGAAAAAATGTCCTGAATGTGTCTATGGAAGCCAAATTGTACTTGTCTTGTCCAATCATTCCTTATAATCTAAAAAGTTAGGGCCCCTTATTTTATTTGGGGGCAACTTGGTGCAAGCCTTTGTAACATCTGACGAACAGCAGGTACATCAGAATCACTGATTTCCTTCTCCATAAGGTAATTAACAAAACTATTAATAACCAAGCTGTGTGCTGTACCTTAAGGGTACAGAAAGTCAAAGGTGAGACCACATGGTCTCATCGCAGCTAATTGGTATCACACTCACTTGTCAGACTTTGCTTCTTTCAGTGAACCCCTCCTACCCCAGCAAAGGGATGGTTAGGAGCAAGTGAGGATGTTAACCTCTTCTTTCACTGCTGGGTCTGAGTGCACTGAGTGCTGCAACCCAGGCTGGCCTGGGTCAGCTTTGGACTATCAGAGTCAGGACCAGGAGCAAAACTGCAGCTCACCTGAACCTGGAAAGCAGGATGACTTCATGTTTGGAACCAGGCTTGACTCAGTACTTATTTTATCAATACCTGTTTGTTCCCATCCTAAAACATTTGCTCTTTCTCTGTGATTGTGATAAAGTCAGTGTTACCCTGGTGATTTCAGAGAGGAAGGGCAAAGCCATCAGCGGAGAGAAATGGTTTTGTTAATTGAGTCTGCTACCTCCTAGTTCTTGTGTCAATATGAATTCAGTGGTTTGCCAACTTTTTCTAAGGAGATTAATGATTTTGGCTGCCTAATTGAGGAAACCTTTAAAGCCTCTTGGACTTTAGGAAGTGAAAGTTCCGTTCCACTGAAGTCCTTCAGGCTGGGTATGTAAAAGCCAAAGCTCTGAAGATGCACCCACCCAAATATATGCAAATATATTTGTACATGTTCTTTTCTTTGCTACAGTTGTGCATTTGGCAGAACATGAGCGTGCTGCTTCCTCTCTTTGCTTTGCTAAAACTGACAGTCCGAATTGCTAGAAAAATGTATATTCACTCACAGCTCCAGCTTTTTTTGATAGAAATTAACTAACTTCATATTTTTCCTGTAATAGAAAGATCCAAGAAGGATTGCTCATGGTAGAACAAATGAATCAATAATCTACCTCCGTGATTTGATTTGGGAAACAAAAAAAGCTGCAGTTTATATTGGCCCACATAATTTTGCAGCTCTGGAAATTCGTACCATTTTTAGAATTTTCCTTCCATGACAGTTTTCCAAGTCGAGAAGAATTCAGCTTTGAGTTTTTTTACTTGCTCTGAGAGCTTTATCCTAAAAAAAAAAGGTTTACCACGTTTTTTATTGGGTTTTTTCCCCCAAAGATTTACAAAAAATTAAGGTGTTTTAATTAAAAGCTCATATAAGAAAATATGTATTTTAATTACTTCCCAAAGCACTAAATACATTTCCTTCTATATGTTTGTGCATGTAAATTTCCCTGATGTATTCTTATAAGAATGAAAAATAAGTTCTGCACAATGATTTATCATTATAAGTAGAATTTTTATTATTATCATGCTATTTGCAAACAGATGAGTAAGTTTTTAAAGTAATTCGAAATTACAGTTTGAGTTCTCTATTGAGATGTTTGTAGATCACAAACATCAAAAAAAAAGACCATTCTTTTGGGTCAATTATTTTTAATGAAAATAGTCTAATCTTAGTTTAGATAGCCTGTGTTCTTTTTTCTCATAAATTCGTGCCAAAGGAAAATTATTCTATTTTGATTCTCTGAACACTTCATGTTTAATTCTAGGTTTCTGTTAAGTCCACTCTTTACTGACAGAACAATTTATGTGCTGCTATCTAAGCAGTGAAATAAGTGCTTGCAAATCAGTTAGATAAATATATTAATTAGTTAGAAGACAGTCCATAAGTGAGCAAAATCAATCGCATGTGGAAGGTAACAAAGTATCAGCTTTCAGCCAGATGACTGACTGTGCAAGCTGAAATTTTTCACATCCAGAACTTGAACTTTGGACATGAGCACTGTCTTTCTGTTAATGTCTGTCCATAAAAAATGTAAACGCCTGAACAGCAGTAGAACACGCATTCTAAATGGTACAAACCCTATAAAACCAAACTACATTTAAAAACATCCTTTTATGATTTTCCATATAGGCTCTCAGTTCTAATTATCACTGTCTGAGCTTGGTGTTGCCATTATGACAATATCCCACTCACTGGGTTCCAGTGACTGACTTAGACCAGAAACATAACTATATCTGTAAGTCAGTATTTAGGCTTAGTTCTATGCAAAATGGGAATTCTGGGACAGATAAATGGACATTTATTCTAATACTATAATTCTTCCAGTCTGATATGCCAGCGTTTGCCTAAACATTATTTGGTACTTTTTGGAGGATGACTTTTGAGACAGCAAGTCTTTTGAGTTTGTAAACTCCTTCTTGATGAATTATTTTTACTCCATTTTGTTTCTCCTTCTCAACCTTATTTACTTCTTAATTGGCAATCGCTTTAATTTCAGGTCTTACGCTAATGTCACAATGCCTTCTTTCAAACACTGATCATACAATTGGTCTAACATACAGCACTGCTTTTAAGGTTGGACTGGAACTCAGAGCCAAGAGATCACCCATCAAGTCGCACAGTTACTGGCTTATAACACAGAATGACCTCAAAAGAATGAGAACAAGATGATGGGAGATTAACAGACGGAACTTCAAAGACACAGGCTCTATCAGCAGAGGGGCTGAGAGGACGGTTTGAATGTCCTACTTTGGCCAGGAGAATTCGTTTTCTCTTGTGAAGACAAGTTTATTCAGAAAATCCCCAAACTTCCTGCTCATCCCACCTGCATCTGAGACAAAAAATTGTAAATATTGGGGGAGGGATCAAAAGAAAACCAAACGCCCTTCTTTTCTGAAAACGAATGCTTTGTTCCTTGAAAGAGATCGTGGATAAAAGTGGCAAGAGCATGTGCTCTGCATATTCTTTCCACTTCTGTCTCCACCTTCAGCATCTCAAACCTCTTTATTTTTTTAATTCTGTAACAAAATGGTTAAACACAATGCAAATCTGGGTCTTGGTCTGTTTTAAACCTTGTATCTAGGAAACTATCCTAGATCCTTCTATTCATATGTAGCTTGATTAATTTCTGTAGGGCTAAAACACGGGTTTCTGCTTTGGTATCTCTATTAAGAGTGGGAATGACTGTCCTCTGCCTCTGCTGAAGAAGGATTTAGCTTTCATCTTTCAGTGGCTTAGACATATCTTGCTTTCTGGTACCAACATTTTGTTATGAAGACAGAAGAATGGTAGGTTGGCCCATATGGATGGGTGCTTGGGCAATGTTTATATTATATTGTTTTAATGTGATAAAACAGGAGTTTATAAATACATATATATTTTTGCATATAGGTATGTGTGTGTATCAAGGATTGACACTTGGTGATTTTTGCTAAAAAGGGATTGAATGTAGGATCAATATACAGACATCTGTTTGCAGACAAATGTCTAAATTGCAAAAATGTCTTAGAGTACCATGATGAGTGAATAATTTTAACTAAATACTTTCTTCAGTGATACCACATTGATTTAAAGAGGTCTTGCCCTAAATGTCTCAGAAATCAAGAAAATAGTTGTACCAGAATTATCCACAAATTTATAATTACTCTTCATATTTTCAGTCAGTACTTTGTAGTATAATTCTTATATGGGTCATTTCGGCATTTGCTTAATTTTATGTATGAACTCAAGTCTAGTTATCAGTGGACTGTTCTACTGAGGATGGCTAGCTTTAAAAATTAGGTATGTGCCTTAGTACTTCATGAATGAATTCTGTAATCTTAGGAGATAAAAACCTCTCAAGAATTCAATTAAATGTCAATTAAACTTTGCTGAAAACTCAAACCTGTGTAAGCAACTGGGGACCTGGACATCAGAAGTTGAACAAGACCTACCCAATCTGTTTTCTTCAGACAGTATTCAGCGTAGATTTGCCGACAAAACTGAATTCAACTCTTGCTAGGTCCCTGTTCAGTGATATTTTTTTCTTATATCCTGCACACCAAATACAAAAATTTCTTTTCTAAAACTATTTTTAACAATACTGTAAATGCCAGGGTGAAAGTAGGATTCAGAATATCCAGTAACTAGGTGGCAGTCACAGCACTGGATTTTGTTCATCATATGAACTTGCTTTTCAACAGAGTGGATGTGATTATTTGCTTCTTTTGTCCCATGTGCAAAATATGGCTGAAAATGCAGCAGTGCAGAAGAAAGGGCAAATTTTAAATAGTTTGCAACTCAACTGGAGAGAAATGTATCAGCCAAGAGAACCTATTTCTGTAGCCTAAGGGCCAGATTTCAGTATTCCGTTATTAGGCAACTTGGAACAAAAGAAAAAGATTGCATAGAATTCTTGTAGCTGCAAAGTTTGCTTCTCAGCTTTCTCTGCAATTGCTGTAGCCCTAGCCTCGATTCCCACACTAATTAACACATTAGCTCACTTTGACCACTTTTATTTTATTGTTTTTTTAGAGTCTTTGAAGCAGTCTCAGCAGACAAAACTCGATTGACAGGTGGTTACACCTTTATGGGAATGGTACAATTCTGTGTCTGCAGGTTTTAACTCCTTAGTCATTCTTAGCTCTGTGCACATTTGGCTTCTTCAGTTTTCCATCTTTCATGCTCTACTGAGTTGGTGGCTCGATGTAAATCATCCTTTGATCATGTGCCTCACAGAGACAACACACATACTTTTCCACTACTGATTCACTCCATGCATGTCTGATTTCATGCATTTTATGGTTATTTTATTCAGAAGACTGCAGTGATTATTACCATGTTAATGTTCTCATCCAGGTAGTAATACAGCAGGTGACTACTGGTAATTAATCATCAAACCCTTTATTCTTTTTATAACAGAGGAGCTTTTTAATATTGTGCAAGTCGTAACCTGCACATCCATAACGGTTGTGTGAATCTGTCAGAAATAGCCAAGCTTTTCTAGAAAATGGTGTCAAATGTTGAAAGTCTTATCTTAGGAATTTATGGGGTCTGAGTGTCCTATCATGAGTTTTATAGCTGTTATTCCCATTAAAAACACAGAAAATGTCATGTCAAAGCCCCCAGTCTACCAGTGGTGTGCGTTACTTTTGATAACTGTCGCTCTCCCTTGCAAATAAATAACAGTCTTTCAACTGCATAAATACGTGTTTGCTGTTGAAAAAATGATGCACAAGCAGCCATTTTTTTTTAAATCTACGTCTTTGAAGGCCATTAATGTCTGTTCAACCAACCTCTCATAGCACTTAATAAGAGTATTAATGACACACATCTGACAGTAATGTCAATCAGTCAATGTTTGGACATTACTAATATTTCCCATTACACACTGTATGATAAATTTACTATGACTGCAGCTAGGAGAATGAGCAGAGCAATGTCACATTTACAATTTTATTTTAAACTTTATGTAGTAGAAAACATTTTTTAAATGGCATTGTGTTATGAGAAATGACGATGGCTGTGTATTAGAATCAATAGAGACATCTAGAGTAGCCCTTTACTGTGTCTTCCAATCATCATGCTGGTCAATTAATATTGGCAAAGGAGTCTCAAAGTCTACAGCATCATAGGAGCTTCCAGAGAACCCAGCATCAGGAAAAGTACCAGGGTAGCCACTTGACTCATCTATTTACTTGTTTGCCACATGTGCTAAGGAAAAGAGGTATCTTTCAGCCATAGTGGAGAATTAGTGGTGATGGATATTTTCCTGGTAAGACTAAAAGAGATTTCAGTCTTTAAAAACAAAATAAACAAATAAACAAACAACACCTTCCCCCCTTCTCAAGGTATTTTAATTGCTATCAAAGCATGTTTGGGGCTGATTATATAGCATGCATATGCAGCTTTTCAAACAAGTATTGATATGGGCTTGCAAGGCAATTTTTTTAATCAACTGAAACATATTGTTTGGAATAGACAAAGTATTTATTTTTCACCTAAAATAGATGGATTTGTTTAGATAGATTTTTTGTTTATTTGCATTTCTGTGTTATATCAGAAAATGCAAGTATGTTATCATATAAAATACATAATATTGCCTTTGCCCCACTGTCTCACTTCTCACAGATTTTGGAAGACTGTTATGGTTAGTTTTAGGATCGGGAAATTGTGGGTACAAAAAAAAAAAAAAAAGAAAAAAGAAAATTTCTCAGGGAGCACATTTCTCAGTTTGTTTTAGAGAGGATTTTAATCAGAAAAAACTCCACGGTTTTTAGGTTTTTGAACAATCATTTGATCCTAAAAGATGCTGAGCATCTTTTGATATGGCTGGGAATGGAGGCTCAGCTCTTCAGACTCTTACATTTTCTTTGTGTGTGTGGTAGGATTTGTTTTTTTTTTTTACTTTGGTTTTAAGGATAAGGAGCTTCATTTGAACTTTCTCTGAGAATATTTGCAGGGAAAATTTCTATGAGGAACTTGGTAGAAACATTTAAGTACCAAAGACTGCAGATAGACAATTAGTGAGGTTTTCAAAAGTGCCAAGGCATCTAAATACATTGGAAAATCATACTATGATCCCTGACTACATTGTAAACCACTTTTATCCTTTAAAAGCTAATCTTTAACCACCATGTGTGAGATTAATCTCACCTAACTTGAAACATCCTTCCTTAATATGGATGTATTTGTCTGAGCTAGACAGCATGGTGACTTTTTATAGTCAGGGAAGAGAAAGAGTCACTTGTGGGACACGATTCATCTAATCGTGACTTAGAAATCTAAACCAGTTTAGATGAATTGAGCTCTAAAAATGCTTATTTGTCTCCACTGTCTGTAGCAGAATTCTAGGGTGACAGTCTGTGCTATCCTTGGCTATATTACTGACCTGTAAAGTCAGACAGCTAAATGTCTTAACTACCTTGTTTCGGATCAATTTCTAAGAGCCAAATAGCTTAAACAAGCTGTGTCCAAACCTACTGTCAAGGCAAAAATCAGGTGTGAATCTCTCCCCTCTGTGCCTGGTTTTCTCTCTCCGGAAAATGAGTAGATTCATTCGAGAATTCAGTGACAGCATGGGGCAGGACATAGGGTATAGACATGTATAGGATCATGAGTTACAATGTGAATTCAAAGTAATGTGCATCACCTCTGTGCTTCCGTTCTAATTGGTGACCTAGATATTACTGCTTATTGCCTGCTCTCAGGGGTAGCATGGAAATGTGCTAGGGATTGTGATTCATGTGCTGCAGGAAGGTCTACCCCTTAAGGAGTCAGACTAAGGCCCTAGATGTCTGCTGGCACTATGCTGAATTGAGCCCTGAACACAGCAGTGGTTTTTTTAATCACTTTTTTTTTTTTTTTTCACTATATAGATTGAAAAAGTAAGAATTCCTATTTCTAGTTGTCCTTCTTTTTCTGACTTCTGGATCCAACAGCCCTTCTCTGAAGGTGAAAAGGTGAAAAGGTGGCTTTTATAAATTGAGATGTTGAATACTTTTCCCTCATCTTACTTTGTAAGGAATGATATTTTATATGTTAATTACCTTAGGCATCCAGCTGGGATTGTGATGAGTCTTTTCACATTCTTATTTTCTTGATGAGAGTTTTGTAAAATAACCAAGGTGGCATTAGTAGCTAATTGATAGAAAGATGATAATTTTCAAAGTTTTGTTCAATACAGACCAGTTATTTGTTTAAAAAAATAAAATGTGGGTGGGGTTTTTTTGTTTTTTAGATAGGGTAGTTATTTTTGTATATTTTTATTGAGCGTTGTGAAACCATTTGCTGAAATCCTTGCCAAAAAGACTAGAGGTGAGTTGGTCAGTCCCACGAGACAGCCTGATCTTGGGCCGTTTAGTACTAATGCAGTTGTCAGGAAGAATCTGTTGCAAACTCTGATGTTGTTCCAAAGTGCTTCTCTGGCTAAAGAAGAAGAAAGAGAGATGGTTACCAAAAGAATGATGTGGGGGTTGGGGGCTGAGGGACTAGATGAGGACAGTATATATCCAACAGCACAGAAAGATAAGTGAGGTCTTAGAGCTGCAAAAATCTACTCTGTACCAAGGCCTTAAGACATCACCTTAAGGCAAATTCCAAGCCATAGGCATTTCACTCTGCTTATTATCTTCCCTGAACATAGGCTGTGTGCTCTGTGTTTGAAAGCATTAAAGGCTAGGCTCTGTGGAAAAGTGGCCTTGCAACTCAAGGTTGATTAATGGCATCTAGAAAAAAAAAAACCACAAACCTTTTATTTTTCAGTCTCTCAGCCTTTCTGAACTCTTGAAATGTTTTTATATATCTTTCCAAAGGCTTTTACTTTCAGCTCACTCCTTACCCACAGGCCATTCCATTTCTTGTACCCACAGTGCAAAGAACTGCTGCTTGTGTTACTGCCCTTGAAGAAACCATCTCAGACTTCCTTCATAATTAGGTCTGTATAAAACAGAGATGTCATTGGGCCATCAGATCTGTCTGATCAACAGTGTGGTGTCAAGTGGTATAGCCTGCAACACCAATTCCTACTCTTTGCTAGGATGTCTTCTAGGATGTAGCAATTAGTTTATGATGTTAAAACAGTTGGAAGAACCCAGACTATAATAATGCCTGAACCAACTGCAGTATTGTCTTTCTCCTACATTATTTCAAATATACTTTCTCAACTGTTTCCTCTCTTTAAAAGAATCTTGCTCAAATCTTAAAAGACCTGTAAATTCTGGCCAAATTCTGATCCTCTGTCTTATTTTTACTTCCCAGTCTTTCTGGGCCCATAAGTACTTTTATCTCAATGCTCTGCTCTTCCCTGACTTTCATGACGTTGCCCTCCCTGGTTCTCCTTTTTTTCTTCAGGAGAGGACATTTTTGTATCTCCTAGGTTATTGATCTTTCCTCTAAAACCTGCTCCGTTATCTCTATTTTCCACATACAGTATCTCCATTCCCTTGTTGCTAGGTTCTCAATTTTACGTTTTTCATTTGTTTCTTTCTCATCTCCTGTTATCCAAGCTGTGGTAAAATTCTGCTATTTCTTTTCCTCTCAACACCTTTCTTTTCAGAACTATTTTACTTGTCTCAGCTCAAATCAGGTCAAGATTTGATTTCTGCAATCTGAGTCTTGCGAACTCTCACAATTTGATGACAAGTCTTGTACTATTTAATGTTTTACTTAAAGCTTCAGTTCCTAAAGGCAACTGAGAACAAGAAACTCTAAGCTTTTATCAAAATTACTAAAACCCTAGCCTTCAGGATTGCTCAAAAAGCCTGAACACAAAAGAGCATTTTAAGTACTCATACAAAAAGGCAAATAAAAACCCAGGCTATCCCTCTTTTAACATTTTACTTCTATTTCCATTAACAAGTCAACTAGCCTCACTTTTGAGAAAATAAGAGAAATCATTTCTCAGTAATATTTCAAAATGAAAACTAGAGATATCCTTACCAATTGAAAAAAAACCCCAAACCAGAAAATAATAAAAGTTCACACTGATATGAGGAACTCCTTGCAAACACTGTCGCTATAAACATAAGCCACAACTATAAAATGCAGTTATTTTCGTATGGGTCAGATAACATAGTGAGTATGTAGTTTAATTCAAATTCAAATTAAGATTATTCTTAATTGAAGATGAGCATCTTTATCACATGGGGTAATTTTAGTGAAGTGTGGGAAGCTGTTCAGGAAGCCACCTCTACCTCTACACAACAACCTGGGAAAATAATGTGGCTGTTGTTGGCACCACGAAGTTAACAGTATTTCTGCAGATTTTTAAGAGCTGTGTAAACTGGAATCAATTTGTGTATTTACCTTTATTGATCCTACAAGCTTGTGAACACCACTACATATTTTGTTCTGCCAGTAGATGGTGATATTTATATTAACTATTTAACTAAACGGGAAAATGCGTGCAATTATTTAATTCAGTATACATTCCTTATATACCAGATATATTTTAACAACACAAGGTAATTTCAAGTACTTTGGGTGTTTCTAGGAAGTGTAATGTATTGTGCAAACATATAATTACATGGTTGGCTTTGACATCATTGTGCCCACTTTGGGCTTTAATCCCCAAACCATCATCATGTTTTGAGCCAGCAGCATTTAACTAGTTTGTATATTTGGATTGGCTGAATATTCCTCGGGGCTGTGTGTGAAACTGAAAGGAGAAAGCAGGATTTTGAGAGGCCATTTTCTGTTCCACAGTCAGTTGCAAATGGAAGCTAACTCCTCACATATTCAGTAGAATTAGTCAGGTTTTTTCTCTTGCTACTGTGCCTGCCTGTTTACTGCTAATGAAATTCTAAAAGCATTCTTAAAAGTGTTGCAGTTAGAGTTCAAGGATAATTTAGAGTATATTAATGTATGCTTAAATTAAATTGCCCTTGGTCAGCTCTAGCACTTTCCAAAGACAAACTATACATAATTCACTTCAATACTTGCAAGCCTATCACAGAATATTTCAAAATTTAGGATGGCAGATTTTTTCTCTGTTAATTACATCAGGATGGTTGTAAGTTGGTATAGTTGGTAAAGTATTACCATTTTTAATACACTAAAAACCCCCTACATGTATATAAACCTTCACTTAACAAGTTATTTTAGTAAATATCTAAATTGTAGCATACAAGTCTCACTGACTTGAGGGGAATTGTCCATGTTACAACAGTTTAGCATATTCTTGTGTTTCTAGCTTGGCTATGATTTGGGATCAACGCTAAATCCAGTAGGTCTTATTTTTAAGGTTTTGTTCCTTACTAGCTAGATGACAGTGGTATGCATAAAATACTCACAACTAAAATTGCAGTAATTTGAGTTTCCCAAGATGCATCTGCATTGAAAGCATTGAACCCTCCAGGGTTTGACTAAAATTTAAGCCTGGAACTTTTTTTTGAAGAATAACAAAATTCAGAGCATGAGGAATAATTATCTTGGGTATATGTTCCCTAAAAATGTGATAAGGAGTGAAAGCAGCAACAAAAAAAACCCCTACTTTCATTTCTATCTCAGTGTCTCACTATTTTACTTAAATGTAAAAAGGGAAATAAATATTCAGTTTCCTTTAACTTCTCTTTATAATTGATGTTCATTTTGTTGAAATATGCAGTATTAATGAAAAAATGCAATTAATAAAGCTTAGTTTTTTACGTAGTGACTTAAACTATAAATAAAAACATACTGTTGCTGCATTCAATTCCATGAAAACTTAGCTGTTCCAAATAAGCAAGAAGCAAAAACTATGGATTTAATTCAACATCAGATTTGCGTTTTTTAAAATATTTATAATACAATTAAATAGGTCTTCAATGGCTTGACTTCAGAATTTTTCTGAAATTCTCCTTTTTTTTAAGAGGAATCCTTACACTATCTTCAATCAATCTTGTGAAGCTGGGACTCCATTGAAGAAAAAAAGATATGTCCCTGTAGAAAAAAAAAAAGAAAGAATATTTTATGCAGATATGTTTAATCATGCAGTGAAAAATAAAGAGCCATAAAACATTAATGTAAATAATATAAATTGTGAAGTATTAAAAGGTTTTTGCTTACACTAATTTCCTTCCAACTAACAAGCACCTCTGTTTTGCTTGTGGAATCATGTTGGAAATATGAAACACCGTGTCAGTACTAAAAAAACATGATAAAATACACTAGACGGAAGCATCAAATTGCTTCCATATATATTTAACTTTCCAGATGGGCTTCATTAAAAATATTACTCATCTAAAATGTATGCATCAAATAAACAGCAGTCATCTGGTTGTAGGAGAGAGAGGGACTCCTGTTCTTTCACAACTATTTTAGGATAAGAGCTCTTTATCTCCCCTTTGGTTACAAGTGCTGAAGTCACTCCCATTATCTCGGGGTATGCTCAGGACAGCACTTGTAGGAGTGTCCTCACTGACCAGCAGTGGACATCTGCCCAATTGACAGTACCTGCACAGCAATTTTCTGAGCAACTATAGTTTTGCATATTCAGAAAGGATTATTACAGTACAGCGCACAGTTTTTTGCCGCCTAAACCATTTTTTAACTGATTTCTCTTTGACGCCCCGAGTTGCCAATGAACCATAACTCCTACCAGCTTCATATTGATTTGGGTTGTTACTTAGCGTAGTTTAGTAGCTAAAAAGGGAGACTAAAGCTATCCGACTTGGACCCATAAGAAGACCAACAAGATAAGCCATCAAATAAAAGGCCTTTGAAAGCATATGTGTTACTTGGTCAAGCTTATTGCTTTAGGGGAATGAGGAAATTGTGGAAAGGATCAGTGAAAAAAATACCAATGTGTCCAATTAGCTAAGAAAGGAACATTGATTCTGATTCTGATATGGGAAAGGAGGCAGGATGGTCATGGGAAGAGTGTTAGAAAAAAAGCAGGGCCTTTTTTTGTGCATTTAGGCAGGAAAGTTTTCTCGGTGTTCCTCAAAGAGTGTTGATATTTCTTTCTTAAAGAGCAGTAAAAATAAAATGTGAGATCTGTGAACAACCAGGAACTTTAGGTAACATGCAAGAAGTCAAAACTATCTTAGATTTTCCCTCCAGATACAGAAAGAGACCTTGGTTTGGAGAAGGATGTAAACAGGCATCTGTCAAGCAGATCTAAGAGAGAAGTGTACTTTAGGATAATCCAGACTGGATTAGCGAAGTTGTAGAGATAGTGGGAAGTGCAGGCAGCTCTTTCCGTTGCTTTGAATCTCGATTTTAAGTGCAGAAGGAAAAGTTCTGAGCAAAAGGGAATGAGTTGATAGTCAGTTGAAGAGGGTTTGTTATACTCAGTAAATCATCCCATGAATTTAAACCCCAAAAACACACTAGCCTGGTTTGGGAGAAAGCTGGACAAATAAAACAATCCTAACTCAGGAGGCTAGGGAGTTTGTGAAACAAGAAGGCAGAAGGTGCAGCTGAAATATGATAAGCAAAGATTCTACGTCCTAATACTTGAAGTATGTTATTCAATAATTCTAAATTATTCAATGTTTTTAAATTTGAGGAAAAAAAGTAAAGATGCTTTGTATTTTTTTTTTTTTTTTTAAATCAAAGAGTTATAACAATATGGAAGTGTGCAATTGTACTTGAATCTTTTCTAAGACCTGTGAGACAACTCTGATTTTCTTGCAGTGGTTGCTGGCTCTTATTGATTAGTGAGGTTTTGCTAAACATACAATAATGGGCACAGTAATACTGATTTAGAATGAAAGGTGTGGCATATTATCCGCACTTAATTGTGATTATTCATATTCAGAGATGAGATAGTGATTTTACATTAAAGGATAAATGAAGAAAGCAAGTGATGTAAAACAGATTGAACCTCAATAACTGAGATGATAATCTATTTGGAGACCAATGGCAATAGAGGAGGGAAGCTTTAAGTGACTGACTGAAACTTGATTTTTTAATATAGGCCCAGCAAAGGACTGCAGTTTAGATTGACCAACTTATTGACTGGGACAAGAATGAAGTTCTTAGAAGTTAGAAAGCTTAAAAGGCAAATGAAGACAAAGAATTTCATAGAGAAAAGGATTTATTTCTTTGAATTTTATAGGAAGCTTAGTTTATGTTTGGCATCATAAGTACCCTTGGTATTTTTTGTATCAGTAATATCTATTAAAAGGTCATAAAGGACAACTTTCTCTGTGAGGATAATTGGAGAAATTTGAGGTTGTTTAAAAGAGGTGTCATCAGAAAAGTCTTCGAAACTTTTTTTTAGTATGAGTTCATAACAGACGCAAAGTATTCAAATGATGTATCTCTTTTTTTTGCCTACAGTGTTATGTATACTGATATAGCACTGAGATATATTAATGGAGGTCAGGATCCTCTTCTATCAGAATATTCACAATGAATTAATATTACTCTCTGCCCCTGGAGAACCTAAATTGCAATTAGTTAAGATAAATACTAATGAGAATGCAAGATGATAAGGTATCTCTTTAAAGTAACTGAGTAATTTTGCCCATGACTCACTGCATTTCTTTGGAGAGTATCTGGGTCTCCTGCCTTCCACTTAGATTTGTTCCTTACTTATGGTCATCTAACTATAATTTTCAAAAAGTGGAAGTATTGATTTTTGCTGAGAGGTCTGTTAAAAAGGAAGAATATTACAACTTTAGTTCATATTTCCATACTGGAAAAAGGGCCACTTGGGGAGACTCAATATGCAAAGGCCATTAAATAATAAAACTACTAGGCAAGTAAATATTCCTCAGAGAGTTTCACTACACAAGGCTGTATCAGAAGTTGGATTTGCACATTTCTTTCATCAGTAAGGCTCTTCTGTTTCAGAAGTGCAAGCATATTGTCTCTGCCTTGTGTATATTAGTGGAAAAAACAAACAATACTAATGTACCTGATTTTGAGTGGGAAGTTAAACCATGTCCTACTCTCTTTGTGGACAATGTTACCCACACATGACAAGATTCTGCATCTCTGGCTTAATGAGGAAAACTAGCTTAATGCTGCCCCAATTTATACCCTGCAACAACTTTCATCAGCTGCTTTTATTTACGTTTATAATACCATAATGCAGAACCTTTCCCCAACATATTAAAAGCAGTACCTGACTGTCAGTGTTTAAAAGTGAACATGAGTGAGGTGGATGTATCAATTACATTAACGTTTGAATGCCTTCATCTGGTTTGTAAGTCTTTGCTTTATTTCTGCAGTTAGAAATCCCTCTGTGGGAAGATGTAAATTTGTCTTCCTGGCTCACCTTTTCCCTGTTCCCAATGAGGATTTCAGACCACTGGAATTAGGTATAGCAATATTTATTTTTAATTCAAGATGAAGACTGCATAAGACTTTGCCTTATAGACATAGAAAAAGTGTATCTTAAACACTAAGGTAATGTTAATTTTAATTGTATAATTTATGCAAAATAAGTGCATGAAACAATATAAAATAATGTTACGGGCGTAACTGCCCAACTATTAATGTCCATTTAAACAAAATTCTGATCTTAATATTGCTAAATATAATTTACATAAATTGTCTTTCTGAGTGTGAAAATGTTGAAATACTTCATATAAAAACCCATATTATTTGTTAATCATACATAAAATAGTGAAATAAATAGTGAACAAAATATGCAGTGAATCAAATAAATAGTGAACAAAGTTATGTTTGAATTTTTTTGTATTTTTATGTTTTACTTTTATACAACACAGCACACTGAGCAGGCCTGACTTGCAGTGATTTCTGAGATATTAGTCAATGGTAGTCTTGCCTTCTGTGGGATGCTGCTACCATAAATGTCAAATGGCAGTTTGCGTAGATAAATTAGCATGGACAAAGAAAAGCAGGAAGGGGAAATTACTATCCCATTTCATAGAAAAATGAGGCAAAGCAAATCTCAAATTAGAATTAATCTCTTACCTCTTTATACTTATAATGTAGACATACATATCATGGTTAATACTACAAACTATTTTAATTCTTGATAGAAATAAACTGACTGTAGAGATGTGAAAGGCGTGATTCGAACCCCCATGTTTAACATTCTACATTAGAATGTGATTAACTTATTACTAGAACTGTCTATTGACATTTATTAACTGTAATACAAGGTTAAAGGAAGGTTTTCTACATCCGGTCAGATGAAATCCATTATGAGAAAACTGGGAGATGTGGAAAATGTTAAAAAACACCCATGTCTTTTAATTTCTAGTCCAATATTCCCACTGCTGGGACCTCCTTTTCCAAAAAAGAGATTTCTAAGTTCTGCTCCTCATGAATCAGAACACTTGTGCATTTAGACGCACAATGCAATCTTAGCTAAACCAATGAGTATACAAGTCTAAGGTTTTGAGCTCACAGGCAGGTCCTGGTGACTCAGGCTGCCTTTCATATCTCCTGGTCCTGCAGAAGGTAACAGGTTCTGAAAGAGCCCTATTGCATCCTGTGAAGAGAGGTACATTAAGGTGAATGATTTACATGCAAAGAGTGTCAATTGCTATGTCTGAATACCTAGGTAGAGGACTCTCATAAACGGTTCTTTCAAAACACTGAATACATTCTATTTTTCCTTATATTATCTATAGATTTCTCTGCCAGGACAATCGCTATGTTGATTTTGAGCACTACTACATATTAATGGGTAGCTTTATCATCATAAGATTTTTATAATCCACATCTATGTCACATAGGTTATAAAAAATAAAGCATATAAAAATATTTTTAAAACACACTGAAACATTGTACAAATATCCAGACTTAACTCATTTTAGCATAATTGAATTATTCATCACACAATGTAAACACATTCTGGCTTTCCTGCTCTGTTTCTGTGGCTCAGTGTTTCTCTTTCTGACAAGAAATGTGTGTGTACACAGATATATATATATATATATATATATATGTCTAGATAGCATTTTACATGTATAGTGATAAAAATATAGTACTCATATGGATATACAGAAATAGATAAGAGAAGGACCACATAAAAGATCATTGGAGATGACCAAATGAGGATCAATATATTAACATAATTTAAATTTATATTTTGATATTAAGAACTTTTATGGTAGTAGTAAAAATGTTTCGAATGCTTCTCAATTTCTTATTTCTTCCTGATTTCATATCTAAAAGGTCAAATAAAATAAAAGGTACTTTTCTGTCAGATTTCTGGATAAACAAGAAGCAGAAAGAATTAAAAGTGTTCAATAAAACCTTATCTACCTTCATTTTATGTTGTTTTTTTTAAACAAAGATGTGCATGATAAATGTGAGTAAGTTCTATAAATTATTTACCATAGTAATCCATCTGAATGTTCAGAATCTGCACTAATATATTTATCAGATAATCACAGGAATTAGTATCTCAGATTCATTCAGAAAAGCATTGTTATTATCTGTAGTACACTTCCAAGTAGTGGTATTATGAAGTAATAGATATATTTATTTAGCATGTCTTAAAAAGATACAGTTTTATGCTTTAGCATCTATATTGCAGAACTTCATTAAAGTCCTGCCCATGCCACAATGCATATACTAGTACATTCTTACCCCCTTTGATATGCCAGAATTTCTTATCAAATAATTAAAATATTTCAGTGATGATACAAAAAACAGCCCCTGAATCTATGTGTCCTTCAAATCTGACTTAGGTTCTAGTGCTAAAACTACCACATTAGTTAGATTAATTTCCTGTGCGATTTTTCATCACATCCCCATTAAAAGTGAAGTGGTTTCATTACGTAATAATGGAAAATGTCAGGAAATGTGAATAGAATTCTGACAGATATGGCAAATGTGAGAAGCATAGAAACACGATGAAGTGAGTAGTGCAAGATAAATATCTTCTCAGACTAAAACTAATCTAGAAAAGTGTTTTTGTAATAATAATGATTCAGACGGAATGGGCATCAGTATAGACACTAGATTCTGCCGTATTACCTCATCTGCTGTAAGAAATTTTTACTTAGCATGTTAAACTCTGCAAATGTATAGTTTAGCTACAGTTTTGAGTACTGATGCTGTAGCCTGCAGAGCATGTGACACTCAGCAGAAGGATCATGACTCTTCCCTCTCCACAGCACTTGCAAGCAAAGGCACTGGAGTGAGTATTCACTGTATCATTTTAGGCATGGGAGAAGAGAAACTGAAATATAACAAGACGGACTGTGAAATATTCTAAGGGCAACACCTGTAGCATGCATTTCCAACAACTTTAATATCTGTAATTCATGCAAATCACAAGGATTTAAAGGGTGTTACCAAATAAAATTGGTCAGTCCTTGAAGGTGAAGTGTTTGACAGGCCCAAGTACCCTTTGGACACGGGAGGACAATGTTAAATAGTCACTAGGGGTCACTACAAGCACACAGAATTCTCCAGGTCCAACCATTTCTTCTGGAGATGGCTGTGGTGCCCTCAAAGTCATAGACATGGATTCACGTCTTCTGCAGTACAGAGTTCCTGTAAAAATTCCACCACTGCGGGTGAGATGAAAGCTGCAAAATGTTTGATTCAGGTCCTATGAGGGAGCTGGAATCCACCAGAACTTTTAGGGGAGTTTCTGCTTACTGTTTCATTATATACTTTCTCTCTTCAGCATTTTATTCAAACTCCTTTCATGATGCAGTTCTTTCTTTCTTAGCAATTTTTATGTCTTTTTTCTCTGCCTTAGGGCAAACAGAGAGGTCTCCTAATTACATTTCATCTCCTTCCCTCCTTTTTTTAAACTCTATCTTCAGAGAAGTTTATTTTTCTTAACTGAAATTCACATAAATATTTGTTATTATGTATTTATTTGTCAATTTCAAGTCCTGGGATTAGATTCATACTTGTTTTACAAACTCCTTCATTTGTTCATTCTTAAAGACTTAAGGTGAATGAAGTCTAGGACTAGAAAAAGTTTATAGAGAGTCAGAGAAGTTTGGGGTGGAGGGGTGTTGTTGGGTATGTTTTAGGGGAGGTTTGAGATTTTCTTCTGGTAGGAAGCTCTCTTCCAGCAGAAAATGGTGTACAGGGATGGCAATTATGAGCTATAGATTCCAATTCCAGGTTGGCCATCAACCAAGTCTACTACGTCTGGCAGGCTTTTAACCTTTCTGATCTTCACTCTTTCCACCTTTAAGATGTGACTTTCAGTCACTATCTTGTAGAAATACTGTTGAAATTTTCAGAGAAAAAGATTTAAAACAGTATAGTAGTTTTAAAAGATTCATTTAGCTAAGCTACTTTCAATTAACCTTGCATATGGATTTTAATTTTTAGTTAAATAGGTGAAAGTAAAGATCAGGAGAGATTATTAAGCATCACAGTTTACACGCATACCCCCCTATTTAGATGTAAATTTTATAAACAAGATGCTATATTTTTTTGTATATTTAGTCTTTCACCAAGGGGGTTATTTAGTTATCATAATAGTTCCACTGATACTGGCTTCCAGATGTCATACCTTTTTCTGTCCCAATGTCATTGTTCACGATAGTGGTATCCTTTAAATTATTTATACTGATTTGGAGTGGGTGTGAATATTCCTAAAACAAAAATAATGAATAAGTACGGTTGAAAATGAAAGAACCTGTACGGGGTTATTAATTTCCTAGGAGGTAAAGATTCACAGCAAATATTCATCCCAACATTCAAAGTATTTTCTGCTGTTTCACAAGTGAAAGCAAGAGCGAGAATCTATGGAATTTATAGAAGAAAACATAAAAATCCATAGAATACACCAATAAAAAAGGCAGATGTCAACACTGGGTTTCAATTATTCTGACTCCAAGTAATAAGGCAAAAGTGACAGAACAACTTGGATGCTGGGGTTTTAAGCAACCTTTTTCCTTTATACTGGAGCACATTTCCAAGTAGCTCTGCACTATAGTGTATGTTTTGAAAATTAAAAGGAACTCACCGGAAAAATAAGCTCTAACATGACAGGATGTCAGGGCTAGAGTAAGACAGTCTAGTCTGGTAGAAGAGGAAATCAGTTTGTGGGTGAGTGAGAGGCCATCCTGGAGAGGAACTTAAGTCCCTGAACAGCCTGCACACTGTGCCAGTGGCAACACTGATGTACATCCTCAGCACCACTTATATTCAAGATGAATTGTCATCTTCATTTATTTAAAAGCTGAAGCAAATACAGACTTAGTTTCATAGAACTATGAAAAGAGGTATTTAAAAATAAGGAAAAAATACACCAAATGTGTTTAATATCTACTGTGTTTTAACTATGAAGAAAACAACAGAATGTTCTTTCACTTGACATATTTTAACAATTCAGGGAAAATAAGCAGGTATAAGGACTGTCATCTTGAAGATAATAGAAGCAGGGCTGAAAAGTTGTTACAGGGTATAAATTGGGGCAGCAT
>VWZT01013155.1:0-55614 GCA_013397055.1 Pachycephala philippinensis
GACATGAGCACAGACTGGGAGAAAGAAGAACACATCACGAGCAGCCCTGCAGAGAAGGACTTGGGGTGCTGGTAGACAAAAAGCTGAACATGAGCCAACACCGTGCACTTGCAGCCCAAAAGGTCAACCACATCCTGGGCTACACCCAGAGCACTGTGAGCAGCAGGACAATGGAGGTAACTCGCTCCCTCTACTTTGCCCTTGTGAGATTCCACCTGGAGAAGTGCACCCAAGCCTGGGTCCTTAACACAAGAAAGAGATGGAGCTGTTGGAACACGTCCACAGGAAAGTCACTAAGCTGATCACAGGGCGTGGGCACCTCTCCTATCACAACGGGCTGAGGGAGGAGTTGTTCAGCCTGGAGAAGGGAAGGAAGATCTTCTCCAGGAATATCTCACTGAAGCCCTTAAGCACTTAAAGGAAGCTCATAAGAAAGATGGAGAGTGACTCTTTACACAGATAGTGAGTGATATGATAAGGGAAAACAGTATTAGTCTAAAAGAGGAGAGGTTCCAGCACCTGAGCAGAGTCTTGCTCTCCGGGGAACACAGCTCTGGCACGAGCAGTGAGAGAGGAGACAGCCTCAGTACTGACAGTGACCACCCAACACCACCTTAATCCTCTCCTCCACTGCAGGGCGACAGCAGTGGTCCTTTCATGCCCAGAGACAACAGGCCTGACTACTTCTGGCTCACTGGCGTGACCAGCTGGGGAAGATGCTGTGTGAGAGCAAAATGCCCCAGAGTCTGCAGCACCTCTCAACACTTCTACTGTGTGCTGTAGATGTGCTGAGAAGATAGCCCAGGTGTAAGGGCTTATCCAACATTACAGGCATTGAATCATTTTATGATTACCCTTTCTCAGAAGGCAAGGCCAATACCAACACCATCAGGCATGTTTAGCTCCTGTGTTTTTTCAAGACGAAAAGCTGGTAGAATTCTTTACTGAGGTGCAGGAGCTCCTGTGGGTCCTGAAGGAAAAAACAGCATGAACAGCAAGACGAACCGGACCAGTGCAGGCTGCAGTGCATCACGACCATTTCCTTCTGGGGCAATGTCTGCTGATCCCAAGGCAGCCTCAGTACCAAAGGCCTGCATCTAAATGCTGTATCCTGTACATGTAAATGCTGAATTGACTTAGCTGTGGAAATAAAGTTGCCTGCTTTCACAGTTAACCCAGTTTTCAGCCATATTCAGTCTTCTGTGCAAGGCAAGGACTTCCACATCTGGCACCTGCAAAATAAGTCTGCATGTCCAAGAGCGGCTTAGCCCTTCTGGCAAGCTTTGCCTTGAAGTAGCAAGGGAAGTGGTAATTCTGCACAATTTAAACTCTTCAGATGAAACTTAACACATCACACTTCATGACAGATCTCTGCAAGGTGCTTGAACGCTCAGCATTATTTTCATAAAAGGTGAAGGTACTTTGAACTCTCAGATAACATAGGCCAGATGGAACTACATAAACTAGAGCCAGTTACTTAAAGTACAAAATCGACGTTAAAAATGAATGTTAACATTATTCCTGACATACAAATACATCCCTGATTTACTTTCACAAGCTGCCTTAACAGTAAATTTCACTTACTGGTTTAAAAAATAAAACAACAAAAACCTGTATTACCCTCTCTTTCAGCTTACCTAACATCACTCAGTGTTTTAAATATTTCTGCCTCCTTTTGCACCAACTCCCTGTTCCCATTTTACCTTCTCCCTGAGAAACTGACCAGACCAAGCCTCTCATCATTAGGCCCCTTTCTAAGTGCTCTCACGGCTTTTCTCTGCAACCTTGCATTGGGTTGAAGTGGCAAGGTTTTGTAAAGGGGTGCATCCCGCTCTAGTGGAAGGTGTTGAAAGGGGTTGGAACCAGGCAATTTTGAAGGTCCCTTCCAACCCAAACCATCCTATGACTCTTTGTTACCCCTTCCCCTGCCCTCCTGCCGAGGCCACCATGCCCTGAACACAGAACCAGCCATCCTGTGCCATCTGCCCTGGGGCACTGTGGGCACATCAGTGGCCGAACTGCAGGTGATGAGCCCTCACTCCTTGCAGGTGACACTGGAGGTGACAAGGTGCTGGCAGTGATGGAGCTGCTGTGCCTCCGTCCTGTCGGCCCTGTGTAGGCCTGCACTCAGCACACAGGATTATTTTCTCCTGCTCACTGAAACAGAGGTTTGGACACCAGAAAGCAGACTTCAGTAACTTTGAACTGAAGGGGAAGAGTACCATTCTTATGACTAGACTCATCATCTCAACTAAACCTAGCAGAAACTAACCACTAGCACTATTACAGGATATGATACTAAATAACTAACAAGATAGCCTACCCCAAAAGGATTTCAAGCCTCTTAATCTTTTGCAATCATTATCCTGATTCTTCTTTTCTCTTTCTTCATCTTTTTGTACTTTTTAAACTCCTTCTAGGTCACAACAAGCATACAAGCTTTGTAAAATAATGTTTTGTACCAGTGTAAATGACAACCACATCATAGTGCCTTGTCAATATTAAACAGCAGTGGAAGCAAGAGAATGCTGGCAATCAAGTATAATTGTAGAATGGGAATCAAACAGTTCCACAAATAGACAGAGGAAGAAAAAAGCTTTTCTCTCAGAAACAACCATTTAATTATCATTTCACAGAGCTATTGCCCCATGGGCCAAAAAGAATGTCAGGCTAAACCTCAAAGAAAAAAAGTCACAAATATCTCCTACATGTCAAAACTAATCCACAAAGGCAAACACCACTGTTTGTCCCTTTAGTAAACAGGTACTGTTTGTTTGTTTTTTTATGTGGCCTACAAACTCTGCACATAGCTGCATTCAACTGAGAAAAGGAAGTCACACAAAATATTAGCCAAGTAAGGTACTTATTTAAAATACATGAGGTCTTATCAGAGCAAAAAAAAATCCCTTTTAAGAGCATGTAAACATTTAAAAATAAGTTGCAAAGAAACCAATGTTCATTTCTGTTTGAGAAAAGAGTAATTACAGTACATAAAATTAATTTCTCAATTACATAACGCGTGCAGCAATTCCAAGCGGTTTTGCTGTTAATTTTCTATCTACAACTGTAAATGTATTTCTTCAACATAGCTAAGGAAATTACCAATAGCTACGCAGTCACATGTACTAAACCTATGTAAGGGTTAAGCCTTTTCATTATAAAATAGTGTAATGAAAATCTAAGCATCGTGTGTAAAGAAGAACAACCCAAGTCCCCAGACACAAATTGTTACAAGTTATTGCCAATTAAAAATAAAAAAATCAGGCAACTGAACTTCCTGTCCGAACAAACTTCTTCTCTAAAAATGTAAAGTGAAGTCCATCCACTTTAATCACTCCACTGAGCATTTTGATACTGATCCTGAGTCTGAAGTACAATGGCACGGCTACGCAATTCAGTAAAACAGATGTAGAACTTACCATAGAAGTCACTGATCTGGCATCTTCTTCATAATTCACTACAGGTGGTGGCTCTTTCCCATCATTCCCTTGAACTTTTTGTTCCAGTAGTTCTTTCTGGGCTGCAAATTTTGCCTCAGAGCATCTTAATTGTTGGACTGTTTGCTTAAGTTCTTCAAGCGCTTGCTTTTGGCTCAGCAAGAGTACAATACTGCAAAGAAAAATAACGATTTAAAAATACACGATTCAAAATAGTTTACTTGCTTCATAAAAGCTGGGGAGAAAAAGCATGACAATTCCTCAGCATAACCATCTATTCAAAGGTAAAGGAAATCTAGAAAATTTTCAAAGCAACAAGACAATGCAAGCAAACACTCATTCTCTTCTCTCTATCACAAAAATCCTGTTGTAATAAATATAGGTGAAATTCCTGCTTTCATCCACTTTTGACTGAATTTATAAACACTGGAGTTCCTCCTCCTTTAGAGAACACATAAATTTTAGATAGTGATTTCCAGTGATGAGAAATTCACTCCAACCTGTGTAGCTGTTGCAGTAATAATCTGCAATATCTCACATCCAGTATAAATTCATACAGCATTACATCAGAGATATCTGGTTTTTTCCTCTGCTACATAGGTATTTCTGGACTGTGTTGTAACTGTCTTCTTATGAAGCGAAATAAATTGATCGTTATGAGGAGCTAAAAGCAACTTTTTGTCTTCTTATTTTTATGGTTCTTCTCTGAATACCGCTGATACCCGTGAATACTGGAGACAGTCATGATCAAATCATATTGAAGGACAAGCACTTAGAGCATTTCCAGATACCCAGATAACTACTATCCCAAAGAACTGCCAAAACCAAAGAGTGACAGAAGCTTCTTGAAAGACAGAATCACCCACAGCAAAATACAGACACCCTCAAAACCACTCAGTGACATGTGGTCTATAGGAGATGCAGAGTTCTCACAGCCTACAAGAACAGATGAAGGAGGTAAATGGACCAGAACTATGAAGAATGAGGACAATACAAAGGAAAATCAGCGTATTGTGCTGCTTTGTATCTTCAGGATAATCCCTGGAAGACAAGCCCTCCTGCAAGCCCTACCCTTGCAGAAAAAAAAAAAAAGGCAAATGTTGTTCATACAGGGATTGATCCTTCACAAACTGATGCTCAGCCAAATGAGTATTTAAATGGATTTCAAAGTAACAGGGGAACCACCTGTCATAAAATCCTCATTGGCAGGAAAACATACAAATCATAACCATATAGGTGAGCATTACACCAAGTCACTAACGAACAAAACTCTGCACCATCAGCCAAATGATCATTCATTCAAAAAGGGTAAGTGTGAGGTATGCAGACACGATTCCCAAATCCGAAACTGAGATTTGGCATAAGGCTGCACAGATTTAAAAGCATCAGAGAAGCAAATGAACAATTATCCTGATGTTATCCTCAAGATAATGTGTTTTTGTCTGGTCTCTTTTATGAGACAAAAAGGACATCACCCTCTGAAAATAATAGGCTTCAACCATCAGCAAGGCTTTGGTGAATGTTGGCTAGAGTGAAATCCCCAAACACAGAATGGTTTCAACCTATTAGGACACAGTGATAACAAGACATACTCTGCTAGTGAAAAGCCAGTCACAAGCTAGTATCTTTCTTGAAACATGGCAAAATGGATTATGAACTAATTTGGCGTCTCACATCCAACTTTCAGTGCTTGCCACTTCAGTCTTGCATGAGGAATTAGAATCTATAAAATTATTTGCCTGTGGCTTGCATGAGCACGAACTTTAAAGTCCTTGTTGCTAGCAATAGCTACTAGCAACTTCACAGAGTGGGATCTCGTGTGAAGGATCCCTGCAGATCAGGGCAACATAGGAGAAAGTGGTAAAAAGGTGAACTAAATCAAAACCCAAATATTCAATATGCTATCACGTTGGGAGGGCAGATGGTATGCTTGACATACACACATATAAACAAAACATAAAACGTTTTCTGTGTTGAAGGTAATATCATCATTTGAAGATGGAAAGGGATATTAGTGCCAGGATAATAGTACCAAGACACTGCCATAAGGTATGGCCTTATGCAGTCATAATTAAAGCTGATGCAACAGCTGGACAAGACCTTCTGGGGACAGTAAGTACATGTTGAAACATCCATATCACTCTGCACTGCAGCTAAAAGGTGAAAATGGGGTTTGTTGGAGGAAGGCATGATCAATGACAAATCAAAACAAGGGTGATTTCACTGAAGCCTTCATCTTACAGCTAGACATCTAATCCAGATTCCCTGCCTTTTAATAAGACAAACAGGTACTGGTGCAATTTGAACTGAAATCATCTCCTCAACACCACAAACATCTGCTAAAGGATCAGTCTATAGATAAGCCTCCACACAGTAAGAAATACAGGGATGGTCTGAACTATTTTCAGAGAGTTATAACTGGTAAAAAAACAATACTGAGAGAAAAAAAAAAAACAAACAACACCCCATCAAACTCAACTACTTCAAATATAGTTTATCCTTTAAGCAGCATACAGCAAGGAAGACCGGTCAAGAACCAAAAACTGGAAAACACACTGTGAGTGCATATGGACTTAACCAAAGAAAGGACATGAAACATCTAATCAAAACACAGATATCATACACATAAATGAAGTTATGGATATGAATTAAATACTATACAATGTTTCATGTGACTAGGTTCCTTCAACAAAGAGCTTCAAGACTTCTTCAGTGAATGAAGGATTACCTGAAGGACTTGCAAACCAATTCATTACTGGTACTGTAAACTAATATTTATGACCAAGATTAAGACTGATTGCAAAAAGAATCAGAAAAATACCACTACAGACAAAAGGCTTCCTTATCTGTTGTATTGACTTCAGTTTAGAAGAGTATATGGATATTTTTCCTAACCAAAGGTAGAAGAAAAACCTGAAGATGTTACCCAAGAATGATTCTTTATAATAATGTTTTATTTATGGTGCACTAAAACACTCATTAAGCCCTCACCTTTGGTATTTACTATGCAGTACTACAGGGTAAGAGTTTTACATTCTTTACATCTACACTTTTGTAAAGGAAATGCAAAGAAGAATGAACTTAACCTGACAAGTTCCAAACATATTACTGCATAAGAACGAGTTGTGCACATGACTCTGAAAGCCTTCCAGAGAATTACACCTACACAAGGAATTCTGTCAGAGAGGAAACTGAACTCACTCATCTGCTCCGATCAAGTTGAATTGAATTAATGAAAGGTCCAGCTCTTGGGCCATGCCAAAACTATGACAATTATATTAAACTCACGGAGCTGCTCAGTTTTTCACGGAGTTTGGGTCTGCAGTGGGCAAGGTGGTTTTAGAGATGAGAAACTAATTTATTGTTGTTTTTCACAGTAATTGCTACACACAAAAGTAGAACAAGATCAGTGAAGGTTATTTCTTATTTAAGTTTTAGGAATTGCATTATAGACATTTTTCACCCTCAAATTATTGTATTTTGAAATTTAATTTCAACTTACTCAGATTTCTTTTCACATGTCTTAGAGGACTCTTCTATTTTTTTCTCTAGCTCCAACACAAGTTCCTCTTTGCTCAAAAGGGTTTGCTGTGTCTGCATCAGTTCTTCTATTACTGTTTTTAACCTGTAAAATAAGATTTTAGAAACCCAAGTTGTGAATGCATAAACTGTATATATTTGGGTACATTGTAATCTTTTTCCTGAAGATGTAAAAGAGCATTATTTTTTAGATTATCTTACTCAGTGCTTGGTGATAATTTTTTTCTTTTGTGTAGATATTCCTTTACATTGTGAATCTGCATTATGACAGATCCCATACTAGCCTCTGTATACAAAAAAGGTTACAGAATGATCTTCTGCCTGCAGGTTTTCCTATCAAGGAAGTATTTTTCCAAAATATGTGGTGAGTTCTGTGAATTAATGCCTTTCTAATACATTGCTAATTTACAAGGTGCTTTCCTTCCAGCTCCTAAAGCATGTGTTAAATAAATACACAGAATCAGTAGCTGGGTTGTATTTACTTCTAGAAATAGCAAAAGTATAAATCATCACTTTCTCTTGTAATAGTGATTACATCTTGATTCACAATTATCCTTTTTAGGTTACAATCTCTGGCAATGGTTAATTCAAAGTAAAGATAAAACTGTACAAAACCACTCAATACTAACAGAGAAGGGGTTATCACACTTTAAAACCATTACTGACACTTCAAATTATCCTGGCAAATATTCTAATAAGAAAAAAAATTCAGTGAATGTACAACAACATTTGCATTCTGAACAATGCACATAAATATCTTACACAATGATGATTTCTAAAATGCATATCACTGTTGACTTTAAGAAATCGTTAAGTCAGAACAATCTCTTAAAAATAAATAAGCATGTCCATCTTGTTTCCTTCTTGGCATTTATCTACACAACTTTGACTATCTTACTTTATTTCCCTTATATTTTCAAGCTCAATTTCAATAAAATTACTGAAGTAAAGAGTGGAACACAAGCAAAATACATGTAGTAATTACCACTGCACAGATCTATGACCCAAAACCATTCCAGACCAGGGAGTGGCACACCCAACTCTCTAGGAGGCACATTCCACATGTCCATATATACCAAATTGAATTATTTGATTCTAAACACTGAATCTGTCCTTCCTTCCAATAGATTTTATACAATGTTGATTATATATGATCTGTACTCAGTCATGCATTTTATTCTATGAGACTTAAATTACGAAAAAAACCCATAGAGTGAATGACCAAAATTTATTTCCCAAAAGACAAACCTTCTACATGTGTTTATTTTGAGATAAGATAAATACTTAGAACATTTCCCTCAACGTAACAGCCTCACAGCTCCACTTTTCATAGACATTTTTATTAGTTTTAGGCTATCAAAATCTGTATGCTGAACTTCTCTGTGTTTTCTCATACTGGATCTCCAACTTATTGCCAACTAACTTTTTTATTTTAATGCCTTGCTAAAGAAAATAATCAATCATTTTTAACTGCTTTTTGATCAGCTTTCTAAGCAAAATTTTAATCAACATTGTATTTGCTTAATAACTGATTTACAGGAAACAGATGGTTTATCTAATGATCAAGCATCAATCGTCATGAAATTAAAACCTAATTAATAAGACCATTCATCACTGGAAGGAAAGAGTATATACATGCAGATCCAACATCTTCCCTATTTCACTACTTCAAAAATATTAGATTTTATATTTTATATTGCAGCATCAGATTAAAATATTAAGTTGATGTAGTTCTTTATGAAACTTCTGAGATACTTCAGGACATTTTTATTTATCTTAGAGAAAAGAAAAAAAAAATGCTACCATATACACCAAACTCACTTGCCTCCTTGTACTCAACATCTATTTTTTGTTTAAGCAATAACTTTTACTCAAACTAGCTACAACTGACAACTCTGCATCTGTCTTGTATCATCTTGGCTGTGGTTTGCCAAAGGAATTTTCTTGTGGTGTCGTATGTGTGTTCTGGATACAATCAGTTTACAAAAGGGTTTCTATTTCTAACCAGTTAATCACCATAACACTTATCAGCTTTAAAAACTACACAATACCCCTACCTGGAAAGCTTCCTTTCATATTTCTTTTGTTATAAGCTCCATTCTGCTGCAACTATCAATTAAAATAAATGCTTGATCTTACAGAACGTATATTTCAGAAGAATTGGATATTATTATGCTCATTGATCAACCTTTAGCTTATTCTGGTTGCCTCCTCTCAGCTTTTAATGCATGCCTCTTCAAAGCATAAACTTTATTCTGCTACACTTTTCAGAATTTCTCAGTATTATTCAGTGACATCTATGAATATTTATCAGGATACACTGTAACTCATTCCTTAGAAAGGTTACCTGGTCAACAATGACTTGTAACTAACTCCCTTTGTCAAAACTTTATTTATAAATACAAGTTTACCTTAAAATGTAAGAGCAAGTTTTCTCATCATGCTCCCTTAAAATATACTTCATTAAAACTGCTAAATAGTTATGGATGCAAAGCTGTCATTTTTCTATTGCATACTCAATAAAACAGCTGATTCAACCAAATATTATTAATTACAAATCAATATATGTCTTTGAATGTTTTAAATGCTTCTGAAATAAATCCACCATGTGCACTTATTTTATTTGGTAGACACTGAACGTAGCTCTCCTCTGCAGAAACATAATCATGTAGCATTTTAAAGCTCCAAGGCCACTTTTTGAACACTAAAGTCAAATTTCTATTGTTTCATCATGTACTGAGCTGATTTTTTAACAGATATCAACTATGGATAAACAATGTAGTACACTACTCTTACTTGCAAATTTCTAGTCATACACAGTTGATACAAATGCCTACCTGGGATTTTTGGCTGCACTGGCTTTAAGGCAAGACTGTAACCACGTATCTAAAATACAGTTAACAAGGTCTATGAGTAAAGACAGTTACAGAGAACTGTAACAAAAAATGAAGGGTTCTCACCTACATTAAAAAGGTGAGAAAAGGATAAACAGGGTAAGACTAAACAGTTTCTACAGTCCCAGGGGACAGTGAAGCTTCATAAGTAATCTGGGCTGCCTAATATGATCATAATAATCCAAATAAAAGAAGAGTTTGAAAAGTGACAAAGAATGCTGATCATACAATGTTATTTGAGGTAGGAGGAAGGCTCTGAATGTGAAGAATGTAAAAGGATTACTCTGGACTTTATGACACACTATACCTGGGCTGTCATTTCCATATATATGGAAATAGGCAAATATACAGCGGGGAAAAAATAACCCAAAGCTTTATTTATGTAGAGAGTGGAGCATGGTTCTAAAATGGTCATTACCACTCAGAAATGAAATCTCGGAGATACAGTAGATGACTCCCTGGAAACACTGGCTTGATGAGCTGCTGGGGTCAGAAAGTCAAATTGAATGATTCTCTAGGATTTGTTAAAACCAAAGCAGAGTAAGAAGACAGGAAACTTCGGACGGCCTCCCTCTAAACTATGTATCTGGATTACCTGTGAAATTCTAGTTATTCATCTCAAAACCAATATAGTAACCTAGAAAACATTTAAATAAAGACAACAAGATGGATAATGGATGAGTAAGCTTTGCAAAAGGACAGACAAAAGCTAAAAGATCACTCTGAAACAGAGATCACAGAGCAGAAGTTGAACAGAAATTTACATTATCATAGGCAGAAAGGAATAGATTGTTCCTATTCTCTTCCAAAACAAAAGTTTAAGAGCCATAAAATGAAAAAATATATCAACAGGTTCACAAAATAGGAAGTCAATTTCTGGAATTCCTCAACCGAAAATTCTATGGACAACAGATACTTTTACACACTGAACATGACTCAAGAAGGTCTGACCTAATACGTTTTAACTGTTTTTCTCAGAATCCTAAATCTATACCAGAAAGTGAACACCTTAAAGACAGCAACTTAAAAGAGCTACCTCATTCCTGTACCAGAAATAATGCCACACCATAAAATTTCTCACTCAAATTCACAAAACGATTTCAAGTGGATGAACATAAGATTTGCAACAGAACACAATGAAAATTGTACTGAAAATGTATATATGTAGGCAAATATACAGACATCCATTTATAACATAACTATATATTCCATCAGAAACGCTTATCAGAAAAGCAACATTTCATCTCTTTTATTTAGATATGCTGCTGTCTTATTCCTAAACAGTGGGATACAAAAGGCAAACCAAACAAGAGTTTGTATTTTTGAGCTATGGAAGGCAGAATCTTTGAAAAATTTTAAAATTCTATTGAAAAGGGAGGTTCAGTATCAATGTATTTCTTGTTACCGTGCTGAAGTACATCAAGATGTACAACATCTACAGAGTTTAGACATGAATAATCTCAATACAGTAATGATGCAGAACACATAAAAAGAGAAACATGTTTAAAGGAATAAGGGGGGCTTAATCATCATGGGATCCTCTCATAAGACAAAGCTGCTTAATGACAAGGAGACAGATACTTCATATTTTAAAAATTACTTCAATACTTATCAAAGGAATAGATTCATGAAAAGTAATCAAATTATACAGGAAAAAAAAGAGAGGATGATTAACAACCTTAAAGAGGAATTAATAAAATCCAGAGTTTCTGTCATGTTGAGAAAACACAGGGATTAGAGTAACCTGCAGAAGACACTGCAATATCTTTACATTTGAAATACCTCACTCTGATTTTGATTTTCAGAAAAACCTACAAAAAATAAGGATCATAGTTTGATTAACCAAATGAAATTAAAAAAACCCCAAAAAACAACAAAACCCCAAATGTAAAAACTCCCACAATATATCATTGATGTCTTATTTGCATCAGTCATACTTTCTAAGTGGAAAATACTTCAAATAACTCAAACATTAACCGAAATATGATAGATACAGCAAAAACATCATCAACCAATGAAATTCTTAATTTCCCATTTTTAAGGCATGATTAATAGTTGCTATCTCACAAGTGACCACACAGGACCATTTTATGTCAAAACTTGAGGCTGATAATATACGAACATAATAATCTCAGCAGTCGATTCATTCCCCATAACAAATGATTAAAGGTGAACTTGGTAAAAGTAATGAAAATATTTAACTAGGCAATATATTAACAAAACACATAGAGAGGCAGTTCATCACCCTGAATAGCTAAAAGCTCTGTGAAATGCTATACAACAGCTACACCTGTGCTACTAAGTTAATGTATTCTAAAGGTTACAATGATGAATAAGAATCTCCTTTGGAAAACAAAAGGAAACACTTAACAAACAAGAGAAATAAATATATTCATGAAAAGTTTCTACACAGTGATTTAAATCACTGACCACATGATTCTATTCAGTGGTTTCATCAAAAAATTTTGCTATTTTTCCTAAAGTAGTGAATGTAGAAACACTTTTGGGAAAATGAATCAGCATGTTCTCAAGGAGGACCCATGGTAGATTTGCGGCATTTTATTAATTGGCACAGAGAGGAACGCACATTAAAAATGATGGCAAGTTTTGGGGGAGACTAAGGAGAAGGATTTTGTGCAACGAACAGTAGAACCAGCATGGGAAAGAGTCTGTAGCCTGAAAATACTACATTTAGAAATTGGACCCTTAAAATGGGGACACAGCCATGCAAGTATCTGAGTGAGCATAGATATAACATAGAACAGCACTTCCAAAGGATGAAAGATTTGTAAAGAGACTTACATGACTTGCAAACTTTCTGCTGTTAAATTATTCCACATGATCTCATTAGCTTGAAGGTTTTCATTTTCTTCTAGTAAAGATGTATCAAACTCTATTTCTTGTTCAACGACTTCTGATGACCTAATTTAGTAAATAATTGTTATCATTTCAAAATCAACATGTATCTTTGAGTAGATACCAGAGCAACTCATTAGGTTTTGAAATATTTTATTAACTAGAATATAGTTAAAATTACATATGAAATAAAAGGATAGATAGCAATTGGATATGTATTTTTTTTCCTTTGAACAAAGAACATAATTCTAAAATTTCATGAGATAATAAAATGCACTACAGGTCTTTGAATCAAGTTCAAAGCACGGTAAAGGTTCTCAAAAACTACCAATGTGAATGGGTGACTCTTACCTGCTTCCATCATAAAGCTGCACGTGACGACAATCAATTCTCACATAACAACAACAAAATGATAATGCAAGAAATGTTAGGACTATTTCTTCATATACTAATACAGAGTAATAGCTCAATAAATGGGAAATACACTTTACTTTTTAAGTAAAAACTTTCTTGCATTATCTGCATGCTCTGAAGTCTCAACTTGCAGTAACTGCAGAGTACAAAAGTACCTAGAATTGACTTTAAACTAGAACAAGTTTAGCCCAGAGTGCAAATTGCATCTAAATATACAGTAAATTAGCTCATGTTGAGTCTAGACTGTAACGTGTCAGTCTGCTGTCAGTACCAAAGTTATGGCTCTTCTCATGTAACTGGAAATTTCTTTTTCTAGAGCCAGCCAAGCAGACTGTTCAGCCAGCTTTCTGTACATGCAAGTAGAATAATTTTCAAATGAGAATAAAATTTTACACGTAACAATGTAAAAGAAACCAAAGAGAAGCAAATTCCTCTGAACACTTAAACAGAGATGCAGTTTAATGCAGGGTTTTCCCAAGAAGAAACATGAGATGAAACTGCTTACCTGTGAGTATCTATGAAGTCGTTATACTCAGAGTTAGGGTCTATCTGTTCCACCGAGGTCTGGATCTCTTTATGGACATTCACAATCTCTTCTGTTACAAGACTGGTGATCTCACTATACTCATCCAAGATCCCTTTTCTAGAGAGGAAAAAAAATTCTAGGGTATAACATGGCACTGAAGGCATAGATGGCATTGAAGATGCTTCAAATTTTCAATTTGCTGTTTCTACAAACTCTTGTTGCAACTGGCTAAAAAGGGAAAAATAAGACAATATATTATTCAAAGAAACAACGCATCACCTGTGGCCTTTTCTCTACAGCCTTAGGCTGGCTACGAGTCTCTTAAGACAGAGCCCTTCTGCTGACTTCAGTGCACCTACACGCAGCATAGCTAAACAAAAACTGGAGAGATTACAAGGAAAGGGAATGTATAGAGCTCAGTGATGATGCTCTTCAAACAGGACTTGCCATGCTTGTTATAACCCACACTAAAGATTTTCATGTGTCATGACAAAATATATTCCAGCATAAGGCAAAACGAGTGACAGAAATGCGTGCATTTCCTTTAAACACTGGTTTTAACTTTTTTCTTTAGTATGTTTATATTATGATTTGTCATTCAGACAAAAACAGGCATAAATCACAAGTAAGCATATATTTACAAGAGGAGAGAAAATCAACCAAGAAGTTGCTGTGAGAAAGTACAAGCCACCAAATCTTGTCTTCACCTGCTTCCAAGAGTGGGAAAAACCAAGTGAAGAGTGAATGGCAGAGGAAGAGTTGATACTGTGACACTACTCTTAATAGCATCCAGTGACACATACTCAGAACACTCTTCTATTCTCCTTAACTTTTAGCTTTCCTTCATAATGTACCTTCATAATTATTTCCTATTTCATTTTTATCCCTGACAAATTTGCTAGCTTGCCAGGATCTGGAGCATGGTGGCCTCTCAAAAAACACTGACGCACTTTGGCTAGCCAAATACGCAGCAAAAAAAGTATAAATACATTTTTCCTGGATAAGATCTTACGTTAAGTTTACTCTGTAAAAAAAGAAAGGTGTGATAGGATTTTTTCAATACATTTGCTCTGGGCAGAAAACGGACAAGAGAAGGCATTAAATCTTGCCTTTTCTGAGAATATCATGTGTAAAACAGTTCCAGAAAATACTTCATAGAGTGTGATGAAAAGGTAACTAAACATCAACTACAGAAATGCCATATCAAAAGAGAATCTGTATCAATTACAATGACCAAAAAAAAGGAAAAAAATCATTAGCAATATTAATCTATACTTTTTCAAGTTTAAAAAACTAATTCGCCTGCAAAATTAGGGTTATTGAGGAAGTATTGTTTCACACAGGTTGTCACGCTAAGCTCTACACCTGAAATCAGCATCTCTTTATGTACCCAAAGCTACTATAAAAGAATAATTTTCCAATACATTCAGAACTCACAAAAATGTCTATGTAGTGACAAAAATATTTTTTACACATTTTTACTCCAGGCAGAGCAAAGACAAGTGATTTCAGTAAGTTCTTGTTCCATCATAAATTTCTTCAGTCAATTATCATATCTCATGATTCTAAAAAAATCACCTTAATTAGAGGACACATATTTAAATGTAGCTTTTTGCTGTGATCTTACATAAAAAATTAAAAGGACTGTACAGGGACTACTACAAAGGTTTATTTCAATACCAGCACTTGAATTAAAAAAATTAATATGATACTGCATAGGGAAGCTAATGATGCCTGCACCATGTAAAGTGTGGAATCCCCAGCTCTCCTCACTTCCGGTGCACTGAAATCAAGAGACTGACTTCAGAATAGGTAAAAAAATCAGTTAAAGAAGAGTGTTTCACATCTAAATGAACAATACTAACAAAAAAAAGCTAACCACCTTTTTTTTTCAGGCTAAGACAAAGATGCCGCATGGTTACAAACCAGAAAGGAGGGCTAAAAGTCCTCAATATCTGTTCTCAGAGATCATCACTTTGCACATACTCTGTAGCAATGCAAAAATGATATTTTAGGAAAGAGGTATTTTTAAGGGTGTATTTTTATTAAAAATTGTATTTTTAAGGGTGGATTCCTTACAGTGAGATCAAGTTTACATAATCCTGTTAATTCTTCGCCCCATATCATCAACCATGCATCTGGCTTGGCCCTCCTCCACTGTCACTTTCAAGACAGTTGCGCAGTTTAAACCAAATTTGTTGCTAGTGGAATTTCATTACAATGACTGCCAGAGAGGCAGCAAACTTGCCATAGTCTATCAGCTGAAGGACAAATCATGAGCTCAAATAAAAATACTGCAGTCAACATGTAAGAATTTATAAGAAGATGGTGTCTTGTCAGTAGGCTTAAGTAAGGACTCAGAACTACTGTCTGCATCATTTGGATAGACTTTTTTCAACTGTTATCTCCTGATATGTAATTAATTAATCACAGTTTCTTATTTTCAACTATTCCTATAAATTATTTAGAATATTATACATAGAAAATGGTACAATTTAGAAATACATAAGAATACATCTTACAGGGCTTTAATCATTTCTTCTTGCATCTTCTGTAGTGAATCAAGTAACAGAGGAAGAGTAGTATCATAATATTGGTGCTGATGTAATTGTGCTCCTTTCAGTGCCAACACATACTGGTTATGCAACATATGAAGTTTCATAGTGGCTTTTTCACACCGATCTTTGGCTTTCTCTGTCTCCTTTCCTGAGAGAAAAACAAATCAAAAATGCACATGGTGATTTAAAAGTATACAGGCCTGTAGATGACATGCACCTGGTAGACTTATGACAAGTTTGTCTCTTTTTCTACAGTAATTTTTAAGGTACTTCTCTGAGGAAGGTAAAATCCGATCATTTTCAGATAATTGGTATGATCAAATGTCTAGGTTTTCTAATTAACAAACTATGTAAGAAAAAGGTTATTTTCTTTGAGCAGAAACATGAGAATTCTTTATCTAAAAGTATATGAAAACCATAAGTGTAAAAATAATACAACTATGAAAGAAATATAACTAAGAAAGAAATCTCAGACACATGACTACCTCAAAGTTATTATTTTATTTGAAAATAAATGAGGAAGAGATGTCCTACTACACCAGACCATTAAAAATCTATTATTTTTTGTATTCAAGCATTCCTATTGCTACATTTAATCCTAATAAAGCAATGATGCAGTCTACATATGAATAGCTGAACCCTCACACTATTACTCCTGCTCAAAATGGGCAGCTTCTCTCCTACAACTTAACACTTCCCTATCATATTGATATCCTGATCAGGAGGTTTGGCTCTACAGCCTCAGCTTTGCACCACTAAGACTGTAAGTCCTGAAATTAAAGCCAACAGGACCAGTTTAGGGTTGAAATGCAGAGCCACGAAGTACTTCAAGAGGTCTTCTATTCCACTTTTTGCCACAGTAACTGCACAGCTATGTGGGGTATGTTATCAACACTCTTTCCACCATAAATCCAAAACACAGCTCTGTAACAGCTGCTGTGAAGAAAATTAACTCTATTTCAGCCATAACCAGAATAGACACATAAACTTTTAGTGACATCCCTCCTGTCTTCTTGATATTTATCAAGTATCTCATTACCTTTTCAGGAACTAAAATAATTTTAAATGAGTCCCATATCTGCAAGTATCAAGTCCAGAGTCACAAGTAAATGCACAGATAAACATATGCTACCTAAAGCAATCTAATTCAGATCACTGCATTTCTTACAAACTTAAAATAATTTATGTAATAAAAAATATGTCTATACTCATCACAAAGCAGCTGAGAAAAAAGAAAATGCAAGCATTCATAACTAAGTGGCAGAACAGCTGCTTGAAAGCAGACCTTGAAGAGCTGTGTCATATAAGGAATACACAAGGGACTGTGAATTCAAATAAATCAAAACAGAGACACACATTAAAGGCACACTAAAAAAAGGCTGAGAGAAAACCAGTAACAAATCCTCTTTCATATACATTGGAGTCAGCAAGCTTGTCAGAAAAAGTAAATGACAGTCACCATATAAAAGGAGCTGGTACAAGAAAAGAAAATTTTCTTTTCCTTCTGTGATCACTACCTAAGACCTTCAGAGACTTCCAGGATGAAACATTACTTTGTGAAAGAGTCAATGAATCTCTTTCTTCTGAGGCGTCAGAAGAAGAGGTTGTTGAGAATAAATGAAATAAGAACAAATCATGAGGCCTGAATGGTGCTTAGCGTTCAAACTTCAAAGGTACTTGAGAAAGCTTCAGCTAAAATATTATAATTAGTTTTTACGGGAGGAAGTAGGAATTCAGTGGAGAGGCCCAGGAATATCACCTGGGCTCTGATAGATGAGGTGACGAATGTGATGATGATGAAGATGCTGAAAGTAGCAAATAGGGAAGGAAACCTTGAGAGGTACTGGTTAAAACTCACTATAGTAAATTATAGAGTGAATATTTAGAGATGCACATGGGTAAAAAACTATTGAGGTTTAGTAATCTGTTGTAAGCTTACTGAATGCACACAGAAATGAGATCTTGGGGTCAGTACAGAAAGATTGATGGAAATGTTAACTCTGTTCAGCAGCTGCCGAACACAATGCTATTTAGCAAAGGAGTAGACTGGGTTGGTATGCCACTGATTAAATACACTTAAAAGTATGCAATTTGCTGACCTCAAGGAGGATATATTTGACATGCAAAAGGTTTAGAGAAGGGCATTAACCATCAAAAGGGTAGGAAACAAGACAAATAGAGAAAGAATGACTACAATGAAGGGTCCTGAAGCACTAGGAGTCTAAGGAGGAACATGTAAGAAGAGACACAGTTAACAGACCTGCACAACATCTTTCAATACAAAAACCGTACAGCGTTATATGGAAATAGTAAAAACAAAGACCTACTTCAACGAGCATGCAGCTAACCTATGTATTCTTTTGGTAAAAATTACCGTAAGCATAAAAAACTAATGTGGTTTAACAGTGAATGGACAAGTGTATGCAAAAAAAAAAAACTTAAAAAAAATAAAAACCCTGAAGAGCTACTAAGAACTAGGACAGCACTTCTGACTCAGGAACTCCCTTGGTAACAAATCACCATGAAGCTGAAGCATGTTTCTATCAGTCTGTACTCTTGTTTGACTCCCTAGACACCTTCTACCTCACCACTGTCAGCTACATTTCAAACATGGATTAATAAAAATCACTTTAAAAGGATATTATGTCTTTCATTTAATTGAAAACAATCCAACTGCTGACCTAATTTTGTACATGGAAGGTACAGATTTCTTACACTACAGTTTATCTGAGTTACTCTGTACGACAAAGACAAAACACATCTCCAGAGCTGTCACCAGAGAATAATTTTTCATGTAGGTATGAATAAAACAATCCACTTTCTGTAGAACTGTTTTGGAGAGATAACATTCTCAAGTCTATCTTAAACTTTAGCCAGACATAGCAGGTTTTGTCTTTGGCAAACCATCTAAAGTCATGTTTCATGAGGAGACTAGTTTTTTTTATTTCCCCAAAACAAAAAGAATCATGATATTTATCTCTCAATGAAATGTTGACTATTTAAAAGGGGAAAAAATAATCCAACACATCAGAATAATATCCCAGAACCTAAATACCCCCAAACATGCATGTTTGACATGTAAAATCCCATTTTCGCATTTGCCTTAAGGACTAAATTCCTCCTCTATATACATTATTTCTGAGGAGAACACCTCAACTAATTTCAGAGGATCATACAGAAGTATCATATAGACTTGTTTCTAAAATACAGCAGGCTACAAAGCCAACCTGGTCATCTTCAGAGTAAAACATACACACTGTAAGGTCTTTCTGGAGAAGGAGAGGCATGTGAAACATGGGGAAATAATTGAAGGTGACTGAAGAGGGTTTGGAAGCAAGGGAACAGGTCATGTAGCAGTTACAGGATGAAGACTGGATGAAAAAGGTGAGGACAAAGCAGTTGGAAGCCAGGGCTGAAAGCACCAAGTTTTGCTTGCCAGTCCATTGGGAGACACGCTGTCCAGGGAAGCCAGAAGAGTCAGCCAAGGTGGTAGCAGAGGCAAAAATGCTGCATTATTTCTTGGGTTTATTCTGTGTTTGGCTAATCCTACTCAAGCATGCCCTAGATCAAATAATCCAAAATTATCTCCATATGTCATCATTTAAGAGCTTAAAACCTAAAAGTTGTCTACACATGTGTCTAAAATACACCCCTTACCAGTTTTCAGCTTATGAAACATCAGCACATGAAAATCATACCATGAACCATCAGTACAGGCTTCTGACCTGTGAACTGCAACAAACCACCTTCAACACTTAAACTAAACTGTTTAGGTGAAAATTAAACTGAAAATTTACACTAAAACTATCAAATCCACATAAGTAGCAATTTAATAGTACTATTATCTTTTTCAAAAACCTCATTAACGGGTAAATTATCTGATTTTCCCATCTGTTTTGAGGACTAAATATCTTTGCTATACTCAGCAGAACACCTCAACTAATTGTGACATAATTCAAATTATCATATTCACTCAACTTTAAAACAGAGCCTTCGACTTACATTTAATTCAGAGAACACAGTTACAGTATTATTTCCATACTGTAATTTATTTTTTAAAGTAGCAAAATGCAGTGAGGCAGCATACACAGTTGTTCTACATGTCAATTAGCACAGAGGAAAACATCCAATTTTCTTTATCTGTATAACGAATTTCATAAATAGATCTAATTATAATTCTACTGCTATCAGCTGTTGACAAAACTGTTTAATGTTAACGGAAACTGTGTATACAATATGTCACGCCATAAACTGCACTGTGAAGCTTGCAAAATTCAATTATGAAAGTTTTACATTTACAAAGAAAAGGCTGGCATTCTTTTTCAATCATTCTGGAGTCTAGTATTTCAATTTCTAATAAAAACTCATCTAAGATTTTACTACATACAGTACAACACAGCCACCCAGGAAAAGAATGTTTTAGTCTATTTTCAATTAAAAGGCAGATTTGCTAATCTGAAGTTCTCGCAATCACAATTATTTGACTCTTGTGGCCTAATAATGACCTAGAATGGAAGAGAAAATATTGGATGGGACAATGAACTGAGAAAAATTTCAGCTCATAATGTTCACTTCATCTTTTTTTAGATCAGCATCAATGTACAGTGCAAATGCCTCAAAGAAGCTGACCTTCAGGAAATAAATACTGCAAATAGACAAAGTTTTCACACATATTTTGGCTTTAAAAGAAATAATTACGCCAACGAGCTCAGGTTTTTACCCTCTTACAACTCTTTCCAGCTAGACCTTCAGCTATTCCAAAGTGATGACAAAGTGTTCATAAAAGAGGCAACAGAGATCGTTACAAAGACTTAGCTCACAACAGACAAACTAAATTTCTAGATTTATGGCTCCTGGTATTGAAACATGACCTTTGGCTTCAGTGCACCATGAATGCCATTCCATGTAGATACACCAATGAAGATAATATCTATCTGACACAATACTACACAAGCCCAGTATTTGATAGTTAACTTAATTTAGTTTCAAAAGGAGCCAATGACACATCTGATGTGACAATATATGGTTACATCCCTCCAACAGAAACACAGTGAGAAGCCTTAAATATGCTAGAACTGTGCAGACAAAAAAAAATGAAAAATAGAAGGACAACCTGAAAATCTACATGAGTAACAAGAAGAAAGAAAGTCTTTATACATAAATAAAACTATAACTAACAATCCAGAGAAACTGAGGACTAAAACACATACCAGGAACTCACATAACTGTCTCTTTAGTTCAGGGACTGCAAAAAGCAAATCCATCCAAATTTCTGGGTATAGGTAAGTATAGGGAAAAACAGAAGAAGCAAGGTCGCAAGAAATGTGGGCACCTATGACACTGCCAGGGGACACCTGGACAGTACCAAAAGTGACTACAGAGCTCTTGGGGCAGACATGAAAAGCACAAGGGACCAGGTTGCATCCTCCTTAATCCTGCCAGTGAAGGGAAAGAGTGCAAGAAGGGCACTGACAGTACAGGCTGGTAAGTAGCTGCAGAACCAATGTCGGCCACAGGGGTTTGGATTCTACAACTTCGGGACCCTTTTGGCAGACCACCATCAGCCTGTAAGACAGGAAGCACCTTCCTAAGCAAGATAAAAGTATTTTTGCCAGTAAGATGACTGACCTCATTAGGAGGGCTTTAAACTAAGAACTATACAGAGAGGGTGACCCACAGTCCTGAGGGAGCAGTGAAGGAGACTGCTAAGGAAAGGACATGATGGGAATGGATCAATCACAAAGAAAACAAAACAGACTTTGATGAGGTCACCACCAGCAGGTGCAGGTAAGAAAGAAGGTTCCTACAAGGCACCAATATGAGAAAAGTCCCCCAAATCCTCTCCAGGACCTCAACATGCTGGGATGACATGCCCATGTATTACTGCATTCAGTGTGGCAGACAAACATGGTGAGTTGGGTGTCTGTGTGCAGCTGCAGGGGCAGGATATTGTCAGGATCACACAGGCAGGGCTGGAGCTATGCAAAGGAGAGTTCAGACTCCTCGGGAAAAGCAGTCCAGGAAGTCAAGAAGAGGGAGTTGCCCTTTACATGACAGAGCAGCTGGAGTGCATGGAGCTCTGCCTTGGGATGGATGAGGAGCAACAGAGAAGGAGCGACCTTACGGGTTAGGATTAAGCAGGGAACAGGCAAGGTCCCACAGAAAGCTAAGCAGCTTGGCTTCAGACTTGTTACAATTTTCTGCATTAAAATCTCATGAAATACCACAGTATTTAAGAAAATTTTAAAATGGAAAAAGAGGGGAGAATCAGAGCTTTTGCCATTTTTCTTCTTTTTTCTCTTTTTTGTTTTTAAGGAAGCAACAATCCTCCCTTGAGTAAATATGCAAATCTTGAGCATATAATAATTTTTAAGACAGAAAAAACTTTTCTTCTTTAGTTTGATTTAGAAACTTTTACTTTTGTAAATACCAGCACTAAACTATAAAGCTGTCAATGCATATAATGATCTACAATGCATTTCCCATTGTTTATGACTGCAGTTTTCCAAATAATTTTCCAGAACTGCATTTATCTTTCCATCTACATATTTTTTCAGCATTTTCAACAACAAAGATAATTTCTGAGCATTTTTCTGTCTTTACAATTGTTTATCAGTAACAAAACTCCAATATAGTCACTTCCTTATTTATTTCATGGAGACACACCTGTTCACAGAGCACTACTTAATCGTGCCTGGAAAAGAACACTCCATTACACCGAACATATTCTTTATACTTATGAATGAGATGGTCATGAGTTTCAAATAGCTCTTTTTCTAGCAAGACATTTTTTTAAAACAATAGAATATTTTTACATTAGAGAATCGTAAAGCTTGACTCAACTGCTCCACAGACTGAAACTGGAGCCAATACCAGTGGGACTGAAACATCCCAATTGAATTTTAGTAAGGACAAAGTACTTAAATTACAGCAAATAATTTAAAAGCCTAGATATGATGGGACAAAAGGACTCCTTTTACATATCAAGTCAATGTAATTATGTATACTTATGTTAATTGATTCCCAATACTGAAGAGTATGTTACCCAACTTACAGTGAGTTCTTGAGAAAAACATTGTTGCACCCCACTTTTGGAGGCAACCTTCTAACTTCTCCAGTTCTATTTCCTCATAGTTTGTTCAATTTCCCTGGTTTTCATCGCTCAACAGGAAAGACAGAGGTTGTAGAACTTGCTTTATAATTGATTACTCTATATTACCCATTCAACTGATTTCAGGACCTTCCTGAGCCAAGTTATCTCCTTAAATTCTGTATTTGATACTACAATGTTACAATTCAGAGACATCTAAATACCATAGGTGATTATGAAAACTACTTCCTCATACGATAGCTCTTATTGATCCTAAAAAACCCACCAGTGACATGACTTTTGAAGCATTCCCATTCTGAGCCCAGCTTCATAAGGCTAGACTAGGCTATTCCAGTTGGAAGGGACCTAGAAGAATCATGAAGTTAAACTGCATGATCAATTCAGGGCTAGCAAAAAACTAAATCATGTCTTGGAGGGCATTGTCCAAATGCCTGCTAAACACTGACAGGACTGGGGCATTGACCACCTCTCTGGGAAGACTGTTCCAGAGTTCTAACACCCTCTCAATGAAGAAATATTTCCTAATGTCAAGTCTGAACTTCCCCAGCATGGCTGTGAGCCCTTCCCATGTGTCCTGGCACGGGATCTCAGGGAGAAGAGATGAGCACCTCCCTCTCCACTTCCCCTCCCCAGGAAGCTGCAGAGGGCAGTGAGGTCACCCCTCAGCCTCCTTTTCTCCAAACTGGACAAACCCAGACTCCTCAGCCACGCCTCTGCAGCTTACAGCCCTTCCACCAGCTCCTCCGCCCTCTTCTGGGAGTGTCCCAGTGCCTTCATATCCCTAAACTGTGTGGCTCAGAACTGCTCTCAGTGCTCCAGGTGAGGCCTCACCAAACACTAAATACAGACGACAATCCTTGCTGTTGACTGGCTTTGCTGTGTTTGATGCACCCCAGGATGACACCTGTCACCCTGCTGACAGATGTGGAGCCTCCAGTTCACCAGTAGCTCAGGTCCCTTTCTGCAGGGCTGCTCTTCAGCCACTCCACTCCCAATTCAGACTTGTGTCCAGAACTTTTTAAACATTCCTATCTACAGAGTAATTTTTATGCAAACTGCTGCCACTACCCTAGGACAGCTTTGATTGTTAGTTCTGTCTCCTGAAGCACACTCAGAAATTTAGCGGGTGAGCAGCCTTATCATCACTCTGCAAATCAGGAGATGCAAACACAGTGCTCTTAATTAACACAGGTTTTACAAGACCAAAATCACAAACATAGACAGAAACAAGATAGGATCTTCACATTCAATCTCGAAGGTCTTTTCCCCTTTATGTCTTGTAAGAGTCTTATATGAACGTGTTTCTTCAACAAATAAAATCACCCACTCCTTTCTCCACTCAACTGATTTTTGAGAAGAGGACAAGAAGTTTCTCCCAAATATTACTTAACAAGTTAATGACTGCAAATAGTAAATAGTTTTCCAATGGGAAAAAGACCCCAAAACTATTTGTGTATTTTAAAGAGTTCAAATTTACAAAACACCAGATCTAAACTTCTAAGTTAAGTATTAGTTCACCAATGCTATCAGCCTAATCTTAAGTAAATAACATAGCATAAAAATAGCAAAAATGAATGTTCTATCTTTTGAACTGCTGTCAGGTGTTTGAACTATTAAGCACCTCCAGCCAATTCTCTCAGTCCTGTGCCTGCTGGTCTGTGAGGACTGAGGAGGGCACATCCTGGGGCTGCATATCTATGTTAAGAGGAAACAGTATGTCCAAGCTGGTCCCACACTCCACAAGAAGTCACCACGATCTCTTTGCACTCCCTGGGGTTTCCTGCTGTAGAAGCTTTATTTTACAGAGAAGAAACAACCCTACCCCTTCCAAGCACTCACTGGCAGTATGTAAGTGTTGAAACACTTACAGTAGAGCATAAATTTTTAATCTCTGCAGTCTGGTGACCTCTGTGAGTAAGACAGACCAGTTCAGCCAGTGTTACTCCTTTTGTCTTAACAAGACGAGAGTTTCAGTCAAAACTAAGCTTAAAAAACATCCTACTGGGAGTTTCCCTCATTGCAGCAACAACTACAGGCAACACATGCCACCAGGAAATGTAGCTGTATAATAACAATTTTAAAGAATGAATGCACCAGCCACTTAATAAGAATTTTCTGACCACTTGGCTATTACAAAGAATAGTAGGACAATTATTTGATTTAATGAAAGCTTTTTTAACAGCCCCCTTATTTATCATAAATGCGAGCTTATGCTGCTATGCGACTTCAGTATGTACCACAGAAGTCACATCAATTCTGAAGTATTAAATCACCAGAGTTGCAGGGAAAACATTCTAGCAGAAGCAATGTGCTATAATGTGCTAGGTGTACAGTTAATATTTCTAGGCTCCTCTAAATCACAATGTTGTCAGGGAACACAAGCCTAGAGAAATCTGGTGCGATATGTTTTATGCTGCTGTAGCAGCAAAAAATGGAATTATGATATTAAATACTTAGAATCGATGTAATTTTCCTTTACTATTTATTTCAGATCCATTATGTCACCTACAAAAGCTACAACAGTTTCTACATTCGATCAGTAATTAACTACAAATAAGAATACAATAAACACATGTAATTAATGTATTTACACAAAAACTGTAATTTTTTCTAAAGAGTATGTTGTATTAAAATTCAGTATGAACCTCTCAAAGCTACACTGGCTCTGTTCCAACTTGCAATATTTACTGATGTATGAGCAACTGTTCCACACTTCAACATCTAACACCAAAATCAGCTACAAAAACAGATGCTAGATTTTATTAATGCATTTCAAATTTTTAAAAAACATGTCATTAACTGAGTAAATTATTGTTTCATGAAATCATTATTTCCTTATTTATACAGCAGTAAGTAATGCTTAATCAAAAAATTCAAGGATGAAAACATCTGAAACCCCCCCAGACACACTAAACTATACTAAATAAAGATGCACAATCCTGCTGAAACAAAATTAAGTGTGCAAACAGCAAATTTAAGTGGAAGCAGTAGCTGGTCCAACCAAATGAGATTCAAACTGTAATGAAATATTACACTTGGTACTTACAGTCATCCTACAGTCTCCATTTTGTATTCTTAATACATTATTCATTAAGTTATTTCAGAAGATTTGTGACTTCTTTAGTGAAACAATGCCTTTTCCATCTGGCACAAATTTTGGCTTGATGTGTTTTTCTGCAGCAGCAACATCAACGTGCCACATTCTAATCACCTTGTTACTCAGCATCACTGATTAGCACAGCACTGTAAACTCAGACTTCTATACACTCTGAGACTGTTACTCTGGACTGCAGTTTATGTTTATGCAGTTAAGATGTTTACACTGTTTTTTCTAAATATCACACATCCAAAACATTTCACAGCGATGTCCATTTCATCATAGAAAAATAATACAATAAACTTTTGTTTTATATTTTGCTCCAAAGACCCCTGCATCCCCTGTGACTCCAATGCCCCAGTTCTGCAAAGGAACATGCTCTGCATTCCCTGAACATACTTTGTGGAGTTTAAGTAAGCTTTCTAATCCAGAAGAGACTATACAGTCTGCCCATAGAGTTCCAAAAACTGAAGCATGTCTCATTAAAAAGGCATTGGACTAGTTCAGCTTGATGACTTTATCCCCTCTCAGACTGTTATCTCTTACCATACGTTAAAAAACTGTAAGAATGAATGACTGGGGGAAAAAAGGCAGAAAACTATCATGCAAATGACTAACATCAACCAGACTGCCTGACACCTGGGGCCTCCATGCCCAAGAAAAACCAACCAGACTGCATTTGTGATTCTCATGGTAATCACTGGTCCAGAAAGGAGCAGCTATGCATGACTTACTGGGGTAAAGGCTAGAACAAACAAGATCAATCAAGTCATTTCTGACTGAGCCATCAGGCAGGCACTGGTGGCCGTAACAAGGCAGTGCAACCCAGCCTAAGGCTGAAGTGGCAGCCAAGGCTCAGTGGTGCCCTCTCTGCAACACAACTGTCCCACTGTTTCCCTCAGTGCACAAGCAGAAGCAGTGCTAGCAGAGGGTTCCCCAGAACAGCTTCTAGGCCCCAGTCTCAGACACTTTCACCTTCCTCCAGATCTGGACAAGAACAAAGTCTTCCATAATGAAGCTCCTGCATTCCTTCAGAAATCAGTTCCCTTTTCCCCACTAAAAAACTACCCAAAAATTCCCACCACATGCTTTACCCATTGCCCAAACACTAACAAAACCTGTAACTAATCAATATCATTATTCAGTCCTTAACACATTATTCTTTGCAATGGTTCTCCTAGTGTTTTCAGCAAAAAATGGAAACACCTGTAACCCTGCATCAGTGTGTCACTGATTCAAAGTGACTGCCCGCTTAGCTGGTGCGAAGTAGCAAACACAGAAATTCAAGTTTACCTGAGAATACCTCCTGATTCCAGAAAATCATAAGATCACTTTCTATTGTATAAATTTAGCCAGCCTTTACCCTTATCAGTTAACATCCTCTACTGTGTGTGTTTAGCCCAGAACTTAATACCACTTTTAACAACTCAACCAGAAAAAATGGAGAGTAATTCTCTTCACAAGCTGAAGAATCAGTTGTACTACTTTCACTAACAGGTCTAATAAACCTACTCTCACCAGAAAGTGGCTTTACTATTTCAAAACAAAGCAGAAAAACATCACTACATTTCAAAATCACTACTCTTGCAAAACAGAGACATTTGCCAGAAATTACTTTGCGTGATTTTCATTCTTTTCCTGGGGACCAGCTCGTACAGGTGCTGCACAAATTTACAGATAACCCCTGGGGCAAAGCTAAAATTTTATGTCCTAAGGAGTAGTTGTCCCCTTTGGCTCCAGACAGGCAAGGTCAGTCACTGTCTTACAGACTTGTTTGCCGGAGGAATAGACTCTCTTTAAAACATTTTGCACAAATGAACCTGGACAGGCTATTTTAACACATTACTTGCAAGAGCTGGTGTCAATAGATTTTCATTTTTTTGCTTAACAAAATGGTGTTCACCTTATTCTCAATACTTGGTTATGCCCTCCCACTGTTGTGGTAAGCACTCTTTCTTCCTTTGTTTTCAGTAATTCTTGAAATCCTGAAAAACCGAACCAGTTTGTACACTAACAAAAGTAATATATCTTAATAGCATATAATTTGAATAAGCATTGCTTACTGATAAAGAATAGCCTGGAATAATGAAGCATTGTAATTTTAAGATTACCCTAACTTTCCACTTCACCAGTGAACCAGTTTGACAACTTAAAAGCTCAGAAATACCATGACTTAAAAAAATTGAAGCAGCTCAGCTGACCTGCAGCCAATAAAGAACTGTAGTAGCTCATCAAATGCACAAGTATTTGTAAACAGGAACAGGGCCTGGGATGCAGCAGGGGACAAGCAGTTCTGCAATTTTCGGGAGAAAAACCTGTAACACTTTTATGGGCATCAGTGTTTGTCAAAACAGACTTACACTGAGATTTATGCGGAAGTGAAATTAAGTATGAATTACAGTAAGACAAATATTAGATAAAACCCTGAAAGAGAAGGTCAAAGAAAACCATGGGAGATAGGTGTCTTAAAAACAATTTATGTTTGCTGTCTATCTAAAGAAACATTAATTCAGTTAATCAAAACCACATCAAAACATCACAGCTGCTGACAGCCAAAACACTCCTTTATTCCAATGGGAAAGTTTGGTGCTTCAGGAATAGAGAATGACCAGATTGGTAACAGGAAGACAGGATGAAACAGGCTAAAAATAACACATTAAGATCTGAACAACCTATTATATTTTCCATGTTACATACTACATATTCCAATGTTAAGCAGTTACTTGAGGATAAACCAAGTAACCAAATGAGTTACACAGAGAAAACATGGAACTGGATGAAATTAATATCTAAGTAGGCATTTTGAATAATTATGAACTTCAGTAAAAGAAAAAAACCAGTAGAAGTTCAACAGAGCTAAGTGTAACTTCTTATCCCCTGCTGTTCTGTTCAAATTTTAGACAAATCTGGAAAGAAACCATCTTTCTCTCCTCACTGAGAGCTATTGTAACTATACTACAACAGAACCAAGAACATTAACTATCGTTTAGACAGTCAGACAAAACCTTAAGATGGATCTTGGAACTACACTTACATATTGCCATTCCATCAATTTTCACTAAAAGAAGAAAAGAAAATCTTAGAAGGACACGTAAGAACAACTATTAGCAAGATATTTCAATACATAAAAGAATAAAGGCTCTCTTTTATCTCATCATTCAAGCACAATTCAACAGGAATCAAAATCCATGCAGCATTCCCTAAAACAAAAAAAATCTCAGCGTGCAAATGACTTCTTTTCCTCTTTTAGATGAGGCTGACAGAGGTCTGATGTGTTACACTGACAGGAACTGATGCTGATGCCACTATAGCAACAACAGTAGCTCACAGGCAAGTAGGCTGCAGCTACAACACAGATGAGACAAGAGTCCATCTGATCAATTTTAGATTTCAAAAACATCCACTGAAAGAATAATACAAGAACTGAACATTTATACTTTATGAATTTTTAAAAGATTATACCAAGCATCCACGATGACAATCAGCCTGTCTTACTTAAGACACTAAATAAGCTTTTACATTGTAATCAAGTAGCTCAAAATAAAAGAAAATTATCGTTTCATTCTGAGAGTTTTACCAGGTTTGAAAAAAGCACTAATAACTACACAAAATTAAGTCAATCATACCTTTAGCCACAGCTTCTTTATACTTTTCTTTGGCAGAATTTACTTCTTTTATTAGTTGCCTGTAGCTAGATTTTAGTTTCTCTAGTTCTGTCTTTGTGACCTTTAAGAAAAGAGAAACATAAAAAGCATTAAAAATACTTACTCTCATCACATTAGAAAAACATAGCATTAGCAAAGGAGAATTAACAGAATTTATTATCCAAAATAAGAATGCTACACTTTCCACTAGCTTGAGAAAATCTTAATTGGATATTACATGCTGCAATTACACAGTGCAAATTACATGTTACAAATTACATGGTGCAAAATCAATAAATGCACGGAATTAAGTAAGAGGCCTAAGACACAGATCCCCACTCACATCAATGTAATTAAAAATATATTTAGAAAATCCAGCTAATCATCAACAATATTTCATTTCAATTACAAGGAAAAAAAACATCAAAAAGATGCTTTACAAATCATACTAGTTAAAATATCCTATTCATAGGAAGGAATTGCTTCAGCACCTAAAAAAAAGCAGAATTTTTAGACATTACACTTCATACATATGACTGAGGAACAGCAACTTGGCATGGAATGGTCTATCAATTGTAAAACGTAAACCCTTAAAAAGAAAAATCAAGCCAACAAGCAAAAGAACCCAAACAAAAACCCAACTACAGAAGCAACCAACCAACCAAAAAACCTCTACCATGAAACAGAGCACTGAACATACAATTTTTGGTCACAAAATTAAGATAAAGTTTTCTCTTCTACCCCCAGCATTCATTCACTGTGTGACAAAACTACTGCACTGTTCAGAAATAATCCCAAATCATGAACCTGCAAACAAAAGTCAGTAACAAACCAGGCATCATAATACCAAACAATTGTAAAGAAACCCTAATATTGTAAAGAAAAACAAAAACTTCTGACCAAAAAACAGAAAAAAACCCCAAACCAACGGAAAAATAGACTTCCACTGGAAAATCATGGAAGAGAAACTTATTAACTGATTTTAATGGAAGTGCTCCTCTCAGTGAATGCGCTGAAAAAGAAGTTCATTCTACTGAAAAATTGTTCCTCTTGCAGCTGGCAGGAAGAAGGCTGAAGTTCACAATTTTCCCTTTTTTTTTCATGAGGCAAAGCCCAGGTAACACTACTTTCACCCCTCAGAACATCTGAAAACTTAATGAAACTCCTTAAAGAGCCAACGAAGTGCTGTCTACAGCTTCTATTTTGGGGGCAACTGTGCAAAATTTAATTTAAAGGCAGAACCTTTTCTCCACATCAATCACATATACTCATCTCATATTTCTACACTTTGCAAATTATACTCACAACTGCTGTTATTATACACCAACAGAGGTGATACAGGAGAAATAACTTTATGACAAACTTGTATTATAAAGACATCATAGCAAATGGAGAAAAGGATTCAGTTAAGAAGTAGAGACCACAAGTAAGATCTAAATAACACAAACAGCTTCTCTTACAGAAAACTGTAAAATAAAAGGCCACTAGCATTATGAAACCTTTATAATTATGTATAACCTTGCATTATGTATTTCACTGATTTTTTTGATTGTGTTTTTCCAACAGATAAAACCAACACCAAGAGCGTATCTGTTCCCAAAGAACACTTAAGGAACTAATATGGTCAAGGATTACTTTAAATTCAGTTTTTATTTCAAAAGGTCTTACCCACCTAATTAGCACTCTAATTAGTACTCTATTTTTTTCCCCTCGAATTTCATGAAGAAAGAAAAGTATTCAACACCTTAATGGAAACTGGAATAAATCTACAAGATTCGAGTCCTATTACATTTGTGCAAAAGCCATGTTATTTCACTATCCTTAAGAATTTTCCCCATACGATTCCTCACTGTAGAGGTGTCTAGAATAAGAAAGGATGACACATATATATTTGACCTAAACACACCTTTATGCCAGCTTATCCTAAACACAGGAGCTGCACAGACACTAATGTTCACATACTTTGGATACTGTCCTGGGATATAACTGGCATTTTACCTCTGTGCATAAGAAAAGCAGAAGTAATACCACAGAACATGATAGGTATTTTGAATTTCAGGGAGTCATTCTGAAAGAGCTCCAGGTACACAAAACCTCAAACAAACAATGTGAGCTAACAATGGGAGAACACTATTCAAATACCTCTTTGCAAAATCAGGAAGGGGAAAAAAGAAAAAAAAGCAAACCAAAAAAAAACCTCAAACCAAAGAACAGTGCAAGCTCATTCAGCAGGATGCAAAATACTTTCATGGCTATGCAGCCCATAATTAAATAAAGTCAATATGGTTTGTAATAATTGTTTGGCGAGTGCTCAATAAGCATTATGTTTTTTTGGAAAAGTCTTATTTTAAAAGACATTTTTATTAGAAGTTTTATTACAGTTTGGCCTATTAACAGAAAAAAAAACATTGCATAGTCTTTTTTCAAAATATACCTGAGTTTCCAGCAATCTTACTCCATTCAGCCTCTCTTTCTTATTTTTCTTTTTCTGCAATTCTCTATAACTCCTATTATTTCTAACACATGCTACCAGTTTTTCCTCTTCTTCCATCCTGACTTTTTTGAGATGCACCAATCCGTAAGTAGCAGTGAGTGATTATTTGGCCTGGAAGTATTATCAAATAACGACAGCCTACTGACCATGCATCAAAAAAGATGTCCCCATAGTTCCTACTTGGGGAAGATGCCAAGATTTTAGCACATTATGGAAGCAATCTTATTAGAGCCAATGTATTTAACTGAAAATATTCTTAGTTTAAATACAGAATAGCTGTAAGTTCTTCTCAATACTGGCCCAAGAATCTTTTACTCATCAATCCGTGACAGTGTTACTGCTTTACTCAGACGTTACATTTTAATTACACTGCTCCAAATCCCAAATTCTCTACCGGAAGAAAGAAAAAACAGTGGTTTTCCTTCTCTCAGCAGACCTTTCAGACTATCACTCTGATTTTTGACATCTGTAGCTAAATTTCCCCCAGAGCATCCGAAGGAAACTGCAATTTCTGTCAGCGTTACTGACAAGATACAGCACTTTCAACACAAGCAGGACAACTGACATGTCACAGCAAACACTCTGAAGAGTTCCACCTGCAGTCTCAAGGTTTGGTTTACACCTGCTTTATATTTTAGAATAGGGACTAAAATCCTGTCCCCACCCAAAACAGTCTGGACTGTCAAGAGCACTCATTAACAAAAGTTTACAGTCTCCTGGTCCCATGAATGTCTAAAGTCAAATGAGAACAGGAAAAAAGATGGAATAGAGAAGTGCCACACAAGAATTATCCTCCACTGGAAGAAGAGCATTTCCAGTGCTAACTGTCCACGGAAATTCATATAGAAGAAATTTTCCATCATTGCCTTGTCAGCTACCAGAAAAGAAAAACTGTGTAGAAAATTATTAAAATTTAAATTAAGCATTCTACGTATCACCCACTATGCTTTTACCACAGCACGAACAGAAACAGCAACTAAAAAAATCCACTCCTAATTTAATATTTTTAAACATATAGAATTGTAGTCAATTTATCAAGCACAGATGAATAAAATACCTTGTACATCTCTGCTTCAATTTGTTGATGAACACCTACGAAGCTCTTCTTAACTTGCTGCTTATCTTTGATCATCATTGTAAGCCTGTGCAAGGGCCCAGAATTAAGATCCTCTGCATGTGTCTTCATTATTTTGCTAAGCTGTTCTGTTTGCTGTACCACAAGCAACCAAGACTATAAAAAAAGTCAGAACGGAAAAGCACTTATTTATTTCAGCTCACAAATAACCAAATAATTAACAAGAAATGTGGGAAAAGATGCATTGCTGTTTAAAAAAATTCAGCTAAAGAATTAATTTTAAACTTACCCAAATGCATTTGACACCGTCCTGCAACAGCAAAATTATGCCTCAATCTTACTCATAAAATCGTAAAAAAGCACCAGATACAAAAATACAGTATTGAATGTTCACCCTTTAGCACTGTCCTAGTATTTCTGAACACCAAAGAAAGCACTGCAGCCTTATTTTTTTTTAAATAGATCCCCAACCCTCCCGAGAACCTTGCTGCCACATACTTTGTCCTCCAGTTTCCCCCCACAGTTGCTCTGCCCACACTGACTTCCACCTTTGTCTAAATACCTGACAGTAACACGCATCAAGAGTGGTGGTGGTTTAAGAGGATACCACCACATCAGCTGCTTCACACAGCAGCATCAGTCAGGCCACCAGTACCAAAGCACAAACAGACACAACACTCATCTGTCACTGTAACCCAACATCTTTCTGTACCCTTGCTTTAACAGCTTTCTTGGACATTCCATCAGTATTCAGGACAGCTTAATGTGTGGTGTGTGGCTTTGAATACAGATACACATCTACAGATATCATAGACAAATGTGAAATTAAACTTCAGTTCAAATTACCCTGATACCCTCAAGATTGCTGTCACACATCGGGATCCTTAAAGATAACTCCCTGACAATGAATGCTGTCCTACACCTAAGACTTCGGAGTGGCTACATGCCACAGAATTACATGGTTTTGAAGGCAGCTAGCATATGAATTTTACTGGCATTTATCTGACTCTTACTAAAACAGAAATCAGCCTGAGATCAAAACCTCAGGAAATTTGTTTGTTAGCTCTGGGGTTTCTTTCTACCCTGTATACAAACATATATACGTAATATTTCCATCTGTACATGACAATGCTACAACAGAAACTGGATTCTAGAGAACAAAACAAAAGACAACTGATTCCCCTATATACTGGACTATCTTTAACATTTCCTCCAGCTTGTAAACATCCCACATATTGGCACAGAGCTATCTAGACTGCTTAAAGTGTGGTGTTGTAAAAGGTCAAGGCCTAAAGCTTCCCTGCTTTAGAGACCATTTCAGAAGCCATACTGCAAAGCTGCATAGGATAAAAAACATCATTGGACATCTGTGGGAGAGGAGTGGGCCTTGTGGTTACAGAAGAGTTCATAAAAGTGCCCTCAGAGGTGAAAATGTACTCAGAGTCATCCATTTTCTACAAGGCTGATCTATTACTATGAGACAACTACTGTTTTAATCCCGAAAAATCACAACAAAAGCATTTTTCAACAGTACAGGTATGCTAAAGAAATGCCTAGTTTACAATTCACCAAATGAGCTAAATATGCCAGAAATATAGCAAATACTTGCCTTTCTATTAAAAAAAAAAAATCATCTGCATATTTTCCTGTTCTTCACATCATTCTTTCCTTTAGGAAAAGATGAAAGTGATGCTTCCATAGGGAAATACCAGTTAAGCAGGATTTCTGTGCTTTGTATCATTATATTTTACTATTTTAAATTAGGAGAAGGTAAGTGAAAACTGTGCAAAAGTAGAGATTTATATGGGACAAAAAAGCTGGGTGGGGACAGCAGAAAAGGCAAAGCATTTCCTTCCATGAAAAATGACCACAATCCAACAAATGTAATAAAATACAATATTGTTTGGTTTGTTTGGTTTAACAGTATTTTTTAGACATATAAACACACAAAAGAGCTGTCTGGAAGCTCTTAAAAATACCTCTTCTCTAGCATTACCAGTTGCTGCTACCATGCCTTCCAGCAAGTTTGCTGTCTCCACGTGAAAAAAAACATAGGACAGATTTTCCCAAACATCATTTCTAAGTGCTCACTTTTGCTATACACTTAGAAATCAAAATAAAACAAAACAAACAACCACAACAACAAAACCAAACAAACAAAACTCACAAAAAATCAAACAGCTTCCTATTGGGTTTTAATGCCACAAAATGCCAAATAATACCACAATACCAAACACAGGTATTTTACATCTTAGAAGATGTAAGATACTATACTTATGTTCCATAATATTTGCATCAGACTTTGGTTCTGTAAAATGTCAGGAAGAGAGTAAAAAGTATAACGAAAGAGTAAAACGAATTAGAATGAGATTAGTAAATTAATCAATAATTCAGGCTTTTTAACTGCCAAAACCAGTAAGATAATGTGTTATTATACAACTTTAAGATCCAAGGTGTCAGTGAAATTTTAAGGCAAGACCATACAAAACATCTGTCAGTCCATATGAATATTTTTGCTGTTATATAAAGTTGTAGAAATCAGAGATGCGACTTAGTGAAAAATTACACCTCCTTAAGAGAAAAAAAAAAGGGAACAAAAATGATGCTGAGGGACAACTTGAGTGTCTCTGAAATAAGATTTCAAAATGTGACGTGCATGCCTCTTTTCAAGCCAAAAGGAACATGGCTTAAGTCAGATCTCCAGATTCTTAAAATTTATCTGCTCACAAGAAGTGCTCATGCTATTAGCATGAACTGTCCTAGATTGAGATACCTATGTGAAGGTTAATGGTTGTTTACACCTTATAATGATAAATACTCTGTGCCAATGGAAAAAAAAGAGCAGTATTTCAATTTACAAGTCAAGAATTATTGTGGGGGAGGGAAGCAACAACAGAACATGTTATATATAAACACTGCACAGTGCTGAAGCAGCCCAGCTACAGCAGCACAGCTTTCAAGTCACACACACTCACTTTAACCCTGTGTAAATCCATCCTGCTGCACAAGGAACAGTCCTGTTCCTAATGTTACGCCACAGCCACTGTCCAAGCAGCCACCCCATAAGCCCACTACATAAAAACTGTTCTGTCTAAAATTTAACTTGACCCGGAAAGGGTGTTTTCCTGCAGAGAGAAAATAAGGATTCATGCCAGACTGAAGGGACTGTGTAACCACTGCTGCAGCACAAGGGCCAAGAACTGAATAAGCCATCAAAACAGAATAGTCTCCTCTTGTCAGTAGAGAATCCAGGTCAGGAGTAAAACTTTCAAACAGGTGATAAAGGAAGTTTGCTTCATCAGTACATTTACTGTACCTGCTCTAAATCTGAAAATCAGTAATTTGGAGAATAGACAGCCTTACCTTTTTAAAAAGTCAACACAGCTATTTTAAATGGAATACAAAATAACCTCACAATTATGAGAAACATCCTGAATTAATGTTTTGTTTTTATAACACATGCTGCAGTGTGAGTAACAGCTGGAATGCTAGGCTTTGCCTTGGTTTCCTGGCATTTTTCTATTTCTGTCACAAATTCTATATAACATAAACAATAGTTCCCACCTTAAAAGAAAAACTTACTATAGCATACTTGATTTTCAAAACACTAAACAAAGCAGCAGGCTCAACCCAGTTATGTAAAATACTGAATTTCAAAAACCAGGATTGATTCTAGTTCAGTTAATTTTTTCAAAGTCAGACTAGAGCTCAACTTCTGCATATTTCACTGAGAAACTAAAAGAAGGCCATTTTAAATACTTTGGCAACATTAACTCAAGAAAGTGAATGGATAGGAACCCAACTCAAACCAAAAAACCAAAAATAAACCTAGCACCCAAGGATATTCCAAATACAAAATACTTCAGACTTACCTTGGACACATTGCTGATATAATCCAATTGACACGCACTCTCTTTATCTACTTGGTTACAAAGATTCTGTAAAGTGGACGCATATTCCTTATCACTTTTTACTCTCATTACCATAAATTTCTTCACTGTTTCCAGCAGTCGTAGTTCCCAGTCTTGCAGTTTTAATAAAGCATCATGAGAATACTTCAGGTCACCTCCAAACCCCATTTTCTAAGGCACTATATACCAGACAGGGGAAAATACAGGCTCTTCACCACATCTGAAAGGAGAACAAGACTGATGAGACAATTATCAAAAGAAAAACTTCTGGTGAGATAAAGAGCAACTATTAATGCCTAACCCTGAAATAACTTAATCATAAGATTAACCACATACATTTACCTCCTCAGTATAAACTGAAAGGAGGCTCAGAGCACTGTTTTGAACACCCAACTCTGACTGGAAAAGATTTCAACCTTAGAACTGCTCTCCAGTTTCCGTTCCTGGAAAAACATACCTCCCTAACTTAAAGTACAATATGAAAGAAAATATAACAGCATCTAAGACATACACCAATCTACATATTTAACGAAATAAGTACAGCTAACAGTATCTCCAGACAAGCTGCCAACTGCACTTTTCTACTCCTGGTGACCTGAAACATTTGTTTCTGGTGTTTACTGTCCTAAGAGCACAGAAAAATCCAAATAAAACACCAGCTCTCAGACAGCACATCTGTGGGAAATTGGTAACTATTTAGAAGCCAGTTTGCTCCTAAACCCTGTGTTAACAGTCCATTAAACCTGCAGATTCAACCTCCCAAAAACCAGAAAACATCTCAAACCAGGTTTTCCATCCAACCACACACTGGTCCCCTGGGTCAGAGTTCTTTAGTTCACACCATTTTACCATAGGACAGTCCAGTCTTATTGTACCAATTTGACATAAATAAGATTGATAAACAGGTAAGATATGCAGCCTTATGAAATCCTATAGCAGAACTGAAGGCCAAAGACACATTGCTAGAGTTAGCTCTGAAACACCTCCATCTGATGCTGATAAACATGCATCTACATTGTGGAAGAGCTGAAACCACACGTATAAGGAATTTCTACACACACTTGCATAGGTTTTGCAATGTAGGGTGAACCCTCTTTTCTGTGTACACACCAGCTACCTGTTCCTATACTAATCAGCTTCCAACTAGGTAAGATAAACTTACATAAACTGCAACCCTTATCTCTGGACTGCAGTGCAGCCACAGCCTGTACACTGCCTATTCACTAATTCCTACACTACAGCAAAGTCTTGATTCTTTTTAACACAGAAATACCTATTTCTTCACAGACTTTACATTACCACTTAAATTAGCAGTGTTCTACAAGCATTAACAAATTTATCTTCCTAGCAGTCCACTGAGCAAAGTAGGACTAATATTCTTATTTTATATTAAGAACTGAGACACATAAACTAATGTTGACACTGTGGCAGCTCATATCAGTATGTACAAGGCTTAAAGACAGACTTTTCAGAGTGTCTAGCATTTTTAGCATATTAGGCATTCAGAAAAAATAAATGTATTATTGGCTTCAGTTACTGCACAAAATTTCAGAAGATTTTGCAAATCGGAACTTCAAGCAGCCTGTGAAATAAGCCTCATGTACAATGTGTTTATTATGTGTTTATTCTTAGAACACAAACCATGCTACATAACAAAACAAAGATCCAATAAAGAAAACTAGAACAGTGCCACATTACTATGTATCTACACAATACAGGCAAGTCAAGGCTGTATGAGTAACCTTAAACCTACTGCAAGCTTTCATAAGCTCTTTAATTTGAAGCTGTGTATTTTAGTCAGAATTATTCCTGATGGCTAGGAATTCAGCCATACACAGCAACAGTAAATAGTTTATGTTGGCTGTATTTATGAACTATGTCATTATTAGTAGCATTAATGAAAATACCTCCACAGTTAAAATTCAGGAACAGTCTGGCAGAACTACAAACATTTTAGTAACATGAACCAAAGAAAAAAATCTTAAAGCCCCTGTTTATTAATGTGACTAAAGGTGCACTAGTGAATTTTTGATGCCCTTCAGCTCTAGATCCACTTTCATGACTTTTCATTTTTCTCCGGCCCCATTTCAGCACATTACCTAACTATCCTACCACAATAGCCGTGGGAAAAGATAGTATCCTTGTTTTCTTATATTCCAAATTTAGAAGAGATGGAAACTGAAACTCACAGTGAAGTCTGGCCTTGTACTATAAGTAATGGCTTGCTTGCTTTTACCCTAGCCTCTGTATTTTACTGAGAGGCAGTATGGCAAGGGAAGGAGGAAATATTCTCAGCATGTGATAGTTCAGTCTGCTTCTACTGACTTACAGAGGAGCCGTAAGACTATAAAAATCAATGGAACAGAAGACCCAACAATATCTCACTCCAGCCTGCTAAGTTGCTCTTCACGAAGCAGTAATCATATTTTTTCCAATTCCACTATTAGATGCCTGGATACATAGGCAAAAATTATACACACACTGGACCCTGGTCTTTGTTTTAAATTATTCCTTCACTGTGACAGAAGCAGCACAGCAAAAATTTGTTTTGCAAAAGTGATAAAACTCTGATTTGCTAAACTAACAAGCATAAAGACTGAGAACCGATGATTCCCAAATGGCTAAGCCAGCTGCCATGTGACTTCATGTAAATTAAGAAAACATTCAATCAAGACGTTTGAATCCAGCCAAATTCAAGTGCTTTACTGTGGAGACAAAAAGTGGTAAAGAAGCATTCAAGACCCAAGCCGCTTAAATTTTGATAAGCTAAAAACCAATGTTGTCACTTAAAACCACTTTTAATTTTTTAATAGCTTAAACATTAACAGTACAGATCACACAGTCATTTATTTGAAGTCAGAACTGTAAGATTTACCAAACATATGAACACTCAATATGATTTGCAAATACTTTTAAAAAACATAAGGACATTTTGAAAGGCCAGTGTTCAAAAAGACAGTATCTGGCACCAACACAGACAGGTGTTTTTCCAAGCTTGGTATCTCCCTCATTAGTGAACACAGATGAGATGATGGCTGCCCTACAGGGTCAGACCAACAGAACAGAGTATTTCAGTCAGAAGGGACCTACAATGATCACCTGGCCACAGATCAGCCCTGTGTCTCCAACCATGGCACCACATGTTTAAGGACAGCAAACTAGCTGGGCTATTCATCGTGTGATCCTCCTTGTGCTTCCCCACATGTACAGCTACTGGATTATGGAATACTAATATTCCTGTATTTTTTTTGCTTTACCATACAACGTTAAAATACTCACACTGAAAGACAAAGACAGATTCCCAAACATATTTTGCAATCACAGACTACTGGCAAAACTGAGAAGTACAGCAAAATCTGAACCCAGAAAAGATTTAATGTACAACTGGTATGAGATATGGTGGGTTTAAGACACAAACATACTTTCTTCTCTAATGTTCACAAGACGAAAATACAGTGGGAGAGCTATTCTGGGAAAAAAGAAAATATTTCTCAAAAAACATGGGAGAGTATTTTATCTTAAAGGAAAAAACACGGATGGCGGATGGCGTAATGTTTTAAAAGAAGCTAGATTGAGAAGTGGTAACAGCAAATATGATATGCTAAATTCATGCAGAAGATAACCTTCAGGAATTGCTTTACTCTTACTGTGAAGAGATTTCTTCTGCTTCTGGTAGATACTCATGAGGTTTATCCTTTATCTCTTTTTCCACACGTGAGCAAAGTGTGCATAATTTGACATGCCAGTGAAATCTCAAACAGAATTCTAGCATGTTTGGTAAAAGCAATAAAATACTAGTACCATCAAATAAGACAAGTGAGTTTCAGCTTTTTTTTTTTTTTGAAATATAAGATAGATCTAGACATATAGAGATAGATATGGAAAGAAAAAAAATTACTGGATATGTAAATCAGTCAAAAATATTTGTTAAGGTTAGGCGTCAAATATGTCTCACAGTCAATTCCAAGAAAGTAGAACTTACTTTCTTTATAGTGTCACGCTCAAAACAACAAACTAATCATTCACAGGAAGTACACACTGAATGTACATTTAATAATACAGTGTGAATGAGCAACCAGATCTCAAATTTAAGCAGAGTTACCTAAGACAATTTACAACTTCTCTCAACCACCACCACAGTGGTGCAGTCAGATTCTAAACAAATCAATGTTAAATTTTTTCAGCCTAACAGTGAGAAGCTTCAATGGTAGTCACATAATCCTTCAATATTGTAACACTCCCCTCAGGAAATAAAGCCAATATTCCAGTCAGTCATGTTCCTCGATTCCAGCAGCAACACTGAAGAAAGTAGTTTCCATAACCAATCTACATTTAATTTAAAGATTGCAATCTGTCTGTGACATGTGAAAGTGGCCATGCTGTGTCAGACCAAAGGTCACTAACTGAAATCAAATGAGCAAGCAAAAACAGAGGACGTACAACACAACACTTTCACAAGATGCTACACTTAGAACAACTGATGCCTTCTGCTACATATTGCCATCAATTATTATCCAAGGTTGTGACTGGTAATCTTAAAATAATTATGGATCTACACACATCAGCTGGAACTTGTGGTTTCACAGTACCAGTGACAACGTAGGCAACTAAAAACCACAAACCCAGAAAGCATACCTGGCCCCCAGTTAAATTTGGGACAGTAAAGCACAGCACATATCTGGCTTCTCTCACTCTCCCATATGCTGTCTATGAATTTAGATTGGTCTTAAATCTGCATGCTCCAAATCACAGAGAATACTGAATGTCCTTTATTTTGCAAACACTTTCTACAAACATTAAAAATATGTGAAAATCAGAAAAGAAAGAGGATTTGGATTCAGGAGACAAATCCTCAAAATCAAGACTTCTGTACCACACTAAAAGCATTTTTACAACAGATTACCAATTTGTTAGACAGTCTTTCTCAATTTCTCAATGTGAGGCTTACAGTAGTTACATTCCATTAAAATAATGAAATAAATCATTCTTAGCTCTCTATCCACACCTTAAATAAAAATTACACAGTCAAACAATTGATGTTTCTGTTAGTGTAGGATCTGTTCCTGGAATTCACATGAAGACCATGAAACACAAAACAACACATGCTTTACCTACCATTTGTTTACACTATCCACATATTCAGATGATCATCTTTGTATGCATAGATACGATGTACACAACATAAACTAGCAAAATTAATCATTCGACAAAGCTTTTGTCAACAATAAACACCTAAAGTGGTAAGAAAAGCTAGCCTGATTATTTCAAAGCTGATTTGAAATACTGGTCCATTCAACGCAAAGCAGGCAGCTGATTTTCAGGAAGGCTTTTCTGCAAAGCATAACTTAGCTCACAAACCTTAGAAGTTTTCCTCCAGAAATGTCCTTTAGTACAGTTTTCCTGTCAGCAGCTACTTCCTCTGATCTTCACTTTCTGAAATACACTTTGTTTTTTCTTTTCTGGGGACTCTGTGAAAGAAAAACATATCAAACTTTTTTTTACTATTTCAGCATTTTGAAATACATTGCAAAATTTAAACTTAGGTAAATTGCCCTGCATTTTCAAATTATTACCAGAAGCGAGCTGCTTTTGTTTTTTAAAAAGAGACAGTTCAACTGAAAGAGCAGACTCCTCAAATGACTGCAAGTAGTAGTATGCTATCACTTCATACATATAATTTTGAGTGAAGAAATAATTTTGCCTCTACACATGTATGAGAAGATTTTTTTAAGTTCATGGAATTTCTTATGACAAGAGTGTTGTAGCTGAAAAATCAGACAATTTTATTTATTTCTGAACCTTGCCCCTGGTAAAACAAAAATAGAAGCCCATTAACCAGGAAAATGAAGGCCTGGAATGCCAAACTTTGTTATATGAAAGATGAAGTTAGTAGTGGTGTTTTCATAAAAGTTGAACACAATAAGTGGTAACATGAGAAAGGAACCACCCAAGACATAAATTTCTTACATGGCTCTAACTACTCTAATACCTAGAAAAGTAAGAGTTCAGGAAGTTAGGATGACTAGCAGGACCAAAATTTCAAGTTGTAACTCTGGACTGCAATTTAGGTGAAGCAAACTGACACAGAAGGTGTTTGAGGGTTTACATTAAGAAAAAAAAAATATAAGCTATAAAACATGATAAGGAACAAGCTTTGCATACAGCTTACAAGTACAAGGTATACTGTAAAATCCACATGTGGACCCATGATAAACATTCACTCACAATCTCATGCTAGAATGTCCAACTTTAGATGAGACATTCCATAACAGTTTAGCAATGCCCTTATAAGAAAAACACATAAAGCAAAACTGAACGAAAGACACAGTGTGTAAAGGTGAAGAAAGCAAAACTATTTTCAAAATCTCCATTATTTAAAACAAAGCACTAACCACAGACACGTTTATAAAATTGTATGAAGGGACAGTTGTAGTTCACATTTAAGCAGGCATTATTTAGTATTCCGTTCTGGTTACTTAGTGACGCTCAGGAAACAAAGAACTGCCTAATATAAATACAAAATTTCTATTCTCCATGACCAAAAATAGAAAAGACTGAGTGATGCTAACATTCAGTCACTGCAAAGGAACAGCAGCTATGCAAGCAGATACGAAAGGAAAAAAAAATGCAAATTACAAGCACTATAAAATTCATTACATTTCTAAAAGACAGATATAAAATCATTTGTTCCAAAGTTGCAAAGCCCAAGGGAAAGTCTTCACTAGCAATAAAGTACAAGCAGGAGCAAAACATTAGAGTAAATTTCGTTCCAGTCTTTCTAACACAAATACAAACCAGGTGGAAACACCAGACTCAGTGTACAGGAACACAACTCCTAATCCACATTCAAACGGGACTCGTGAAAATAGAACAAACACCACCACCAGCACCTGAGCACATTCAAGTTTCAAGCAGATGTTAAGAATTGCATGTGGGAAAATGAAGCCCTTAAAAAAAATTCCATTTATCACATGAAACAGATTGGAGCCACTTCAACACAAAAAAGTTCTATCTTCTGCTCCCTGAACACAAACAATGAACATAACTTTTTTATTCTTTTTAAAGAACTACATTTTAGAGTTCAGAATTTTGTTTGTCAGTACAAAAATTAAATGCAAACCCAACTTTTCTTTAGAATTCCAATTACTTCTGACTTTGTACCAATGTGCATTTTTTCATCTGCACACAGGTCATTAGTAGAACTGAAAGCTGGTAATACAAGTCCAATGCTGGTCTAATTGATAGGCATACACTAGCTAGTACATGGAAGCATAATAAAAGCTTTCCAGTGAACTGCACAGCCATCTGTCACAGGGCAATAAAATCTCACAAAATTTCCACTGCTATTTCTGAGCTCAAACACAGTAGAATCTAATAGTTACAGACATCTTGCTACCTCAATGCAATCATCCACTAGATAATGATGATATAAAAGAGAGATTTTTAAGAAGGTAAGTTCAGAGCAGAAAACCTAGATGACCTGTTGGTTTCTGAAACTACTACCAAGACAGTTAAGGCCAATCCCCAATCAGATCCTCTTTAGATTTAGGATATACAAGGCATTTTCTAAAAATGATGTATCAGAGAAGCAATTAAAAATACCAAATTAATAGTAAAAATTCACCAGAGTCAGATACTATTAAGCCAAAGCACTGAAGCATCAGCTATCAAATTTCCAAATTATTAATTCTGCAAAAACTTAGGCTTCAGGTGAGCTAACCAAAGAGGAATCAAGAGTGGAAAATAAATCAATTTTTTTTCAGAGCTGACAAGGCAATCAGAAGCAGCATAACACAGTCTGACTTTGATAGTGTACAAGGTGGTTAAAACCATACCTAAGAATCTGTAGACTAGACTAATTCAAAAGAAAAAAAATCCAATGCAGCTTTTGCAGAGCAAAATCATGTTTCCCAACTTGAAGAGTTCTGTGAAGGAACCAAGGATCCTGTGGAAAAAGGCATTGAAAGTGGGAACTTTCTGCTGATATCTCTGATAGGAAGATGTTAGAGAACTGAAGACCTTGCAGGGTAAGACTTAAGAGACAAAGATTGACAGGAGAGAGAGCTCAGAAGCCTCACCATAATCTGTGCCAGGACTTGGGCTGCTCTTCAGAATGGTTACCTGCCTATGTGTCATTACAGAAGCATCTACAAAATTATTATGATTAATCAAAACTGACAGATAATTACAAAATTCTCAGAACCTCAGAACTCTGAGCTGCAAGCATAGAAAACAGCAGATGAAGTCACATGTCAATAAATGCAACATAATACACTGGCAGGAGTTATTTAATATCATTACCAGAAAAAGTTGTAGTACTCTCTGAACACACACCTTCAAAAACATTTGTTCAGCACTTTCAAGTGGTCAGGTTAGAAATCACCTAGACTATCAGACTATTTTTTAAGGAAGTGAAGGGAAAACATAACATGTTCTTATGCTGCTGATACATTAGTGGTATTCCTGTATATTCAAGTTCTTCTAGCTCATGAAAAAAATAAAGCACCAAAAAAGGTATAGATAATATTGATCATAGCATGGAGCAGCTTACACACAGAGAAAGTAAAGAGAATTTTTTAGCTCACAAAACAGGTAAGAATGACAGGCCTAAGATCAAAGTACACTAAAAGGAAAAGTCATCACAGCAGAAAGTGATATGGTATGTCAGATGCCTGAAGTGTTTTCCAGAAGAACTTGAGAACATCAAAAGAAATTTTTAAAAAGTTGCTCTTATGTACTTCTTTGGCTAGTAAATAATAAAATGAGATAATTCAATGCCTAAAGACACTTCTGAGACTGTGAAACAAAGAAGTACAGAATAATTATAAAAATTCATTAAAAAGCCACAGATCTGTAGAACAGCAAGAGTTCCATCTTTTTAGGATGAACTAAACTGTAAAAGCAGAACAGGAACTATTATTCCACATTTGTGCCAACAGGCCCTTCTTACCTGACAGTAGCAAGTACTGAGCTACATGGATTTCACTTAGTCATGTGCAAACATCCTCGAACAGTGCACTCTCATTCTCTTATCCCTGCAGCTGTGATGTTATTAAAAATATGCGCAAATAAGAAGCAATGGGTTCCATCAAAGAATAGGATTTACACTTGTCAGCAGTCCAAAAAAAGAAAAAGCAGATAAAAGCCCAAAAAAACAGCTCCCAGATTCTCTGCCTAGAATCACATGTCACAATTCTGATTTTTTCAATCTTTCATTTTAAATCATTTTCTAAACTACTGCTATCCTCTAAACACTCTCCAACTGGTCTCCATCTCACTTACGAATTCAGAAACTAAAATGGTGGGGTAGTGTAGGACCAACTAACTCTGAGAAGAACAGAGAGTTTAGTTCAAATTACTTTTGAGCTCTGTGCCCAAGTGTTTACCCTCTTCCTAACAACATGATAATATATCCTTATTCGTTCATTATCCAAAAATTCATGTTCTTTTTCCACAGAACTTCATGTTCCCATTTCTTCCCTCACCACACATCCATTCTGTCCAGCCTACAGACAGCCAGAGAGCTTTCATGCTCACTGATCCCTGCTTTGTTCCAGACGACATCTCCCATTTGCCAAGATTATTCTAAACAGCAATCTCACTCTCCACCACACCTCCAGCTGTTTGCTACTTCCCATGGCCTCATAACTTTCTCAGCATGCTCTTTATCATCCCAGGCCTTCTGTGAAAGAATGGGCAAAGGGTAGAGCTGACATTTGGTAGTGAACCATGCAGTAAGTGCTTCTTAGATGCAGTTACCCAACTAGTTTTGCTTCCACCCTGTACAAGTTTCTACCTCACAGTCACAGCTAACCAGCAAGACTGAATCTTACCAGGCAGAAAAACAAGAAGGCGAAGGCATATGCAAGTTAGGAAGAAAAGAGCTGGTCTAGGTGACACAAGTCACATCCTGTCACTAATGCTTCAAGACTCTTCTGGTGTCTTTGTAACTCTCAAAAAGTGCCAAAAAAGTGAAAAAGCCACACACCCCCTTTTTGCTTTCAAAGGGTAAACACACCTAGTTTCGTATTACCTTTCATGTGTTTACAAGAAAAAAAAAGCTTTCCTTCCTCTATTTTTCGAGAATTACACCTTCCCTAAATTCAGTTCCAGGACGCAAGGAAAGGCAAAGAAAAGCACGGCCTCAATTGAGAGCTCTGACCAACAAATTTTCACTGAACTCTCAACTCTGCAGTGTTGCAACATGTATCTCCACGCTAAATCCTAAAATAAAAATAGATTGAGCAGGATAAGGCTGCTAAAAGCACTATTATGGGGCAGGTACTGTACATCTCCAGCCCTGTTAACCAATTCTACCACCTAAAGAAAAGGACTGTTCCAGAATTACAAAGAAATAGATAATGTTAAAATGTCCAAAAATTGGCCACAAAATGAAAACAGAATAAAAAATGCATCCGTGACTCAAGCTTGCTTAAAGTATATATTATATAGTGTATTAAAGAAACTTCTTAGGAAAAAAAAGCAACTAAAGAAAACTAAACTACTGCATTTTTAGGAGACTTCTTGTCTTAGATGACTAGCAAAGGTAGACACAACTTCTAGCAAAAGTCAACAATGAAATTAAAAAGTACCTGTAGTAATCATCTTGACTAAAGAGATATTCTATGCACAGTTAACTTATCTCTTTGCTGATTGCTTTTAGATATTTAGATTTCAATTAGATACCAAGTTCTTTAGTCTGAAGGTAGGAAGCAGTCTTTACTCGAAAAAATACGCCAAACCTCTGAAAGTAGTGCTTCATATCTTGATATCCATCTGGTTTGAGATAAAGATGTAGTAAGTCAGAATGAACACATACAACATCCACATGCAAACCCTCACTCCCAAGGCTGCCTATGAAAGTATCTCTTCAGGCGGAAACAGGATTGAAGAATACTCCTACTGAGGGTCTCTCATCATCACAAAGCTACACCTAAGACTCCTCCTTAAGACTTCAGGTCCCAAAGTTCATCTGGCTGCTGCCACCGCACATTTCAATTTAGAAATCCAGAATACTACTAGAAGCTTCTTTCAGTAGTACTGTATTAACTCTCAAGATTTAAGGACAGACACAGGAAAACATGAATCCACAGGATGTGAAATACTTTTAAAAGTCTAGAGGCATTTAATTTCTTCCTATGGCCCAATATCAGGCAGAATGTCTCACTTCAGACAAAACAATTAGGTAACAAATCTGCCATTAGTCTGTAATATATGACAATACTGGTCTCCTCAGGAGAAACATAATCTAGTTCCAAGTATTTATTGCTCTTTGAAAAGAAATCCGAAGAGCAATCAGGATGTTTCTTCTTCTTCTTTCCTCCTTCATTAAACTAATTACATCCTTCTGGTTCATTAAGCCCTCTAGTTAGTTAACTCCCTGTTCATTCAGTCTTCTCAAGGTCACTTATTTCCTTGGCATCATTGTACCACATGTAATGCAGTTTCACTACACAGTATTTTGTACAGAAAATACCGGCCATGAGGACCACAGGTCCATCAGAGTCCTGTCTCTTCCCAACTGCTGATATTTCAGGCAGTTACACAGCAGGAAATATATCATGTGGTTCGGTGAAAGGTGTTGCCTCAAGCCTTTGTTTGCTGTTCCTGAACTGAATTACTGTTCCTCCCCATGCTCCATATCCTAAAAGATACTGTGATAACTCTCTGTTAAATGGGATATAGCTACTCTCACCAGAAATGCAGATGACTGAATTATGCATTTGTACCTTCTTACGTGCTTTAAGTGTGTACCAAATTTCGATACCTATATTCTACAAATATATACCACAATATATGATGAAACCTACCCATTCTTTTCTTAGTTGCAGTCAGTTTTGTTTGGGTATTACCCGCCATCCTAGTTATAAAGAGCATTCATTCTGAAGGGAATTATTCTCATTTGAAAATGTATGAATGGAACAAGCTTTAATTAAGGGATGCAATTACAAACAGTTAAAAGTGGCAGAGGTTTAATTTTCCAGGTGCCTGGACGAGTGGTCCTGAAGTGCACGTGCACACTTGGACTCTTCAGATGCAAACTGATTTGTATACATAAGATTCAGTCTCTCTGACCCTTATTGCAACAGATTTTTATTTTATAGCCAGTCTTTCCTTCTGCCTCTCAAAACTATTCTTTCCAGAAATCATACCAGGCAGCCAATAGTTCATTTAAAAGGACAATATTCTTCATAACGTAGCATCTTTCATAGATAATCTTCAGAAACAAGTTAAAGTTGACAATAATGTTGTATTGTAGACAAGGGTTATTTAGCTCTCTCAGAATTCTTGCCTTACTGGACTCTGAGACAGCTGAAGGGAATTTGGCTGACTGCATCTTTAAACCTGAAATCCCAACTTAATCCGAGAAAAATTCTCTGGCGGGACACAAGCCATGCTATTGTAATGGCCAAATGTTAACAACCACCTGCTTAATCAGAACTTTGGAAATGGCAGCTGCCCCCTCAAAAGCAGACTGACCACACCCACGCTGCTAATCCCTACATCCCCACTTAGGCTTCCCAAGCCTGGATGGGATGACTTTGGTGATAAAATACTAGAGCACAAGAAATCACCATGTCACAGCCCATCAGACTGATCTTTTGCACACAGTATGCACTGCATACTTCCTAGAAACATGAAGCCTTGGGACACAAGGCATACAGGGACAGATACCTCTTGAAGACGGTTCTGCAAAGGGCTCAAATCTGCTGCAATGAGCTTCCATATTGTGGCTGAAGCAGAACCTGGAGAAAACTCCCATCACCTATGGGCAGGTTTCATTTCAGAGGGTACTACCTCGCTCCAGAGAAGCAAAGCTAAAAGGCATGCAGCAAGGAAAACTACGAGACCATGGAGGAACACAAGGACTGACGCAAACTGAGAATTTGACCTTGGTAAGAATGGCATATAATTACCTTCTCATATTAAAAAAAAAAAAANTAGTAGCTTCAAATTTACTTAACACATTCCCTGATGAGAGATTTTCCCCTCCAATTTCAACATTCACCTAATCCAAAAGGTAGAACCGCGTATTATATAGCTTTCCTCTATCTTTGTTACAGACCCTTTAGAACTGTTCGCTTTTTCAGATGCATACGTCAGCTGCCAACATTTTTTCTGTATTTGGCAAATCAGCCATTTCCTTTTATCTGGTGAACTTCATATCAACCATATCACGGAAATTTCAGAAAAGACACTCTCCTTGGGAGGAAACACAGCATTCACAGCCTTGAAATACAACAAATACACCAAAAATAAACAAGAATGTGTTCTTCAGATTCCATGTTTTCTATTTTTTAATCAGTAAAAAGCTGCTGCAAACTTGTATGATTTTCCTTAATACTGCAATTCTCACATTTTGCTGATTGCCTACTTGTTTCAAAAATACCATTTTTACAATGCTTAAGCTGTCACATCTTTTAACTTAACCACTTTGCTTGACTGTACCTCTTATCTGTACTTCCTGAGACTTAGTTACAATACAGTGCTGTGGGTTATTATTTTACACTTATGAACATTTCAAAGCAGAAGCCACAACTAGAAGTCAGATGCTATCTTAAAGACACACGAAACAGAGAGGAAGCTTTAGCATAAATCTAAAACACTGTACTTGAGCAGACACAGTAGCAATACACTACAGTGACCATATTTTAACAAATTTACACAGTTTAACAGCAGATAGAACAAGCTCTATGTATTCAAAAATCAAGATTTATCCTATGATGCTACTCCTACTTGTTAATAGGTTTACCAAAGGTGAATTTTGTCATTTACTAGTGGAGCAGCTAACAACCTCCACCAGCTGAGCCATTATTAATAGCTTATTTGTCTGAGTATTAGAGCATCATTCAATAAAATAATTCCTGTCTTGCTAAATAACCATTAAATCTATGTCCTTTCCAACTATTAAGAGAGAAAACAACTTATAACTGCCACTCTCAATTCAAACAGCAAGCATTACAAATGTGATGACAAACCATGTAAGCTACAATATGCTGTCAACGTATGGAGTAAGATTTTCCAAATTTTCTAAAGCTAAAAGTTAGGCATAAACAGAACTGACAAAAAGCAGCAAAGCTGACAAACCAAGTACAAAATTAAGAGACTCACAAAATTAGGATGAAAACCCAAATTCCACCTTCTTTGGAATATGCACTCTGTGATTGTGTAATTACTTTCACAGCACTTTTCTCCAGAAATGCCCAACTCATTTATTAAAGAGCACGGAGTGCTCTGAGCATAATTCAGCACTCTGTCAGAGGGGCTCATCTTCATGACTCTTATCACGCGCATTGCTATAACTGTATGTCTCTCGTTTACTAAACAGGCAATTTCAGTGAACAAACGGCTCATGATTAATGCACTTTAACACTACTCTGGATTTGACTTCTGCTTCTGGCAAAGAGTGCTTACATAATATGCAACAATTCACAAACTTTTCACAGGTTGCCACTCCTTACAAGATAACTGATTTTTCATTAAGTCTTAATTATGGTAATTTAGTTTTACGCTTAAGCGTAATTTCTTAATGTTTCATCGCCTAATGTTGAAATAAATCACTTACAGAATCATGGTATGAAAAAAAAGGTTGTGAGACTCTGAAGATCAAGTAATGACAATTGCAAGACAGCTACCTGTCTTCACACCAAGATTTGAATGCCATACAGAAAAATGCCAAATACAAGAAAAACCATTAACTACTTACTCACTAATTATTTTCTTACTAGCTCTTACTAAGAGAGGGTTGCAAGTGGACTACAGTATTGTGCAGGCAATACTGTACAGCGTACCTAAGGGCAGATTAACAGCATACACATGATTTTTGTATTTCCCCCTCAACAGTTCATGTAATTGTCTTTATAGAAAGCTATAACACAGAAAGCTCTCACAGTATGCAATTAGTGCTGTTACTCCACATTTACCCTGTCAACAACCTGAAGGAATGATTTGGTCCAAGTAGTAACTGTCCCCTCTGTAGAAAATAAGAGCAGCCATATCAGAAAGCCTAACAAAATACTCTTATTGCTCAAGGTGCAAGCCCACAACATTAACAAGATTCTAAAGAGCCAACTAGGATGCTCCAAAGATCAGTAATTCTGTCAAACCCATACATGGGGACAGAAATCAGCCACTGAACTGCAGCAAAGTTATGAGTATAGAGAGTTGTCTCTACAAACTGCTGTGACACACATCTGAGTACTGTAAGCAGGATAATAAGAAATCCAGATATGAAGAAAGTCTGAAACTGCATGTGGTTAAAGCACCTGGCATTTTCAAGTGTGGAAGGCACCAGTGCAAGGGAAGCTGGTTACTAGAGAGCAAACAGCAATCTGAAATCCAAAGCAGAATGATGTCACAAAGTACAATTCACTCATTCAGATTATCAACACCATTAAGCCCTAACTTACTGGGAATTTATTTTTATTATCATCAGGGAAACACACAGGAATTAAAACATTCCCTATTATTTCAAACTCATTACACGCAAAACCAAACTGAACTCTGCAATTAAACTTGCAGAAAAAAATCAAAAAGAACTACAGTAATGGTCACAAATACAATTTCATGCTACAAGTTGACAGCAATCAAAGCCTTCCATCCAATGAAGCTGTCCTACAAGAGAAAAAAAATAATAATCCCAAACACAAAAATAAAAGCCATTTTAAAAGGACTCTTGCTGTTTTTTTAAGAATCCTCACCAAAACTTCATATGTACTGTATGAGACCATGTACATAGCTCCTAAAATGAGAGGTAACTATCTACTTTCAAACCCTGGAAACAAAGCTATGAGAAAAAGTTTCCAAATTAAACCTTTGCAAAGAAACGCTACATCTACCTGACACAAATGTTAAACAGCAGAAACCTTCTGCATATTTTCATGCACAGACTTTTAAACCCTTTAACTCCCTAATGAAACAGTGACTACTCAACAATTCCAAGACTATCTCTACTATAGACTAAAGCTCTGCACTAAGTTTTTGAAATCCATTTTTACAAGGCAAACACATCAACAATATAATTAGGCCAATACTAAGTTGCAGTTTTATCTTAAAATAGGAGCATACATGCAGTTTACTTCCTACTGGAATGCATTTATGCTTTCCTCTCTTCTCTTACTGCTTCGCTTCTCCTCCCCCCCACCAGCAAAAAAAAATCTCTCTTCCTTTTCCTAGACCTACTTCCCACACACTGCAAAAAACCTCCTCCCTGTGAAATGATGACCTCATGCTCCTAGCCCATCTCCTTGTATGGAGCAATTCCGGGCGCGCTGCCAGCGCTCTCCGCCTTCAGCCTGACATGGCAAAGATACCTTCCTTCACCCTGCTGCCTCCCAGCTGAGGGAACACCGAGGACAGCCGGCAAGCGGGGAGAGCAGACCGGGCAGGGAGAGGGGGTTTCCCACGGACAAAGAACAGCACCAGATGCCTGCCCCACTCTCATATCTAACATAACTTCATACCACCAAAACACCTCTGCTCTCCCTGGCAGGAAGAATGACACTGAACTCTGAACATTTTAAGTATGGAAATACATCCCATGTCACCTAACTGCAGTGCAACGCCCGTAGCCAAGCCTTACTTCCCCTGTTATGATCTTAGTTAAATATCTCTAATCTAATGGAGCAAATGTCACCTCTCCTCCTCTCCTAACAAAGGCCCATCTCACCCTTGCATCACTAAAGTTTTTTGACATCAAAATTGGCCACACGTCCTGCACACACTTTTACATTCTTGCAGCTTTTGTTGCTAGTTAAGTCTTCAAGCTCTATATAACAACTTTAGAGGAACTGAAAATTTCTATTGTCCATATTATTTATCACCTTTTCTGACCTGTCTTTGCTTTCAAGTATGAGAATTATTTCTACACGATCACTTTATACACTGGCAATCCAAATACCAAGTGACAAAGGACCTTCTTTTGAAAGACTCAGTTGTGACATGAAGTTACAGTTGTAGAAAATCAGGAAAGGTGATGGATAACTGAGCTTTTTCTCAGTTACCCTGTACATTTGAGACTTGATATTCTCCCTCAAAGAAATACCTCTGGAGGCCAACTCTTCTGGGGTTAACATTCCACATGTGTATATTTTAAAGCTGTAACAGTACTGTCAATTTCTGTCAATGCATTAAAAAGGAATTCATAAAATGAGGGAACATAACATTGGTCTCACCAGCAATAATCATTACTCTAACTGAACCTACAATGTGTCCATCATCTGCAATTTGCTTTGACTGTGAGCAGATGATGTGTGAATGTCCCACCTCTTTGAGTCTCTCAAAGACTAGCACTTACATGTAATAAACTGTAGCAGCAATCTCCTTGTTAGCTATTATTCAGCAAGTAAAATTAACTTATTTTAATACCCAATAATTTTTTTTAGTCAAGAAGTTCATGCATCACCCCTGGTTTATTTCACACCGCAACTCCTCAAAGGAATCTGCATTAGAATACAGCAGAGCACCAAAGCCACTTTGAGCAGGTCTGTTTCAAAGCAGGGAAAAGTTATTTCACCTACTTGAAAAGCAGCGACGCCCTCCTGCAAAGAGAAAATGAGCTGGCTGTTTCAAAAGCCTTACAAAACCCTAACTGTTCACACGGGATGTGTCATTTCAGGGGTGTATGCTCATGTGAAGTCAAACCAAACAGAAACATACGCCAACATGAAAAGGGATGTTTAATGTCCTTCTGTGTAATCCATTCTCGGACACCAAATATGTGAGTATTCAGTACCGCTGCAGATACCAATATCTCAAATACACAAAGCATTAAAACGCACATGAGAAGCGCCAGGGCAGCGGCACTGAGAAGGCCCCACCGCGCAGGCTCCAACGCGAATGCCGAAGTTAAGGCGGCCGCTGCGTTGTACAGAGCTGTCACGGAGGCACCAAGGAGGGAGAGAACTCAAAAACCCAGACCGACCCCCCGCCAGCTGCATCGATTGGGACGCGGGCATGGTCACACATCGCAGTTCCCGGCGGTGGCCGGCGCGCTCTCCCGTTACTCCCGGCACTACCAGCCCCGCCGGAGCACGGGAGAGGAACAGGCACGCCGGG
>VWZT01013167.1:6641-20920 GCA_013397055.1 Pachycephala philippinensis
CGGGAGCTGTAGTCCGCGCCCCAGCCCCCACGGGAGGCACACGGGACTGCAGTTCCCGGCGTGCACCGCGCGACGTAGCGACGGGGGCACGCAAAGGCCAGCCCAAGGGGAGCGGAGGCGGAGCCCGGTGGGCGGGGCGACCCCCAGCGGCGGAGCCGGAACGGGGCCGGTGCCCGGAGCGGCGGTGCCCGGCATGGGGGTCGGAGCTCCCTGGCTCTGGAGCGGGGCGATCAGTCCCAGCTCCCAGTGCCCCGTGTCAGTTCCCAGTCCCACTACCAGCTGACAGCACCAGCTCCCGTTATGCCGGTGCCAGCTCCCGGTGTCAGCTCCCAGTGCCCAGTNCGCAGCGCCCGGTCCCAGCTCCCAGTGCCCAGTGTCAGTTCCCAGTCCCACTACCAGTTGACAGCACCAGCTCCCATTATGCCAGTGCCAGCTCCCAGTGCCCAGTGTCAGCTCTCACTGCACACTCCCAACTCCCAGTGTGCAGGACCAGTTCCCAGTGCCCAATGCCTCTTCCCAGTCCCAGCTCCCAGTGCTTAGTCCCAGCTCCCAGTATGTCACTACCAGCTCCCACTACAGCAGTGCCAAGTGCCAGTCCCAGCTCCCAGTGCCCGCTGCCAGCCCCCGCCCCCCCGNGGGCAGCCACAACCCCTTCGCCACCGACACCCGCCGCCCGCCCGCCCCGCTCGTCACCGACAAGGCTGTGCGCAGGACCGTCGTCAAGACAGGTACGGGACCCCCGGGGGACATCAACAGCCCCGGGTGTCACCGCCCCCCGGCCAGCATTGGCCCCCCCAGGGTGGGATCGTGACCGGGACAGCACCGCCCCCGCGGTGTCACTGATCCCCCCGGAGCGGCATCGCCGCCCGGGGTGTCGCGGAGCCCCGGGGTAGTACGGACCCCCCCAGAGTGGCGTCTTCACCCGCGGCAGCATTCATTAACCCCTCCCGGGGCGGCACTGTCCCCCCAGTATCACCCCCGCGGTGCCACCTGCTCACCGTAGTTTCGGGGGGCCCCGTGCCGTGGGGTGCCCCCCCCAGTGACGCCCCCTTTCCCCGCAGTGTTCTCCCCGGAGAAGGTGCCTCCGGAGCTCGATGCCATCGTGGTGGGCAGCGGCGTGGGCGGCCTGGCGGCCGCGGCTCTGCTGGCCAAGGTCGGCTGGCGTGTGCTGGTGCTGGAGCAGCACGGGAAGCTGGGGGGCTGCTGCCACACCTTCACCGAGAAGGGCTTTGAGTTTGACACGGGTATGATTTGGGACCCCAAATTCCCCCTGGATCCAAGGGAGGGGCAAGGGAGACCCTCCGGGTGGGAATTGCACCCATTGGGGTGAGGATCGGGGCTCCCCAGCACACACCTCGCCTTAGACAACCCATTTTCCTGCTCTTCATCCCCAAATCTTCTGGCTGTAGGATACCAAACCCCCCGAATTCTCCATATCCAGCCCCTATGTAATTCACAGCATGGGGGATGTCACTTCAGGAAACGTCTTGCTGGCAAACTTCTTGTGGCAAGACAAAGTCCAGCTCTGCGTGTCCCCGAATCTCTGGGATTAATTATTTACAGCACAGATGAATAGCAAAGTGTAACAACGTTCAAAAATTACCGGTTAAAAACACTGAAGCCAGTGCCATTCACCCCAGCTGGGAGGCAGGTATATAGCAGTCTTTCCCTTTTCCTTCCATATGAAGCTGCTAGGCTGGGGGTGGAAAAATAAGAGGAGGGTCCTGTACATCCCAGGGTGGAAAAACACCCAGGAAAAATACCAAAATGTAACAAAATTGCCCGACTTCCTAATTAAAAACTCAATGGCCAGCACTGTGTACCCCAAGTGGGAGATGGGTGTGTCCCAGATTTTCCCTTTTCCTTCCACATGGAGCTGACGGGGTGGAGGTGGATAAATAAGAGGTGGCTTTGGTGCTTCCTGGGGTGGGAAAATAAAAGAAAAAAAAGGGGGAAATAAAGGAAAAAAAAGAATAATGAAGGAAAAATGTCTATTTTAGGGATCCACTATGTGGGGCAGATGCAGGAGGGCTCCCTGATGCGGTTCCTGATGGACCAGCTGACAGATGGGCAGCTGGAGTGGGCCCAGCTCCCAGACACCTATGATGCTGTGGTTTTGGGGGACCCCCAGAGTTCTGGCAAGACCTACTACCTCCATACTGGGAAGCGGGAATATTTCCGGAGGCTGAAGGAGCAGTTCCCGGGGGAGGCGGTGGCCATCGATGAGTTCCAGCGGTTGGTGAAGGTAGAGGCAGATCTGGGTGGGGTAAAATGAGGGGAGTTTGGATCTGGGGCATCACGCAAAGAGGGGAACCCCCCGGCACCTGGATACTGGGCACCCCCAGGGAATAATGGCATCACCCTAAAAGCAGTGGGAAACAAATCCAAAATCGCCCTTTTCTGCCTCAAAAACGCAGCATCACCAATATTATGGGGGAGATTTTTGGGCAGAGTTCTTTAAGGAAGCTTTTTTGAAGAACCTTTTTTTAGGGGGCTTTTTTGGGGGAGTTTTTCAGGAGGACCTTTCTGGAGCAGTTTCAGTGGGGGAGCTTTTTTTGGGGAAGCTTTTCCTAAGGGAGGTTTTTGAGGGAAGCTTTTAGAGGAAGCCAATACTCCCCTTAGCCACAGCTCCCCAGGATGCCCAGCAGTGAATTTAAGGGGAAAAAAATGCTTTGGAGCATCTTTGGGGAATGTCTGAGCCCCCGGGTGTGCCCAGTGAGCCGCAGGCTCTCCCCACAGAGCGCTGGCCGCTGGTCCGTGATGCTGGGCATCCTGAAGATGCTCCCGCGGTTCCTGGCTGGGCTCCTGATCCGCTCCCGGCTGCTCCCGCGCCTCTGCCCCTTCTCCCGCCTGGCCTCGCACAGCCTCAAGGAGGTGGTGGATGGTCTCACCCCCAACCCCGAGCTCCGGGCTGTCCTCAGCTACATCTTCCCCACCTACGGTAGGTGACCAGGAGGCTCTGGGATGATGTTAAACCCTTTAGAAACAGGGAAAAGGTAAGAAACTCCTTTTTTCCATGCTTTTGGAAGGTTTGCAGGGATGCTGTGGTGGATGCTTCGCCAGCATCTTTGTCCCCAAGTCACTGACAGGTGACACGTCCCCGTTGCTCATCTCCATCTCTTTCCCTCTGTGTTCTTCACCTTCCCAATGGGGCGATGTCATTCCTGCACAAGGGAATGTTCCCCCGGCAGCCCCTGAGCCTCCCCCTTCCCTCCATCCCAGCGCCTGGGCTTTGCTCACAGCCCCCCATGCCTTGGTCAGGTTGGTGACCACAGGCTTTGCCATGGGGACACCCATGCCCGACCTCCTCCCTACTCCTCCAGGCTCCTCCCCTTCCTCCCAGTGTTGTGTCCAGGGTGTTCCTCATCCTAAAATCTTCAGGATAAGCCCCAAACCCATGATTTGCCCAAACCCACCTCGGCTGCCCCTTTTCCCAGGTGTGCTCCCCTCCAAGGCCAGCTTCTCCATGCACAGCATCCTGGTGAGCCACTTCCTCCACGGCGCATGGTACCCCAAAGGTGGGGCCGGGGAAATCGTCTTCCACACCATTCCTGTGATCCGGAAGGCTGGAGGCAACGTGTTTGGGAAGGCGCCGGTGCAGAGGATCCTGCTGGACCCCCAGGGCAGAGCCTGCGGTGAGCACCGGCCCAGGACGGGGTGTGGGGCTGCTCCCCAAAGTGGGGTTCCTTTCACCAGCACCTCATTCTTCCCCCTCTGGATTTTCCCTCCCAGGTGTGAGTGTCAAAAAAGGCCAAGATTTGGTGGACATCTTTGCTCCCGTGGTCATTTCGGATGCTGGGATCTTCAACACCTACGAGAGGCTGCTGCCGGCGGAGGCGCGGGCTCTGCCGGGTACCGCGTCACTGCTGGGCTCTGGCGGGGTTATGGCGTTAATCCTGTCCTAAGCCCCATTGGAAAGCGGATTTATCAATTAACATTGGCAAACCCCCTGTCACTCCTGTGCCACAGCCCTCAAAACCCAGCCCCGGCCGCTCATTTCTTCATAGGGGTTTTAATTAAGCTTAAATTAATTGGCCCAAATTGGCTGTAGTTTGCAAAGTCCCAGTTTGGCGCAATGATTCCCTAAAAAACACAGTGCAGGGCCCCAAAATTTGTGGAAGTTGATGGAATGTCTACTTGAAGTTGGATTGCCAGAAAATCTTCTGGAAGGGGCAAGGATGGATGGAAGGGACATGGATGGGGGCAAGGGCAATGGTTGGGTGGAAGGGGACAGAGGTGGGTGGGAAGGGGCACAGCGGGGTGGAAGGGGGATGGTTGTGTGGGTGGGAAGGGTCAGCGTTTGGTGGGAAGGGGTCGGGATTGGAGAAACCACTTCTTTGTAGCTGAGGATCCTAGAAAAGTCTGATTTCCCCCAGACCAGACTAATTCCCCTTTTTCCCTCCATACTGCAGAGATCCAGTCCCAGCTCCGCATGGTAACCCATGGTGAGGGGGGTTTCACCGTCTTTGTCGGCCTCAACGGCTCGAGGGAAGAGTTGGGGCTGGAACCCATCAACTACTACATGTTCCCAGGGAACGACCTGGATGGAATGTAGGTTTGGCTTCACCTTGGATGTGCTTCGTTGAGCATAAGGAGATGAATTCCTGGGCAGTGACTCAGAGAATGGGGATTTGGCCCTAAGGAGGATTCGGGGGGAGGTGTGCACCGAACCCCAGCTCAGCCCTTCCCTCTCATGCAGGATGAAGCGCTACCTGGCTTCGTCCAGAGAAGAAGCTGCCAACAACATCCCTCTCCTCTTTGTCACCTCGCCATCATCCAAGGACCCCACCTGGGAAATGAGGCACCCAGGTAAGGCTGACACACAAATGCTTGTGAGGGGCTTCAAAGCTCTTATTGGGGTTTGGTGACCCCAAACAAGGAGTTTCTACTTGGCTATCCATGATCAAAGCCACTGAGCATGGGGCTCATGGAATGCAGTCCTTGGGATATCTGGATGAAGGCCATGGAACCCCAAAGGTCTGGGGACATCTCCTGAGTTTGGGGCAGCAACAGGGTGGGATGAGGGTGGGCAAAGGGACAAGCACCCCAGCCTCGTCCTCCTGCAGGTAAATCCACGCTGGCCATCGTCACCTTCGCCAGGTATGAGTGGTTTGAGGAGTGGCAGGACAAGCAGGTCCACAAGCGGGGGGATGACTATGAGGACCTGAAGAAGACTTTTGTGGATGCCATCATGCAGACTGTCTTCAAGCTCTACCCTCGCATTGAGGGCCGGGTGAGGAAACAAGGGGTTCAGGGGTCCTCCAGCTCCTCTCTGAGTCCCCTCTACCCACCCAGCACTGGAGCTGGGGCTGGACCTGCTGCACATGAGGTCCAGCGTGGCACCAACCCATCACTGCTGCCTCCTCATGGTGCAAGGGCGAGTGACCTTGGAGTCATGGAATGGTTTGGGTTGGAAGGGACCTTAAAGCTCATCCAGTTCCACCCCCTGTCACAGGCAGGGACACCTTCCACTAGACCAAGTTGCTCCCAGCCCCATCCAGCCTGGGCAGACGTGGATGACCATCCCAGGATGATCTTCCAGAACCATCCTGGGCTGAAACCTGGCCAGAACCACCCCCCCAGATTCTGCGAGGAAACCTGTCCCAGCCCACACCCCCCACGCCCAGGCTCCTGGAATGGCCCCCAGTCCTGCTACCCCTGCAGACCACCCTGTCCCCTGTCCCCTGCAGATCGAGTACCTCTCCGGCGGGACTCCCCTCACCAACCAGCACTACATCGCCAGTCCCCGCGGGGAGTTCTACGGCGCTGACCACGGCATCCCCCGCCTGCAGGACGACGCCATTGCCGCCGTGCGCGCAGAGACAGCCGTGCCCAACCTCTACCTGACAGGTGACAGGGCCACCAGCATTCTCAGATGAGGACAGCTCTGGGGGAGTGGGATGTGGGGAGGGAAAGCCTTCAATCCTGAAATGGAATAAAGGCAATAAAGGGAAGAACCACTGCGGTGCTGTGGGGCAGTGGAAGAACCGCTGGGAAAGTGGAGTTCCGCGGTCCCACGGGGAGGAGGAAAGGGCCGTGCTCCTCCAGCTCTGGGAGGCTGTCTCCTTGCCCAGTACAGGATGAGGCCCTTTTCCTGCTGGAGAGAAGGATTGGTCAGACAGGGAGAGGGTTGTGGGTTCAGACCCCAGGGATGGAGTGGGGGCAGCTGGAAGGCGGGGAAGGTGATGCCCAAACCACCACTGATGTTTGGCTGGGATGGAATGGGGAGTGAGGACTGCTCACAGCGGGGCCACATCTGCCGCTGCCTCCCTTCAGGGCAGGATTTGTGCCTGGGGGGTTTCATGGGAGCCCTGCAAGGAGCCATCGTCTGCGCCAGCACCATCCTGAAGCGCAACCTCTACGTGGACATGGCGAGGCTAAAGAGGCGCGTGCAGGCCACCAGCTCCAAGAAGGGAGACTAAGGCCCGCCATCCCACCACCAGAGACCCCCGCTCCTCAGCACATCACCCGTAGCTCACTCTCAGCTGTCGCACCTGTAGCAGATCCGTCTCTATGCCAAGCCGAAGGGTTTCAATCCAGGACGATGCCGTTCCCATTCCCAGACAGATTGTGTTGGACCTCACCCCCACAAAAAAAATGCATCCCCTTCCACCATCATGTCCAGTGCTGGTCCCTGGCTGTGAAGAAGGTCCCCAAGAGCTGCCCCGAGCAGCCGTGGCGAGGAGAGAAGTCAAGATAACCCCAAAACAGGTGGCACCAGCAGGTACCAGCCTGGCCCAGCAGCTCCCATGGTACCAGCAGCACTCATGGCTGCTTGATCCCATCAGGATCATCAACCTCCACTTGCAGCCCCCAGAGCTGTCTGAGAGCAGTGGCACTTGCAGGCTGTCCAGTGCTTCCAAAGTCATTCCTGGCAGCAGCATTCCCAACGTTTGGGTGCTGCTCTCTTCCCATTGCCCCAAGGCATCGGTGGCATGTTGGAACCGGAAGAGCAGAGAATATTCCTCTGCATGTTTTGAGGGGTTCTACCCCCCTGGACAAGAGTGTCTTTGACCTTCAGCCATGGGAAAAACTGCCTAGCCTTCGGGAAACAGTAGAGTCAAAAAATAGAATGAATTGATAGAAAATTATACAAGAATGTAGATTTAGAGGTTTTAGATTTGTTATAGATAAAGTTAGAAGAAACTCCAAAATGGAGGATGGTGGTTGTTTTTTAGGCTTTCTCCCTTCTTCTTCCTTCTCCATATTCTGCAGCAAAAGTGATTTAAGACAACTGGATAAAATGTGCCACAGTTTCTGTTGTGTGACAAACTAATTTGCTGGACATTGGTCATGAAGTGAAAATATCTGTCGTGTTGGGTTTTTATTGGGCAACTTACCTTTAAAAAGGGTCTGTGTTCCTGATAACTCTGCTTCTTCCTGTACTCTCTGTTCAGAACCACATCAGTGCACTCTTTCTCAAGGTAAACTTTCAAATAAACTATCTTTGCATGGAAGAAGTCCCGTCTGGTCTCCTGAAATAAGCAAGGACACTTAAAATCCTCCCCGAGCCGGGGAGAAAGAAACCTAATTAATGCCCTCCTGTGAGCTCAAGAAGCTCTCAGACAGCAAGAAACAGAAACCAAACCTAACAGTGGCACAAGCACACGCTCCTTTGGCAGCAACAAAGTCCTTCTGTCTGCTGGCAAAAGCTTGGGAACAGGATAAAAGGCCTCTCTGGATGGGAAGGGAAGCACGTGAGACTGGAAATAATAAAATAGAGATGATGATCCTGGGATTTGTGCCTCATGATGGGTCAGCGGGTCCGGGGGTTGTGAGGGAGAAAAGAAGGCAAAAAGAAGGGAAAGGGGAAGGGACAGCCCCATCCTTGTGAGCGTGTTGCTGGGGGTTTGTCCTGCATCAGCCAAGTTTTGGGGAGCAGCAATGGCAGAACGGCCATAAATTGGACCCCAGGTGAGGAAAAGCAGCTGGCCAGTGTGGATTTACCTTCCTCCCACCTGCCTGGAGCAGACAGCCATGGGAAGAAGGGATTCCCTGGTACTGGGGGAACTCACTGCTGTGAGCACAGTGAGTCTTTTGTTAGCATCAGGGCACCTTGGGCTGTGGCTCAAAGCCCATGAAACTGACACGGATTTTCCAGATTTGATCACAGGAGAAGTGCCCAGTGCTCACCAAAAACCCCCGAAACATCTTTGTCCAGGTAAAGCAGCTGCTGGATGAGAATTTCCCCACTTTTTGCTAGGTTTGAGCAGAACTGGACTGGCACAGCACGAGGTTTTAAACTGCTGCCAGTATAAATCTGGTTTAATTGTGGATTTTGGTACCTCCCTGATCCCTTCCTCACTCCCCAGCTTCCCACCACAACCCTCCATCCCAATTCTTTTATGCTCCATGCCTCTTTTTTGATGCTTTCACCGATTTTGAAGCCTCCTTGCTCACTGCAGCCCCCCTCTCCTAGCCTCCCACCATCCCTACACGTGTCCCTCCTTCAGGGTACAGCCTCAGACATTCCCAGTGTCCCCATTCCTCCCAGTGGTTTGTGCCCTTTGGACTACTGGGGCTGAAATCATACTGTTTGCCATGACACAGGACATCGCTGGGAGCAAATATTCCTCCCAGACACCAACTGGATGTAGATGAATTCATAAAAGTCGACTTAAAATCCCATCACGGTGATGTTTGGGGACAGCAACCCCCCAGGGTGGGGCTGGGAGAAGCCCAGCTGAGAGCTGCTGATGGGATAGGAGAAAAATAAAACCCAGTGCTGGTTCCTGAGCAGGGAGTAGTGTGACCTGGCAGGGAATAGTGTGACCGTGCTGGAAGGGAGCCCTGGAAATAGGCTTGAAGGCTGATCTGGCAAAGAGGGTTAGATCACTGAGTAAAGAGGGAATTCAGTGATGGGATGGAACCTGCGGGGAAGGTGAGCTCTGCAAACAGAGGTCACCCAAAATCAACCCCTTGGGGGATCCATACCGGAGTGCCCTGGGCACAGCAGTGAACTGGGGATGCTGCTCTGGGCACCTCCAGCAGCTGCAGCCCCACAGCCCAGCTAAGACCCCACCTGCAGAGCTTCCTCCAGCTCTGGTCCAACACCAGAGGGATGTGGAGCTTCTGGAGCGAGTCCAGAGGAGGCCATGGAGCCGCTCCAAGGGCTGGAGCCCCTCTGGAGCCAGGCTGGGAGAGCTGGGGGTGCTCACCTGGAGAAGGGAAGGCTCCAGGGAGAGCTCAGAGCCCCTTGCAGGGCCTAAAGGGGCTCCAGGAGAGCTGGAGAGGGACTGGGGACAAGGGATGGAGGGACAGGACACAGGGAATGGCTTCCCACTGCCAGAGGGCAGGGCTGGATGGGATATTGGGAAGGAATTGTTCCCTGTGAGGGTGGGGAGGCCCTGGCACAGGGTGCCCAGAGCAGCTGTGGCTGCCCCTGGATCCCTGGCAGTGGCCAAGGCCAGGCTGGACACTGGGGCTTGGAGCAGCCTGGGGCAGTGGAAGGTGTCTCTGCCATGGCAGGGGTGGGACTGAGTGGTCTGTAAGCTCTCTCCCAAGCCACAGATTCTTGTCGGGGGTTAAGAGGCCCACAGGGAGCCCCCAAGGCCCCCAGAGAGCAGAACTGGGGGAGCTCAAGGTGGCCATGCCCCCCACAGACTTGTCAGGGGGAAGATTCGACCAGGGGAGGATGTGGAGTGTGACAGTGCAGGCCTAGAGGCTGATCCAGGTGGGATCTCTGACTGCCTTCCCCTCCCTCCCTGGACCACTGAGATGTTCACCTGCAGCCCAGGCAAGGGAGAGCCCGTGGTGCACCAACACAAGCCAGAAGAGTTTCCTTTTGCCAAAAAAAATGGGACAAAGCAGGGCCAGGGCACAGCCAGCATCCCTGTCCTTCCTTCCACCCTGCAGGCTGTGCACCCTTTCTCAGCCCCTGTGGATCCATGTTCCTGCAGGGTCCTGGAGGGTGGGGAACGAGGCCCTGCCTCACTCCCAACCTGCTCGAGACATCTGTTCTCCTCAGGCCAGAGGGGTCCTGAGGGGGAAAGCCCGAGGGGTGACCAGCAGCAGCTTGTTCCCTGTCACACAAGGAGAGAAAGGGACAAGTTACAGGAAAACCAACCAAAAATCCCTCTGGGAAGGTGGACAGCTCAGCCTGGAGGCACCAGAGCTATTGGGGGGAGGGTTTAACAAGCCAGGTCCTCTTCCCAGGGACGCTCTGCAGAGCAGAAACCTCCGATTCAGGCACAGAATAGCGCAGTGACACCCCACCTTCCCCCCAGCAGCATCCCCGTGGCTCCCACAGCTCCGAGGAGACCCAGACCTGCCTCTCCTCTTGCTTTTCTCACCCCAAAGAGCTCCAACCTTGCAAATGCTCTCTCACTCATTTTGGTGGCTTTTTAATCCAAACAAACTTTCCCAGGCCATGGAATTTATCTTGCAGAGGCAAAGCTGATGCGTTTGCTTGGCTGGTGCCCTGCCCCTAAGGAAAATACCTGCTGTGAGACCAGCTCACGCTCACGTGTTTGCTCAGGAGGCCATGCAAGATTCAAAGATTTCAGCAAAGAAGATAAAATAAACCCGGGGTAGTTGACAGGGTTTGCAGGTTGGGTTCACTGCGGATCCGGAGTGGAGGTCGGGGAGGGGATGCAGGAGCATTTCACAGAACCATGGAATCATTTGGGTTGGAAAAGCCCCCTGAGACCATCAAGTCCAACTGATCCCCTGGCACTGCCAAGGCCACCACTGACCCGTGTCCCCAAGTGCCACATGCCCACGTTTGTTAAATCCCCCCAGGGATGGGGACTCCAGCACTGCCCTAGGCAGCAGTACCAGGCATGGACTGCCGTTTCCACAGAGGAATCTTCCAAATATCCAGCCTGAGCCTCTCCTGGCACAGCCTGAGGCCGTTTCCTCTTGCGCTGCCCTGTTCCCTGGGAGCAGAGCCCAAGCCCCAGCTGGCACTGCTCTCCAGTCAGCCTGTGCAGCAGCAGGAGGGTTGAAGGGCACAGACCCAACCCCAGCGCCCCCCCAGTGTCCACTTTCACCCAGTTGCTCAAGCACTAAACCTCCTCCACCCTCTGGGCCTCTCAGCTGAACTGCCTCTATCGGAATGACTCAGCAATCCAGCCCCGATAAGTAGAGCCCAACCCAGCTGGCAAAGCATTTCTGATTTCATTTGGCATTATTTCCACTCATGGATTTTGACTCCTGGGCAGTCACCCCAACACGACCCCACGGGCACTGCCTACCCTGGGGTGCTCCCACTGCTTCCCGTGCCCAAGGACAGGACCTGGCCTGAGGGGCTGTTCCTGCCCCACCACCCCTGCTCTGCCTGCCAAAGTATTTTGGGACCTTTCCAGCTCTCTCACATGAGGGTGAGAGCAGCCAAGGAGTCCAGGGAGCTCTTGGAGCACAATGCAGTGTTTTTTTTGGGAACTCCCCCTAAGGACACAGGGCAGAGCAGTGCTTTGAGCTCCTCCTAGCAAGGCTTAGAACTGCGGGGTCTGTAAGGTCTCTCCCAACCCCACATTCTCATGGGAATTTTCATTTGAGCCCCCATTTTCACCCTTTTTGCCTCCTGCAAGCTGCCAGTAACCCCATCCCCAGGAAATCCAGTGGCCCTCCCTGTCTCCAACTCGACCCATTCGCCACTGCCCGGATGGGAGCAGAGAGGGGAAGGCAGGATTTCCTCCTTTTGGGGAAAAGAGGCGGGGGGAAAGGTTCTTCCATTCGCTGCAGGAAACACTCCCCAGAAGTACCCTCGTCATCCACTGGGGATCAGGCACCTGCTCTTCCCCTTCCCACAGCTGGCCGGCAGCAGCGGCCACACCACTCTCTTTTCCAGTCTCCCAGTTGCTGCTGCTCCACCAAGCTGGGATGTCCTGGGATTGCCCTCTGAGGCTCTCTGGAGGAGAAAGAAGAAATCCAAGAGGAGAGCTCACGACTAAGCTCTGTCCAGAGCTGTGTAATCTGCTCTTGGGCCCTGACCTCACACCACCCCATGCCAGCCCCGGTGGAGCTGGGCTGATACTGGAAATCGCACTGGAAACTTCAAATCCGCTCTGGCCTGGGCCTGTCTGGGCTCCTTCCGGCTGCACACGGAGCTCTGAGCACAAAAAGCTCCACAAAACCAGGTGTTTTTACCAAAATCAAATTGGTTTTGCATAAAGAGGAGCCACCCTGCACCTTTGGTGCCAGGTGTCAAAGGAAACCATGCAAAGAACATGAAAAAAACAAAACCAAGAGAGAAGTGAAAACTCAACGTTTTGGGTCTTATTTTTAAATCTGTTATCGATTGACTCAGTAAGTTTGACAAGAGCCGAGTCAATTAAAATCAAATTGAATTTATGAAGCAAGCGACAGTGAGCAAAACCGCGCGGGGCGGCCGGGGAGTCTCCGCTCCGCAAACGGCGCGCACCCACTTCCTGAGGGTTACAGACTATATACTCCTCTTCCTCCGGTATCCATGCTCTTCCTGGCGTACTCTGCGTCTGCGCGGCTTGGTGCTAGGGGGTCGTTTTCTTCTTTCTGGTGGTCGTGACGCTGAAGGCCCAAAGTCTTCCTCTCTGCCTTCTGGATGACCTTTTCCTTTTATGGTTGTAGAAGCCTTCCAGTACATATGTAGAATTTCAAAATGCTGGGCTAGCAGCTTAGCTTGACTTAAACATCCTGTAGAGTAAGCACAGCACATCCTCCCCTATCCTTGAGTTAGTTAATGAGCAAAGCACTGTCGCAGTCCTGTAAACACATCCTCCCCATCCTTGAGTTAGTTAATGAGCAAAGCACTATTGCAGTCTATCACAAAATCCATTTACTGACTTCACCACACAGAAAATAAAAAAAACAGTACAAAAAACTGTAAAAAATTCTGATCCTTCCAAGCAAGGTGCATTTCACTGCAGCAGACAACAAATCAAGTGCTGGTTCAAGCCTAAAAAGTAGGAATATTTGGCAAAAAGACTCTCTGTACCAACAGACACCATCCACAGAAAACATGTGTGCACAAAGGGCAGAGGCTCTGCGCACTTTGATCCCTTTGGGACACATTGCATAAACACCATAAACTCAACAAACTGGGCGCAATTCCCAGAGGTTTCGGGCAGCCCGCACTGTCGGTAGAACACACCAGCCTCAGGAAGTGCTGGCGGGGACATTTTGGGGGAAAAGCCCCAAGCCAGCCTGGTGTGAGCTCTGCCTCTCCCCAGACCTGCGAGGTGCGTCCTCATTACCCTAATGAACTTGTGCTTGGCTCAGCCTGGGATTGAGGTGTTTGAGGTCCAAAACATTCCCTCCCCTGTTGGGAGCAGGGTGGGATTCCCACAGCCTGGAGCAAGAGAGGATTTGAAACAGCTCCCAGGATACAAAAATGAGTAGATGGTGAAAAAATAAAAACCTTTCTAAATTATTATTCAATTAAACAAAAAACAGGACAAAGCAGGCATAGGGCACTCACACTCCAAAAAGCACACACTCCAAAAATCCTGGCCGGAGCAGCCCAGGAGCACATGGAACTCCACACACTGGAATAGGGTTTGTCACCCCGCTGTCACCAGCCACAAGCCAGTGTCCCCCTCCCCAGCCCTGCCCTAAAGCAAGCCCCCAGCCTGGCCGATCCTACAGCAGCTCTGGAGCAGGGTGGTTTGGTGCAGGGGGTTCCCACCCTGTTCCCCAAGTTACATTCCTGTTTCCCTTTCCTTTCCCCCCACCCTCCTGTTCTCCAGAACAACTCCTGGAAGTCCTTTCAGCATCTGAGATGTTTCCTAGGGAAACTCTGAGAACTCTTTAAAGCCAAGAGGGACTTTCACGCTCCTTGTGCTTGCCAAGAGCCAGCAAAAAGGGAAAGGATGATTTTAGGGTCTGGAGAAAGTCAAGCCCTCTCTCCCCTCTTGGAATGAACTATCAGGAAATCAAAACTAGAGCTGCAGCTTTCACAGTGACCAGGAAACAGCTCTGCCCTTGTCCAAGGTGACCACAGAGCAAGGAGCTGATTGTTCCCAAGCCTGGGAAGGCCAGGAGGGAATTTAACCGTCCTGGGATCCTTCCCGTGCAGTCAGTGCAGGACTGGCACATGGCTGGCACCTGCTGTAGCACAGCTGGGCGCCCACGTGAGGAGCTCTGAGCTCCTCAAACCCATTTTTTTCTGCCTATACTGGAAAAATCCAAAGCAGGAGCCAAGCAGGTACTTTGTGCCCTCTCCAGAAACATCCCAGCTCGAACAAACCTCTTGGGAGTAGAGCTACAGCCATGAAAACCACCTCACAGGCGTAACTGGGGCACCAACCCCTCTGGCAGCCCTTTGGTGAGGGTTTTAGGAGTTGCCCTTCCCCCCCCCC
>VWZT01013167.1:32317-45159 GCA_013397055.1 Pachycephala philippinensis
GAGCCCGGGAGCCTGGAGGGACGGGCATGGCGTGAGGGCCGGAGCCCCGCGCACGGGGAGGCTGAAGGGGTACTCACTGTCCGTGTCGTGGCTCTGCTGCTGCGCCAGCTTCTCGCGCTTTCGCTTCTTCTTCTTGCCCTGGAAAAGATGGTTTCAGGTCCATCTGTGGCTCTTGGCCACTGTGGGGGCTGCCGGCGGTGGGAAACAGGGCTGGTGGAGCCCCAGAGCATCTGCAGGGACGCAGCACCATTGCCCACTGCCCCCAGCACCCCAAACGCCGANCCAAACGCCGACCCCCGAGCACAGCCAGCCCCCTCCCGCCAGCCAGATCCCAGGAAGGGGCCGTGGGGGGGCCACACGTACGTAGTTGTCCCGCGCCGACCAGGTCGGGTAGAGCTGCGAGTGCAGCTGCCGCTCCTTCCGCGCCAGCTCGTAGTACTTGGCCTGTTCCTCCCGTGACAGCGAGTGCCACTGTGGGGGGAGACCACGCTGCAGACCCCAGAGCCACTCTGGGAACCCCAAAGCCAGGCTGGGAACCCTCAAATCCACACTGGAGACCCCAGAGCCATGCTAGAGACCCCAAATGCACACCAGAAACACCAAATACATGCTAGGATGCCCAGAGCTATGCTGGAGACCTCAAAGCCATACTTGGGGCCCCAGAGACACATTGGAAACCCCAACCCCAAAGCCACACTGCTGACCCCGAGGACCTGCTGCCCTGGGCTGCAGAGCTCCGTCCCTCCCCATCCCAGTGCCACCCAGGTCACCACCACCTCCCTGGTACCCCCTGGGCTGGCAATGCCCCAGGTCCAGGGTCCAATCCATGGGGAGAAGTGAAGCCGGGGGGTCTGAAGGGTCCCTGATGGGGGATCCCCTCCGTACCCGCCGGCCCAGGATCTGGTTGATAGCAGCGCTCTCCTTCAGCGTGCACTCGGCCACCACCTTGGCCCTCATCTCCTTCATGTACAGCATGAAGGCGTTGAGCGGCTTCTTGATGTGGGGTTTCTTCTCCTCCTCCTTCTTCACTGCCACGGGGGATTTCCTGGAAGGAGTGGGACAGGGGTCAGGACCCCCAGGATGAGCCCCTGTCCCCACAGCTGGCCTGGCCCCCACTCACGAGCTGCCTCCAGGGCTGGTGTTGGGCTGGGAGGGCTCCTGCTTGACAATGGGCGAGACGATGGTGGGGTGCGGGATGCCCGAGGGGTGCAGCCCGTGCGTGGGCGGCGGGACCATGTGCGGGGAGAAGCGGCTGGACATCAAACTGCAGCGGCAGGAGAGGACAGGAGGGGTGGTCACCTCCCCACAGGCACCCAAAGACTCCCTTAGAACCTCCTGGGTTGAGACCACCTGCCTCAACCCAGCTGAGCTGGAAACCCCGAAAACATGCTGGAACCCCAAATGCACACTGGAAACCCTGAAACCACGCTAGAAAACCCAACCCACCCTGGAAACCCCAAATTTGCTCCGCAAACCCCAAATCCACACTGCAGTCCCCACAGCCATGCTGGGGACCCTGAGTCTACCTGAAAGCCCCCAGATCCCACCCCAGCTTTGAGACGGTGACACTGATCCAGCCTAAGCGATGCCCTGAGCCTGTGAGATGTCCCATTCCTCCACTGCTGGGGGCCACCCCGATCTCCTGGGACTGGGCTGTGCCCAGGCACTGTCTGCAGCCAAGTGTCCCAAAACCCACTGCCAGCTCTGGGGTGCCCCTGAGGGTCCCTCCCCCTTCCCAGACCCACCTGGACATGGAGGCATTCATGGCAAGGGCGGGATACGGGTGCCGGAAGCCACCAGCAGGAATGGAGTACACAGGCTGTCCTTGCCTACAAAAACAGGAGTTTCAGGGGAAAAAAGAGATCTCTTCCCAGTTCATGGGCACCGTTGGACTGGTCTCCAGCTGATCCCCATCTGGAAGATTCCCAAATTTTCCAGCGGTAGGGAGTGCCTCCCTTCCCACCCCTCACAGGAGCTCGCAGCATCCTGCTGAGCTCGCAGGGAAAGTGGGTAAAGTGGAAGGAGGAGGAGGAGGAGGAGGGGGGTCTCAGTCAGAAGTGGGGCTCCCAGAGCTCCCAGGGACCCCACCCCAGGGTCAGTCTGTCCTTACTGTGGCACGAGCCAGCCCAGTGGGTGCGGGAGCTGCCCCACGGCTCCAGGCGACAGTGGGTAATAGGGGGGCAGCTCGGGGGGGTGCGGCGGCCGCGGGATCCCTGTGAGGGGGAGAGGGAGCACGGGGGGAGGTGAGAACAGGGACACAGCAGCCTTGCAGCCCCCTGCACCCTCCAGCACCTGGTCTGCCTCCAGCACCTTTCCTCTGAGCACCCCAGCTCCCTCTGAGCACCCCATTTCCCTCGCAGCTCCCTCTGAGCACCCCATTTTCCTCTGAGCACCCCATCTCGCTTGGCCCGTGTGCCCAATCCCATCAGCGCACCCCATCTCANCCCCATCTCCCTCAGCACCTGTCACCCCAGGCTGGGGAGAGCCGGAACAGCCACAGTGGAGCTCTGAGGGGACCCCACACCGCAACCCCACCTGCAGCTGGTCAAGGACCCCCCAGTCCCCGGCTGCATTCCCAGCCCCCTCCCAGAGACGGGGTTGAGACCACCCAGGAGGCAGAGGGAGCACCCAGTGCTGAGCCCCCGTTCCCAGCACAGCCCCCCACCATGCCATCCCCTCTGCTCCCCAAAACACTGCCCCAGCCCCCGCTCACCTGTCTTGGGGTCGATCTCTGGGGACAGGTGGCCGGGCGGCGATCCCGGCGGGAAGGGGTCATTGCTGTAGGTGATGAGCGGCGTCAGCGGGTGCATGTGATGGGCGTGCTGCACCACCGGGACCTTGTTGGACTGCGGGGAGAGCAGGGAACTGCGGCCACCCCGCAAAAACACCCCTGAGGGCAGCGGGGCAGCACCGCCATGGGTGCCCCATCCCGGAGCTGTTCCAGGCAGCTTGGAGCAACTTGGTCCAGTGGAAGCCGTCCCTGCCCATGGCAGGCGAGTGGGACTTCGGGCTTTAAGGTGCCTTCCAGCCCAAACCATCCCCAAATTCCCCAACTGCGGAATCACGGAGGTGCTGGGAACACACCACCCCGTGGGCAGGGGCTGCGCTTACCAGGTGTGCGGGTGAGGGTGAGCGGTTGTCCTTCAGCGCGGCCCCGGCTGGCACGTCCAGCAGTGGCCACTTCATCTGCAGGTACTGTGGGAGGGACGGGACCATGGCCTCCAAGAGCCTCGGACACCCCTGGCCCCAAAAAACCCCCTGCCCCACTACACTGCACCAGTCCTGAAACATCCCCTCCCCCAGTCCCAAATCATCCCCTGATCCCAAAACGCCCCCCAGCCCCAAAGCACCCCCAATCCTAAAATATCCCACCCAGTCCCAAAACACAGCCCCAAAACATTCCTACAGCCCTCCAAAAAAACCCTATCCCCAAAAGATTCCCCAGCCCCAAAACTTCCCCCCAATCCCAAAACATTCCCTAGTTCTGAGACAGCTCTCTGACCCCAAAATATCCACCAAGGACACCCCAACCCATGGGCTGGTGGCAAAGAGGTTTTGGGGGTAGACAGGGATGTTTTCAGCCATATGTGCTCCTACAGACCCCAATAATGGTGCCAGCTCCCAAATCCTAAATCCCAAATAGTGCAAAACCCCACCCCCCAAATCTCTGCCCCAATGGATATAAAGCCTCAAACAGCAAACCCCCTAGAATCTTCAACCCCAAATGGTGCCAAACCCCAAACGTCAAATTTCTGCCCCAAATGGCGCAAACCCCCCAAATCTTAAACCTCAAACCCTACCCCAACGGTGCTGCCTCCCTGAGGGGTCCCTGTCTGGGGGTGCCTCTCCCATCTTTGGGGTACCATCACCAACCCCAAATTGCAGAAGTGCAAGAAATCAGCCCCACACTGTGCGGCGGGGACAAATGCAGGGGTTTTGGGGTTTCTCTCCCTTTCTGGGGTAACATCTCGCCATGACATGGGGGCGGTCTCCTTGGCACCCCCAAAGAAAGGCGCTTTGTGTCGTGTTTGGGGGGACAGACACATTTCCCGAAGACAGCAGGAGGGCCCCTGGAGATGCCAGGGCTTGGGAATGTGGGAATGTGGCTGGAGCAGCTGCCTGCAGGAATTTCCCCAAACACAGACCTTCCTGAGCTGAGGCAGCTGGAAGGAAAACCCAGGAGGAGTTTGGGGGAGCATTAACTCTTCCAGGGCTGGGGGGCTCCTCCCCCCTCACACAGCCTCTGTCACCTCCAAAGCGTCCCGTGTGCCCCCTGCAGCACCTCTGGCTGTCCCCTGTCCCCAGCCTGCCCCTCCTGCACCCCCATCCCATCTAGCATCAGCCCCGCCTGTCCCTCCAGTATCCCCCCTCCAGTATCTCCACCTGCATTTCCAGTATCCTGTCCCTGCATTCCCAGTATCCCTCCCTGCACCTTCAGTCTCCTCCCTCTGCCTCCAGTAACCCTCCCTCCCCAGTATCCCCTATAACTCCATCCCCAGTATCCCACTCCATGTCCAGCACAGCTCCCAGCACCCTCCATCAGTCCCACAGCTGATGAGGATTCCTCATGATCCAACCATTTCCCCAAAATCCTGCCTCACTGCCTAACCCAGGGTGCCACAGGGCCACTTCCATCCCCATTCTTGCACAGGGACACTCCAGCACCACGCTCCAGTGCCTCTGTGGGGAGACTTTGGCACTGCTGGGATAATCCCACAGGTGCCAGGGCTGGATCCACGCCGGCAGCTGGGACTGGGACACCACGCACCCGGAGCATGCCTGGTATGCGGGTGGCCCCATGACCCTGGGCTCACCCATCACCCGTGGGCTGTCACCCATGGGCTCATCACTGTCCCCTGTGGGCTGGCCTGACCTGCCCGCTCACTGCCGCCCGGGTTCAGTGTCACCCACGGGCTCACCGTGACCCGGCTCTCCCTGGGAGGAAAGAGCTGTTCCCCACGTGCCAGCTTTGATGCACCCCTCCCAAACCCGGGTGACCCACAGTGCCAGGGCAGCCAAAACGTCCCAACACCTCCATGGCCACGCTTGCAGCCATACCGGGGTGACACTGGGGACCCCCCCCGTCCCTAGCCAAGAGCCAACATTCCGAGCACTGGATGAGACCCTCGGTGCTCCCCACCGTGTCCCCCTGTGACCACATCCAGGGCAGGGCAGGAGATCCCCCCCAGGTTCCAAGGGGCTCCCTGACCCNGGGAGCTGGTGAATGGTTTGGTGGTGACGTGGAAAAATGACCCCCCCTCCCCTCTTTCCTCTCCATCCCTTGGCTCCAGCTGGGACACAGCCCCCACTGTCCCCTCACGTGGGGATCTGAGCTGTGAAACAGCGGCAAAAAAAAAAAAAGAGAAAAATAGTTGAAAATCAGTCACATTCCAGAGAGATTAGAGCCAGTCCTGGGTCCCCATTACCAGCCAATTAAAAACAGGGATAACCCCTTCCCTGCTGGAGCCCATCCCCCTGGGAGCCCCCAGACCTGGAAGAAGGGGGGCCAGGGGATCCCTCAATGCCCAATTAAGGGAGGTCACAAGAGGATTTCTGCTCCTCTTGGGCACAGGGATCGATCCAATTGTGACGATTTCCCTGGGAAGGGGGAAAAGCGCCCAGCTGGGACTGGCCTGGGGCTGCGTGTCCTGGTGTGGCACGTCCCAGCATCGTGGATCCTGGTGTGGCACATCCCAGCATCGTGGATCCTGGTGTGGCACGTCCCAGCATCGTGGATCCTGGTGTGGCACGTCCCAGCATCGTGGATCCTGGTGTGGCACGTCCCAGCATCACGGATCCTGGCGTGGCACGTCCCAGCATCACGGATCCTGGTGTGGCACGTCCGTGTGGCTGCCCTGTGTCCCAGGACTGCATATCCCAGGACTGCACATCCTGGCATTCCATGTGCTGAGGCCGCATGTCCCAGCACGGTTTGTCACGTGTCCCAGGATTCCGCATCCTGGTGTCACATGTCCCAGCGCTGTTTGTCACGGGGTGGTGTGTGCTGGGATCACGTGTCCCGGCTCTGTGTGTCCCAGGACTGCACATCCTGGTGTCACACGTGCTGATGTTGCCTGTCCCAGCACGGTTTGGTGTCGCGTGTCCCAGGATTCTGTGTCCCAGCACCGTGCGTCCCAGCACGTCCTGTCCCGGTGTCCCAGCACTGCCGCGCTGTCTCGTCCGCAGGTGAGGTGCAGTTTTTGAGGGAAATGGGTTTTCCAGGCTGGGTGCACCACATCCTGGCGTCCCAGGATTGCCCATCCCAGCACTGCCTGTCCCACTGCTCCATTTCTAGGCTCCGCAACTCATCCTGGTGCTGCACATTCCATCACTTATCCCGATGTTCCCAGTCCCAGCACAGGCTCCTCTCTGCTGGCATCAAAGCCTCAGGCTTGGTACTCACCACCCTCATTTTGGGAGAGGAAAGCTCTGTTTGGGACCATTTTGCCAGAGGCTCTGGGGCAGGAACCTCTTTGCTGGCTTTTCCCTTTGCCTGCAGACATGATCCCGCAGGAACCATCACGGAGGAGATCCAGGTGATCCCAGCACGTGAGTGCTTCATCCCCGTCCCCAAAACCCCCCGGATGAGCTGGAAAGTACCCAGGAAGATTCCCACAGGCATCCATGGATTTAAGCATCCATCCTTTTGTCGCCCAGGACAGGAGCTGGGGAATGGCGACCCCCAGTCGCCCGTCCTCACGCCAATCCCTTTTCAAGCCTGAATTCCCAGGGCTTTGCAAAGTCCCCTGAGCCCCTCCAGAGACCCCCAGATTCCCAGCCTGTTTACACAGCTGCAGGATAATCAACAACCCTTCCCCCTCCCACCTCTGCTCCAGCCCTTTTCCCCCAAAATTCATCCCAAAATCATGCCAGGAACACAGGAAAGGCCAAGCATTAGGGCAGAAAATGGGCATTTGTAGGCTGGATAATGGAGCCCCCCAAAATCTTTGTCCAGGTGTGGCCACTGCAGCCCCATGGCATCCAAAGATCCAGCTTTGGGCAGTGTCACCGGCTTGTTTGGGAAAAAAACACCCAAATTTGGCTCTAGGAGTCACGGGGAGATGGGAATTTTGAGGGAATGGGGGTTCTGGGCTCAATGCATCGTCCAATTCCATAAAACTGCCCTTGGGAGTAAGAAGGTGGAAAAAACCCCAAATCTGCCCTGGCAGAAGGGTCTGGGGCTGCACCCAGGGGTGCTGCAGATGGGGATGGTGCCAAGGGGGTTTGGGGGGAAGCCCCAAACAGGGGAAAAAAGGGGGGGGGGGAAGGGGGGGAAAGGAGAGGGGAAAGTAGGGACCTGGCCTCTTGCCCTCCTGAAATAGGATGGAGTGTCCTTCGCACTCCAGTAAATCACCCCAATGCCAAAAATCAGGGAGAAGACCCAGGAGCATCCTGACCCCACAGAGCCCATCACCCGTCCCGCAACCTCACACTGCAGCTGCTGCATTCCGCTTCCCTGGGATAACTGGGAAGGGAGAAATCCCAATTACAGCTGGATTTACAGCCCAGGGAATGAGACATAAATCTCTCCCCCACCCCCACCATCCATCCGCTTCCCAGCCAAATAATCTCCTCCAGATGTTGCCCGTGAACACCAGGATGACAAATTCCAGTCAGGAGACTTATGGGGGGGTCTCCTGCATCCCCGCATCCCAAGGAGAACCCCCAAAATTCCTGGTAAGAGTTATGTTCCCATCAGGATTTAGGGTTTTTAAAGGGCGATATGGGGGTGATGCAGGAGATACCCATGTCCCCTTTTGGCATTTTTTGGGTGGCACTGGCCGGGCAAAGGGTGTCCCAGGTGGGGACAAGGATTTTGGGGTGGGAATGAGAGTTTGTGACACCTTAATAACAGATGTTTGTCCATTCCCATAACAAAGCCCAGACCCACGGACACCAGATGGGAAATGCCAACGGGGCTGGGATGGGAAGATGGAAAAAGTGGCTGGGAGACGAAAAACAAGCAAAAAATCCAGTCCATTTGGGATGAGCTTGGAGTGGTGGCACTTAGGTGACCTCACCTCCACCCACAGATCCCAGGTCCCCACCCTGGGGACACCGGTGGCATCTGCTGAAGAACTCGGCCCCAGATCTGCAGAGGAAGGCAGGAGAGGGCAGGCAGGGTGGGAGGGATGGGAGGCAGTGGGATGAGGCTGGAGCACGGTCAGGACACCAGTCGGGACACAGCCTCAGCCCAGAGTGGCCTCGGCACTGGGATGTCTGAGCACCCTCCCCATGGGGGTGCCCCGAGCACCCCTCAGCCCTGGGTGCCCCGAGCATCCCTCAGCCTGAGCATCCTAAGCTTCCCTCAGCCCTGGGTACCCCGAGCACCCACCCCCCATGCAGGATCTGCACATCCCTTGCCCCGGGTGACTTCAGCACCCCACGGATACCCCGAGCTTTCCCCACCCATGGGTGCCCCCAGCACCCCTTGCACGCACTGGCTGTGGGGCAGGACAGGCTCAGGACCCACCAGGCCCCCACTCCCTGCCCCTCCTCCCTGTCCCCAAACCCAGTGGCCCCGAGTCCTGCTGCCGCCCCGAGGCTTTTGTCTGCAGCTCCCGGACCCAGCCTCAATGGATCCATTCATCTCCCTGCATCCGCACGGGGGGATCCCAGTGGGAGTAACGGGCTCAGCCTGCCGCAGCACCGACAGTCCCACAGCTCCGGAGCCTCCCTGAGCATCCCTGGTGTCAGGGCTGACCCAGGGGACAGCATCCACGGGACACCAGCACCATCCTGCCGCTCTCCCCTGCCCTCTGCCAGAGCTCTGAGCAGCATCCCCAGGGCTCCAGGATCCCCAGGGTGAACACACAGGGTGACATCATTGCCAAAAAACACCGGAAAAAGACGCAAACTGGGAAGGGGCACATCACCCCTTCCCCTCCCTCTCCTCCCCGGACAACCTTCCCATACTCCATCCCCTTTCCCCCCGAACTCCGACACGAGCAGGAGCGACGGAACACAACACAATGTGATCCCAGTCCCGACCCCTTCTTCCCTTATCCCTCCTCTTCCTCCATCCGGGATGCACCGGGCACTTCCCCCCGGGTTCCTCTTCCCTCCCAAGCTCCCGCCAGCGACTTCAAGGAAGGAAAACTAATGAAAAGCAGCTGCTGGGAATTCCAGAAGGATGATGAATGCGCCTCAGTCCCGGAACAATCCCAGGGCTGAGCAGAGGCGCCCCGAGCACTTACTTCATCGCTTTAATTTGGGAATCGTGTTGGAAAAGGAGGGAGGAGGGAGATTTGGGGGCTGGGGGGGAGTGGAAACCTCCTGTAGGTCTACAAACTCCGCCCGCAGGGTAATTAGCCGAAGAGCATAATTAAGGAGCGGGATAAAGGGGTCATTGTGTGCGGCAGCTCTGCAGAGCAGGCGGGAGAGTCTGGGAGTGGGGAAACTGAGGTTCGGGGAGGGCTCCAAGCCGGGAAGGACTGGATCAACCCAGCAGCTGCGCAGAGCAACACGGACAAGCCAAAAAGTGCGAAAAAATCGGGTTTTTCCTTAATATTTTCCAGGTGGGGAAGGAAGGCGGCACTGATGGGGGGCAAATCCCAATTAAACCAGAAAATCCCGAATTAGTGCAGGAGGAAGGAGGAACTGCCGTGGTCCAAGGATGCTGAGCATCGAGTGAGCCCCCACGCCGGAAAAATCCCCCCATTCCAACACCTCCATCCGCATTCCAATGCCAAAACCCTCCACGCTCTGCCAGAACCGCCAGCAAGACCCGCCCGGTTTTTGGAGCAACCCTTTTTCCTGCCAAAAATCCATATTTTAATCATTTTCCTTGGCAGCAGTGCAGTTAAGGATCTATTTTCTTTAGGAGACAGATATGGCTCTGTATCCTCGGGAATTCATCGCAGGAGTGGCGCAAAAAAAGCCAGAATAAGCCCAGGTTATGGATTTTTCCCTCATTTATTTTGGGATTGCAGCCTGCTGAGGTGCATTAATTACACTGAGGTGCATTAATTACACCGGCATGGCGTCGGGAGAGCTGTTTGGATGGAATTCCATGCCTGAGGAAGGTTTGGATTTATTTAAATCCAGGCCTCCAGACTCAGATTCCTGGGGTTAAACTGGTTTTTTTGGGAATAATGCCAATCCTGTGCATGGTCTCGGCTTCACTGCTCCGGCAGTGCCGTGCCTGGTTCCCGTCCACTTCCCAAGCAGGAGAAAGATGCTGGGATGAGATTTCGGCCCAGTATGGATACGTCTCATTCTGGGTTTGGGATAAAAACCATCAACTCCACATGATCCTGACGGAATGGGTCCGGCATCGTGGCAATAGGGATTTGCATCCATCCAGCTCGTGCATGAGCCCAGAGCTTTTCCTTTCCATGCCACCTCAGAGACCTTTGTGTTGTTGGGAACGATCCCAAGGAGCCAAACACAGCCTCAGGGGTCCCCAGTTCCTGATTCCCCATGACGAGAACCGGGCTAAAGTGCTGCTCCAAACAGCAATGCCATCGTTCGATTCCAACAAATTCCTTCACCATCGAAGCAGAGCCCCAAAAATACTCCCTGGACAGAAATTGCCAGGAAGGTGATACTGGGGACCACGGACACTTCCCAGATTACAGGATCCCACCTGGAAATAACCCAGGAGCAAAGTGAATTCACACAGATTGAGGGGCAGGAGCATCCATCCATTGGTGCTTGGTGGGTTGGCACAGGGATGGGGCTTCTCCTGGTTTGGAGTGTGGGAAGGCACTGTGTAACCAGATTCCTAAATATTTCCCAGATTTCCATGGATTTTCCAGATTTCTAAAGATTTTCGAGTGAAGAAATGCAGAAGCCCTGCTTTCCTGCCCAGTATTCCAAAAAAATCCTCCAGTTGTTCGGCTGTCAGATCAGTCCTGGCATCCACAGGCTCATCCATCCCCAGGATCCACCACCTTCCTGGCCACCTCCTCGGAGCATCTCCCGGCCATGGAGATTATTTGGGGTTCGGGCTTCTTCTCCCAAAATATTTATTTTCAACGCGGTTCAATCCACAGCACCCGGCTGCGAAATACGAGGATGGGTGCCACGGCCACCGGGATGGCCGGATCCTGCAGATCAGCTCCTTCCCTCCAACGCTGGGACAAAAGAAGAAGGAAACAAGAAAAAGACGATTCCCAAGGCAGCCTGTGCCTCCTGCCACCCGGTGTTCCGCGTGTCCAGGCTCATCCAGAGCCTCGATGAGGGTGGGAGGCGGGTTTGGCGGAGCTCGGTGCCCTCGGGCGATGCTGCACCTGGCTGGATCCAGAAGGGGTCGGGATTGGGGAGGCTGCTTCCAGGAGAGGGTTGGGAAGGCTGTGCCTGGATGTATCCAGTACGGGATCAGGGATCCTGTGTCCAGATCGATCTGGTACAGGATCAAGGATTGAAGTATGGGATTGAAGAGGCTGAGCCTGGATGGATCCAGTATCAGACCCAGGATGCTGTGCCCAGATGAATTCGATACAGGACCAGGGGTGCTGTGCCTGGATGGATCAGGAATGGGATCAGTGACGCTGAGCCCGGACGGATCCAGTGTGGGATCAAGGACGTTGTGCCCAGCAGGATCTGGTCTGTCACTGAGGATGCTGCACCCAAATGGATCCAGTACAGGATCAAAGATACTGTGCCCAGCTGGATCCAGACCAGGATCAAGGATGCTCTGTCCTGCTATTTTCTGTTCTGGGACTGAGGATGCTGAGCCTGGCCGGATCTGGTACAGGACCACGGATGTTGTGCCCATATGGATCTAAGGTGGGACTGGGGACACTGTGCCTGTCCAGCTCCACTGGGCATGATGACATCCTGAGATCTGGGGGATCCCTGTGCTGCCACTCCAGTGGGAGCTCATGGAAGGGGGTTGGTGATGGGCACAGAGCTCAGCTGCTCTCCATGCACGAGTGGCCGTGGGATCCAGCGGGGCCTCACCCAGCAGCATCACAAAATTCACCCACCCTGCCCCCAGCATCCCCAGTTCCCTCACACGCACCCCTCACTAACTTGGCTCCACGCAGAGGCCCCAGTCCTTCGGAATTCAGCCCCAATCCATGCTTTCCCAACCCCAGTCATCTCTCTAAAACATCCGGGAGGCGACACCAGCTCCAGCGCCTGTTAATTAATCCCCTTTCTGGGATTCATTAAATCATCGTTAGTGGCCGCTTGTGACGGATCCCAACCCCAATCCCTTCTCATTATCCCGGATTCCTCGCCAGTGTTTGGCATCGTGGTCAGTCGCGCTTCATCCCCAAAACCTCGTAATCCCAAAAGCGACAAATTGGGAATACAACCTATATCCAGCCGCTGGCAAAACACCGGGATAATTAGCTTATCTGCTCTCCCCCTCCTGGGATTTGCGCTCCACTGCCACTCCAACCAGTTGCTTCCAGGAAAGCAAAAGTAGGAAAACCCTGAAAATATGGAAAACTCTCCACGCGAACCAGCCAGATTCCAGGATTTCAAACCATTATAAAAACCACTACTACTGTTATCCCATGTATGTTCCATATGGGAACGCAGTTTCGTATGGATCCGGAGAAATAATATGTGGAAAAGCATCACTGGAGCAAAAACTACACCTGGACAGTCAGGAGCGAGGTGCGATGCTCCAGCCCGGGATGCGGTGGGTACCACATCCCTCCCTGAAGGCTGAAGACCCCCCAGAGGGCTGAGAATTCCCTCATCTCTCGAGGGGGGATGAGAATACCTCCTCCCAGGATGGCACTGTGAGGCCACCTAGGGAACACCTCATATTCCTAAAATACCCTTATATCTCTAAAATTACTTTATATCCCTAAAATTACTTAAGGATGTTGCCCAAGAAGTTGAGTGGGATGGTTTGGGGGTGGAGGGGCTCTGCTGAAGGG
>VWZT01013181.1:0-10812 GCA_013397055.1 Pachycephala philippinensis
TTGTTTTCAAACTAATACATAGTAGAAAGTATATGCAGAAAAATACTGCAGAGTTAAAAGGAACTCTTTGCTTTTGGAATCACAGGAATGATCCAAAAAATAGAAAATTTAGTATTTAAAAGAATTCTTACATTAACACATAAGCATAAAAGCAATTTCCTCAGTCATGTGATTTACTACTAACAGGCAGCAAAGTCAGGCTCATTGAAGCAGACAAACTGGAGGGTTCCATTCCAGCTTCCATTGCCTGGTGAATGGCAGAAAAATGCAAGGCAAACACAGCTGCTCCCTGTGTAAGCACAGCCAGGGATGGCTGCTTTTGAGTGCCAGGGGGAATTTAATGCTTTTAATGCCTAATAACTGTCTCCTTGCTGGGGATTTGGAAGTAACTCTGAGGAACAGAGGAAACCTGGGGGCTAGTTCGTATCTACCCCAGGGTATATGGAAGTGTGGTAAGGATTATGCACTGGGGAGAAATCATCAATAGAGTGATTCTTTCCTCAGGACTTATGACATAACTGGCAAGGCTTTGCAGATGCAGTGGCCACATCAGTCATGCTTGAAGTGTGCAGAATTAATGCAATTTTACACACTTGTCTGTGTGACAATTTGCTGGGCCAAATTTCAGCGTCTGAACTAGCAGCCTGTGGCTAAAAGCAGACTGGTATGTGTGAAAATGTGTAAAGAAACAAGTATTCGCAGGTGAAAATTTTACAAAAGGATGCTGCAGAAGGCTGTGTCCCTGGTTTCCTGGAGGGAAGCTGACAAGGTGGAAGTGAAATGAAATGTTCGGACCTCAGTCTGAAACTAAATGTGTTCTTGTTTCTAGGAGGTATATGCTAATACAGAGCTAAAGATCGCTTTGGAAGAAGAAGCCTGAAACCATTTTGCAATGAATGGAAAGTCCTCTCAGATTATTGTCAAGCACTTCTACAGCTTGCTGCCGAAAGTAAATTCAGAGAAAACAATGCACTTACTTGTCCCCCTATTTTATTTCATGTCAGGGGTGTTCCATCGGGAGAAAGTGTTTTTCTGTCAGCAGCTGTAATGTTCATATTTTGACAACTCCAGACAACCTCCCACCATGCCTCAGGTTTAACCTGAACAGCTTGCTTTCAGCATCTTGTAACACTCAGATGGCAGGGGTGGCCGTGGTGCTGTGAGCAGCTGAGCAGTGGAGTTACTCCACAGTCACCTTCTCAATTCCAGTTTAATTAAAAACATCAACCCCATGCCCATGTGCCACTTCCACAGCCAGCAGTGGCCTTGCTCAGCAGGGCCATCAGGAATGTGAAATACCCACCTCTAGAAGCAGAGATCTTCAACTCCTGTCACTCAGTCCATAAAATAGCTAGTGCCGGGACAGACTCTCAGATTTTATGCTCTCTAGCCAGATTTTCAGGTAGAAGAAACCTCAGGCTGAGCAGTGTTATTGCTGCTGCCATCAACCATCTGTTCTGCACTTGGGAAGCCCTTACAATGCCTGGCTGCTCTGAAGGCTGCTGCAGAGCACATGGTGATCACTGGCTTCTCTGCACCTCTGGCAGAACAGGTGAGGCAGAAAACAGCAGGACAAATAAGAAGTTAGAGGAGACCTAAAGCCTAAGGGGGAAAAACCATGCCAAGGTTTTAGGATTGGGATTAGGGCATTTTACAAGTGTCAGGTACCCAGCAGGGAGGTCTGATCCTGCCTCAGTGGAGCAATGGAGGCACAAATACTGCCAAGGCAGGCCATTGCTCTTTCTTGCAGCTGCTGGTAAATGTGACTGCCTTTGACAGGATGTCTCCTGGCCGGAAGTTCAGCCTTGTTGAAGGGTTTCAGAAACTCAAGTAAGGGTCTCTTTTGTTTTCTTCTGGAACCAAATCAGTAACATGTTTCTTGAAGTGTGATTATCCCATCTTGTGCTGCTCCAGGCTGATCTTTCCCACCCTCCCTTTCCCCACAAGCAATCTCCCTTTGCATCCTTCGTGGCTGCTTTTCTTCCTGTTCCCTCATGGGGATCCCTCTCCATCAGGAGTAGCAGCACCCCTCACCCAGGGAGAGCCACTGCCTCTCTCCAGCACAGCACAGACAGCAGCACTAAATGAGGCTGAGAGAAAAACACCAAGGCAGACCCCTACATTTACAAATAGCCCCAACCCCAGCAACTCCTGCATGGTTGCTGGTGCTGTCTGGCAGCCTAGCAAAGCTGAAAACAACCTGGCATAGTTTGGGGGTTTGACCCCAAAGATGCTCCTCCAGGTCTCACAAAGGAAAATTTTCTCCCCCAATCATGATTCTCACTAATTATGGATATTGCATTCTAAGCATAAAGAAGACATGAAACCTTTCTGAAAAAGCAACAGTTCATTATTTATTAATTATGAGGTGGGAAAGATACTTCTCCATCTTGTGACTGCCACAGAATTCAGGCTTTGAACATGGTCCATGCAGTGATAACACTGTCAGAACGGGAGGTGTCTGTGACCTCCTCTTTCACCCCCAAATCCCCAGCCTCCAGTATCTGCTGGAGCTGATCAGGTGAGTTTGCTGGGTGCAGTCATGGGGTGCTGCTGCCTGCTCTGAGCTTGGTGTATGGGTTGTGAGTGGGAGTGCACAGATCTCAAAGGTGCTGATAAACCAAACCATTCCTCAGGAACTGTAAAAAATGTAGAAGAATGGGGATTTGAATTGAGTTTGAGCCTCAAATTTCAGTGCTGGGAGGTTTTCCACTGTGTTAGGAGAGTTTTGTGTGTGGTAGCTGATATTTCTGGAACAGGTACAGAAGTAGAATCACGTGAAAGGGCAAAATATAATGGTGACCACAGAATAGATTTGCCTGCCATTACATAAAAAAAAAGTCTATCCATATGCTGCGGACAGTCATGAAGCAGCCAGTAACAATGCCTTTTAACCAAATATATACAAAGATAATTATCTGTTTGTGTAGAAATGTGCTTGATTCCCAGAACTGTTGAGCAAATTAGTAATGTAAAAGCAACAGCAGCTTAATCTGGGTATTAAAATTGTAGCTGCAGAATAAAACAAAAGAAATCAACTGCTGCAGATGAAGGGTACTTAAGTAGCTCTGCAATATCTTAAGGCAAAAATATTTGTCTATGGAATTTGAACTGTTTTCTACTCTTCTTAGAGAGCCTAAACATAGATCCTAAACACAGAAACTGTCTGCAGCACTAAACCCACAGCACTGTAGCTGTAAGTGGGATTTGTGTTTTGAGCAGGAGAGGTTGAGCTGCTGCCTTTGCTGTGAACACCTGATCGTTTAGGGCCTGATTCAGTTTGTTGGTACCAATCTGCTGTTTGGGTCAGTGTTGCATCCCCCATTGTTTATCAGTACATGGTTCTCACCATAGGTTTTTATCTTTATTGGTATCACTCAGCAGGGGAGAAAGGCCATACAGGGCTTCAAGTTTAGCAAAGATGTGAAAAGCTGTGTAATTACAGTCAGGTGTAGATTGGCTGCAGGGACCTTGAGAGTTGGGAAAAAGCCCCATGATACAATTTCATCTCTTCCAAAAGAAGAAAGGGAGCTAGGAGGGGCTGAGTGCTGCCTAGCTGGCTGGTGGAGGCCCAGGAACAGGACTTGCTGTAAAATGGGAGAGCTGAGAAAAAAAAAAACCTTGAGAAAGAAGCCAGTGTCTCGGGCAGGTGAAGGAGCGTAGTTAGGACAAATTACCATTGTGTATCACCAGTATGTGATGATCCCCTAAACATTTAATACATTAAAAGAAAGAGTGAAGGAAATTTGTATATGGATTTACTCTGGGCTCCCTCTCTTGCCCCAGTCCATGCACATCTTAGGGGCACAGACCCACAGAGGGTGAAGGGCACAGAGCAAAGTGAGATGCTGTGAATTTGCAAGGTTCAGCCCTGGGCTGGTGGCCAACAGGGGCCACTAGTGGGTCACCATGTGGGGACAGTTTCCCCAGCCAATAGTTTGGGCACACCAACTTTATCCATGTCCCCACTACCCAAAGACATTTCAAACCTGTATGAAGGGAAAGTCTTGCTGTCATTGCTGGTACTGTGCACTGGGAGTGCATCACCTGACCCCAGTGTTTCAAGGGGTATTGGTATCTGCAGGGAGAAGGGTGGAAAAATATTCAAATGCCACATTAACCCACAAGATCTGTGAATTAGCAAGGGCTTCAGCGGGATCCAGAAGGCAAGCTGGGCTTGCTATTCCTCATGGGCTTGCACCAGGGCTGTGAGGCTGCTGGTGGTGGCAAGACATTGCTCTGAAGCAGTATTGGATGCACAGTTTGTATTGCCAAAGCCTGAGGGCCAACACGTGAGTTTTCCAAACACCTCCTCTGAAGCAGGCAGGGTGCTGCCCATCTGGAAATGCAGAACAAGTGGCAATGCCTGTGCCCATCCCCAGCCCCCTCTGTGCCACCTCGCTGCCCTCTCCAAGGTTCGGCCACACAGCTCCACCAGGGAATAAAACATATATAACATATATATATATACACACACACACACAAAAATGAGTAGCGTATCATCACACAGAAATGAAACACTAGGGCAGGAGGCCCAGCGAGGTGTTTCAATGGGAATGTTCCCAGATGCCAGGGCTCATCCAGGACTGTTTCCCTTCCTCTGCATGGATGCATCACAGGGCAAGTGTGCCAGTGGGGGCAGCTGCAGTGCATATCTTCATAGCTGTGTCTTTCAAGCACTGCTGCCATTGCCCACCTGAGAGCCAAGATTTTGGCACGGACCAGAAAACTAAGCAAAAATTTTTTGGTTTTGTATTGTGTATTTCTTTAATGTATGTCTTTCACCCCTGTAATTGCTACCTGGTTATTATAGCGGGCTGGGTTGGAAAGAAGAGGGAATTGCTGTTTGCAGTTTTCTTTCCCTGGAGAGAACAGGAGCAAAGTGCTGGGTGTTGCCTTTCAGACATTGCTCTCCAGGAAACCAGTATGTGTCCCCCAGAAGCCCAGTGGGAAATGGCATCAGTAGTAAAGACACTGCAGCTGTGACTATTATCTTCTATCATCTACATCATTGTGACCCGTGTTTCTTCCAAGTGAATGCTCTTCTGGAAGCCCATCTACACCAACTGTGAGCTGGAGTAACATCTCCCCTGCAGAATCGTGTTCCTCTCTCAAAATAACCCTGGCTGGAGAGGCTGCTACAAAGGGGATGTTGTGGATTTTTCTGTACCCACAGCAGTCACTGGCATGTAAAATAGTTGTTGGTCTATGCAAGCTCCTCCCGATCCATTTCAAAATGCTCTGCTTATGTACCTCTTCCTTGAGAAAGGAGAAAGCAGAGCTGAAAAAGGAGACTGCAGCTTGGTTTCAAAAATATGTGCCTCCAGAAGATGATGTGGTGGATTTAGTGCAGAACTATGTATTATTGTGAGCACAGAGCATATGAGGGTCAGATGTATTTATTTTGAAATACAAACATCAAAAAAAATTCCTCTGAGATTCACAGTCTTACCTGGCCTGACCTCCATTCCTAGAGAAGAGAAAGAAAAGCCTGTGATAATATCACCATTAAAAACCTCTCTCCTTTTCTGTTTGAGTTCTGCAGAGATGATTTAGCCTGCCTAGCCCTCAGTTGACTGAGACCTCTCTTGCCGCTGCAGCTTTTTGCTCATGCATGAGAGGGCAGGACTTTGCTTAATCTTAGCAGAGTTGACTTTTGTAGGAATTTTGTGCAACGGCAGGTCCCAAGCCCACTTCACAGAGCATTGATCCCCTACACAAGGCAGGTAAGACCAGAAAGAAGCTGCAAGCAGCCAGGCTGAGATGAGACAGAGGACTTCATCAACTGAGAAATCTGCACATGTTTCTCAGTGTTTTATCCCTGTTCAGCAACCACCCCCAGGAGAAAGCAAAGGGCAATGCCCTTGGTTTTACCACCCACTTAGCTCTGTCCCCTCTCCTCACTGGCAGTGAGGAAGTTGCCAGGAGGCCCTTAGCAGCTGTTGACCCATCCTGCCAGTAAGGTTTAGGATGCTCAGCTCCCTTCTTTCCTACCTCACACACTCACAGGAGCTGCTCAATTTAGGCACCACAGGCAGGGACTCCAAGACACTGCACATGCCTTGCCTGCCCTTTTGCAGACCTGGCAACCTGGACTTTTCCACCTCCTCAGGTCCTCAGCAATACTTTTATTTTACCTTTTCATAAAGCTAAGGTTAAAATCAATGATTCACAGAAAGAGCCCGCAGGATGCCAGGGTGCGAGTAGAAAGCCTGAACCAGTCTTCAGAAAAACACTGAAAGGGAGGTGGTGGGGGAGGAGTGGAAAATTTGCTTGCAAGTGCTTCTGGACTACCACAAAAATCATCATAGACAATGAAATAAAAGTAGATGTGACAACCAGGGTAGTGCTGCTGGTGGTCATCTTGAATGGTGACATTCTTGACTTACTACTTCTAATGGGATGGCAGGGAGAAGCAAGGCTGAACTGTTGAACTCACATACAAAGCTATCCTCAAACAGATAATAGATGATTTTAGGGAAGATGAGTTTGGATTTTTACAATTTAATAAGTCTTTGAATTAATTATCACAGCAGTTTCTAGTAAGCCTTCATGACAATTGTGGCAAAAGCAGGACAGCGACCAGGGACTCCATGACTTGCTTAAGCTCTTCCTAACAGCACATCTGTTGCAGTATATCTTTCTCTGCCTTAAAGAATTTGGCACGAGAGATGGAATGAACAACATTGCCGGAAGCGAAACCAAGATTGGCAATAAAACTAACACCAGCAGCCGCCACAACAGGAAGAGTGGTCACAGCAGAAACACCAATCGCTCCTATCCCAGCCACTGCAGTAGAAATGTAATAGAAACATCTAAGTGCTAGCGAGGCCTGTAAAGGGAAAGTAAAACACAGGCTAGAGACCTGATAAGCACTTATATTTATCCCCAGACGTGATGACTGAGAACAGGCAAAGATAGTCAGGGTAAATGAATCAGTGAGAGACATGTGCCCCATAAGCAGAAGGGATAACACCCAGGTTTTGCCCCTAGGAGGTGGCATTCAGTAAGGGGGCACTGTCAGGGTGCAGACAGACCCTAGAGACCCTCCAGGTCCAGGGGCTCTGGGGAGGCCAGAGGCAGCGCTGCTTTGGAGCCCACGCCTGGGACTGGGCTGTCCCCATGCAGGCTGCAGGCTGTGCCCCAGTCCCGCGGCTCACAGCCAGCAGCCAGGAGGTGCTCTGGGAGGCACCCAGGGGCTCACCCCGTGTCACTCACCTGCTCAGAGACTGCCTCTCCATAGCGCAGCATTGTCACAAAGTGCTCACAGTTGCTGAGGAACAAATGATATGGCACCACCACGTCAATCCAGCGCTCAGCACGCCGGACGATCTCCTCCATTGAGAAAGGAGTGCGGTAGTGGTCATATTTGTTGTTGACACCCCAGTCATCATCTCCGGCCACCTCCTTCAGGACGTCTTTCTTCACCTTCGCCCTTCTGGTGAGTAGTGTTGCACTGCTGGCTGACACGGGTGCAGCACTTTCATCTGGGGAAGGAAGGGAGGAGATAAGGCAGGCAGGCAGACCCTCTCTGGCCCCTCCAGGATCTCAGATGGCTTTCTCACTGCTCCTGGAAAGGTCATCTACACACAGGGTCCACATGGAGCAGCCAATGGAGGGAGACAGGGCTCCTGGGGCACCCCAACACGCCCTCTGCAACCTGCCAGGCTGCACCAGCCTTACCTACAGCTGTCACATGGATGACATATCCACACCCCACGTAGAGGGCCCAGTGCTGGTAACCTAGCCGCTTGATCTCGATCAGGTCCCCAGGCCTGGGGTAGTACTTCTCTTGTGTCATACCAGGAGTGTGTGTTTCACCACCTCCAAAAGCCTTCAGCAGGAAAACACACAGTAAAATCTCAGCAAGAAATTTAGTTTACTTTTTGAGAAAATTAAGATTAAAATCAGTTTTTTCCATAGAAAGACCCAATAGGATGTAACTGGTAAAACCAGGATGGGAGTAGAAAGCCTGCACCAGTCCTCAGCAAAGCGCTGGAGGGGAGGTGGCAGTGTAAGGAAAGAATGATTTGCTGGCAAGTGCTCACAGACTACCACAAAATCATCACAGACGAAAAATGAAAGTAGATGTGATGAACAGGCCAGTGCTGCTGGGGATCACCTTGAATGATGATATGCTTGACTTGTTATTTCTTAATGGGATGGCAGGGAGAAGCAAGGCCAAAATGCTGAACTTGCACACAAACCTATCTTCAGATAAAAGAGGATTTTAGGCATGGTGAGTTTGGGTTCTTACATTTTACTAAGGCTTTCATTTAATTCTTTCAATAAGGGTGGAAAAAGCCAGGCAGAGACCCCATGCAGCCAGGGAATCCCTGCCTTTCTTTGATCTCTTCCTGATGGCCCATCAGTACTCCCTTTCTCCCTCGATTTGAGCCGAAGCAAGCCAAGGTTTACCCTGTGTCACTCACCTGGCCACCGTAGCGGAATTTTGCCATTAAGTGCTCAGAGTAGGTACCAAGGAAACGGCGTGGCACCTCCTTGCCAACGTAACACTCAGCACACCGGATGATCTCCTCCACTGGGAGAGGAGGGTGGTGACAGTCATATTTGTTTTTGACACACCATTTACCACGTTTCACCACCTCTTGCAGGAGCTCCTTCTTCACAATCGTGGTGTATATTGACATACTGCTGACTGACAGGGGTGGGGCTTCTTCTTCTGGGGAAGGAAGGGAGGAGATAAGGCAGGCAGGCAGACCCTCTCTGGCCCCTCCAGGATCTCAGATGGCTTTCTCACTGCTCCTGGAAAGGTCATCTACACACAGGGTCCACATGGAGCAGCCCATGGAGGGAGACAGGGCTCCTGGGGCACCCCAACACGCCCTCTGCATCCTGCCAGGCTGCACCAGCCTTACCTACAAGTGACACTGTCACGTGGATGACATATCCGTCCCCCACGTAGAGGGCCCAGCACTTGCCACCATACCATGTACACTCAATCAGGTCCCCAGGCTTGGGATGGCAGTTGTCACTTGTCATATCAGGAATGTGCACTTCTCCATGTACAAAAACCCTCTGCTGGAAAACACACAGTAAAACCTCAGCAAGAAATTTAGTTTACTTTTTGAGAAAATTAAGATTAAAATCAGTTTTTTCCATAGAAAGACCCAATAGGATGTAACTGGTAAAACCAGGATGGGAGTAGAAAGCCTGCACCAGTCCTCAGCAAAGCGCTGGAGGGGAGGTGGCAGTGTAAAGAAAGAATGATTTGCTGGCAAGTGCTCACAGACTACCACAAAACCATCACAGACGAAAAATGAAAGTAGATGTGATGAACAGGCCAGTGCTGCTGGGGATCACCTTGAATGATGATATGCTTGACTTATTATTGCAGGGAGAAGGAAGGCCAAAATGCTGAACTTGCACATAAACCTGTCTTCAGATAAAAGAGGATTTTAGGCATGGTGAATTTCGGTTTTTACATTTATTAAGGCTTTCATTTAATTCTTTCAATAAGGGTGGAAAAAGCCAGGCAGAGACCCCGTGCACCCAGGGAATTCCTGCCTTTCTTTGATCTCTTCCTGATGGCCCATCAGTACTCTCTTTCTCCCTGGATTTGAGCCTCAGCAAGCCCACCCACACAGAGAAGGAAACCGCACAGCTCCTACTGCCAGCATGCAAACAATTGCTATCTTGGCAGGGAAAAGGAAAGCCAAACTCCTGGAAACATGGGAAACATGATAAACATGATAAACTGCTGGGCTGGAAGCGTGATAAACACTTTTATTTAGCCCCAGGCATGGTTATGGAGAATAGGCAGGGATAATCAAAATAATTAAATCAGTGAGAGATATATGCCCCATAAGCAGAAGGGGTAACACCCAGGTTTTGCCCCTAGGAGGTGGCATTCAGTAAGGGGGCACTGTCAGGGCGCAGACAGACCCTAGAGACCCTCCAGGTCCAGGGGCTCTGGGGAGGCCAGAGGCAGCGCTGCTTTGGAGCCCACGCCTGGGACTGGGCTGTCCCCATGCAGGCTGCAGGCTGTGCCCCAGTCCCGCGGCTCACAGCGAGCAGCCAGGAGGTGCTCTGGGAGGCACCCAGGGGCTCACCCCGTGTCACTCACCTGGTCACCATAGCGCAGTTTTTTCCCAAAGTTCTCACAGTTGCTCCCAAAGACACGATATGTCACCTCCTTCCCAATATACCCCTCAGCACGCTGGATGATCTCCTCCACGGGGAGAGGAGTATAGTACTTATCAGACTTGTTGTTGGGACTCCATTTATCTTTTCCCACCACCTCCTTCAGGAGCTGCTTCTTCACCTTTCTGGTGAATACTGTCACCTTGTGGACTCCCAGTTTTACGTCGTTTTTACCTGTGTATGGCAGCGTGGAGATAAGGCAGTCAGACAGACCCTCTCTGGCCCCTCCAAGAGCTCAGATGGGTTTCCACTGCTCCTAGAAAGGTCATCTGCACAGATGGACCACCACCAACCATGGAGGGATATAGGGCTCTTGGAGCAGCCCGAGAAGCCCCCTGCACCTTGCCAGGCTGCACCAGCCTTACCTACAGGTGTTAAGTGGATGACATATCCATCCCCCACGTAGAGGGCCCAGTGCTGATGAAGTGTCCGGTCGATCTCGATCAGGTCCCCAGGCTCGGGGCGGCTATTGCACTGTCCCATCTCCGCAGCGTGCAGTCAGGACGTGCACCTGTAGCTGGGCTGGCTCGGCGCAGGGCAGAGCGGAGCGGGGAGGCGTGGGCTGTGCACAGGCACCTGCCGGGACCGCAGGCACGGAGCGTGTCAGCGCTGGGCCCCGAGGGCAGCGGCGGCCGGAGCGGCGGCCCC
>VWZT01013184.1:0-44403 GCA_013397055.1 Pachycephala philippinensis
ATGTTGTAACCTAGGACAGTGGGCTGCCAAGACATGCTTCAAATGTATGGCCCTGGCAGGGCTGGGGATGAGATATGGGGATGCTTTGTCATCTTTTAAACCTTTGTGTTAGTTTATGGAGTATCAGTGATCCTCCTCCTCCTTTTCCCCACCATAATATAACCCATGTGATGCAACCCTGATTGTGGGACAGGCGCAGCTGGGGGCTGTGACGTTTGCTGCTGCCACATGCTGCCAGTCCTGCTGCTTTCTTGACTGCTTCTCCCTGGGTTTACCAGCACTATGGGAGCAGAAACACTGGCACGAGTGCCATGGAGCATCCCTGCTGTCATGTCAGACCTCAGGCGGAAACACAGCTGGGACCACAGCATCCTAAATCCATTGGTTAGATTTGCTGGAGCTCATCAGTCTGACACTTGAGCCTCCTCCACAGCTAAAGCTGACCAAAATCTCATTGCAGCACAGAGAGTCACAGAATTTGGGTCACCCCGGTACAGTCCTCTGTGCTGGGCTACAAGTGAGGAACATTTGGCAGTTTCAGGTTATACAAGAGCAGCTGCTGCCTCTGTGGTGTGTGTCTCATGAAACTGCCAAACACCTGTACTCTCCAGTTGGCGTCTCGTTAATTAACGGATAAAATTCAAGAGATTAGCTTCCTGCACAAAGACCTATATGCTTTAAATCCTGCAGGTGCACCTGGCACTTAAACAGACACAGAGAAGGCCTGGAACCACCTGTCCCAGGGGCCTGAGAGGGCAAGGACAGCCCATGGTCCATAGATAGACAAACAGCTTTCAGAGGATGCCTAGAGAAGCTGGACTTCTTTTATTTTTGCCAAATGTTGCTGTTGAAATCTTTATTTGGACCTGCCAGTGTTAGGAGATGGACTTCTTATGCACTTGGCACAATTTCTTATCTTTATATGCACCACGCTGGCTTGATAAACACATTGTATTTAATCTCATAAATCAAATGTTTATAGTGGCCCTTCCTGTTTCCCATGTAATGTCTGCTGCTCTGTGTTATAAATGGGCCACATTGCACTGGCCTGTAACTCAGGAGGCCATACACCATAAAGACACTCAAAGCAGGAGCATTTCCTCAATGACAAATACCCATGTTTCCTATGGAGAACAGAACTGGGGCATTTTCTGGGTCTTTTAGGGTTTGGGTTTTTTTACTCCTTTAAATCAGGTCTAGTTTAGCACTTCAGCACTTTATCAGCTCATGCCACAGCCTGATGTTGGTTGTTGAGAGCACCTAGTCCTGTGATGTCCTCGCTGTGATGGCTAACAGGGGGCGACAACACCTGTGGGGCAAGTCTGGCTTCCAGGACAGGGACCTGAAAGTGCTGATGCTTTACGTTTTATCTTTTATATTTTTCAAATTCTGTATTCCTAGTGTGTAACTCTAAAGTGTCCTGTAGCCTGTTAGTTGCTATTCTCTCATGCTAAGATAGACATAACAAAGCCTCTTCAGGCTTGCTCTCCAAGGACACCCAGACCATCCTAGGCCCAAAATGTGTAAACCAGCATCTTGAGAAGGGGGGCAAGCTGAGGGGAAATTACATCATTAGCTAAAGTTTAATTGGCGAATTTATGCTGATATGCAAATGGACCAAACCTATAAAAGTCTGAAGAACTTTTGACTCATCGTCCATCTTGGGTGTAGTCTTTGGCCTGCCCAGGGTGTACCTCTGAAGGCCTTTCAAATAAATATCCACCTTTATTCCCTTACTCCTGTCTAGTCTCTGTTTCTAGGTTGGCCTCTTTAGGCATCAGTGCCCAGTGCTTTGCAGATGTACAGCTGCTTGGACAGACTGGACAGGAAACTCTACCCTGATGCACTGGACAGGAAATTGGAAATCGAGTGGTTTTATTCCATTCCTCCCTGAAATTGTGGCACCAATGCCACACTAAAGGCAGTGAAACGCTACGTGGAAATTGGTTAGATTTAGCACTCTGTTATTAGAGCACAGTGAGAAAGCCAGGCCAGAACTGTGCTTTGTGAGTAATGATCTGAGCTATAGATTAGCCAGAAAATGAATCCTCAACTGGTGTACAATGATACTGTCATTCCTGAATTCATTCCACACAGCAGCATATGTAAAGCCATAATACTGACTGCATAATCAGTGGGTGGTGTTGCTATTTTTTCTCTTAAGCATATGATGGACAAACAGCTTCTCCACTGTACATTTAAACCACTTCCATCATTTCTATTCATCTGTCCAGGATAAATTATATAGGAAAAAATGTGTAGGTGATGAAATTGCCCTCCATTTTTATGTGGTTTTTTTTTTTAACTGACAAAGGAGAGACAACAGATGAGGTGTGTGTTGAGAGGTGGGTGGAAATCATAAATAACTTGTGTCTTCAGAAACAAACCCTAAAAGCCAGCTTGACTGTTTGGGGGCTAGGGGCAGTCTGTGTGATAAGGTGTTGGCGTTCTTGCCTTCTTAAAGCTTTCTATCTTGCTCTGCGATCTCTCAGCTATTTTTTGTGGCATTCTTAAAACAAAACCAAACTAAGATCCCATTTCACAGGGATTAGAGTTTCCATGGAGAGCTGTAGCCCTTGGCGCCTGTGGTAGGTTGTGGCGTGGCTGTAATGACAGTCCCAGCCTGGTCCCACCAGTCCTGAGACACTGAGTGTACGCACGAATGTGCACATGGAGAAACACATGCAGTTCGTCTTTAATGGGGTTTTAATTTTGGGCATGTGGGAAGCGCCAGATAACAACCCTGGAAGCAGAAGCTGATTGATCACAGATCTGGTATGGGATTTGGGTGGCACCAACAAGGCGCTTGTGACGTCCCAGTCTCGAGAAAATGACCTTTGTGGCCCAACAGCACCAGTGGTTTTTCTGATGTGGAGGTTGACCACTGAAACTAGAAAACCACCCTCTTCAATCTTCCTGGTGTTTCTTGCCTTTCTGTGTCCTGCTCTCCAAGGCTTCTGGCCAAAATCAGCCTGGAGCCAAAGGGTCAGCAGCTAAATGAAATTACCAGGCTTTTAGAGAGCCCAATTGCTTGGGCAAAGGTGTGGTTCAAAGGAGGAGTGGAACAAACGGGGCCAAGATCAAGGGATGGGGACCCCGCATGGAGCTGGGAGCTGGCAGAGGAGAGAAGGGAAAGGGGAGGCTGAGGTCAGGCCATCAGGAAGGAGGTGAGGATGGAAACTCAGGGATGGCACAGGAGGGGTTCATGCAGGAGCTGGGCATTTGGTCTGAGGCATCAGAAGGGTGCCACAGGAGGGGATCTGCTCCTTACTCTTCTCTAACCCTGGTTCATCACACACACGAATCAGGAGGAGCACAGGCTTCAGACAAAACCACCGCCAAGTCAAATATCAGCTGGGCAGCCTTCACTAGGCTTTGTAGCACATACCTGCTAAAATATTACGTTTGATTATGTGCTTGCCTATGATTTTATGCACAAGGTGGGCTCTGCCTTGCAGCCCCCCAGGCACACCTTGCTGCCCGTGCTCTGAAAGGCGTGCAAGCTTCACCGGTGGTGAGCACCCAGGGCTGTCAGCAGCTGGATTCTGCTGCAGCAGCAGCAGTCCCTGCTCACATGAGAGAGGCACTCAAGTGAGAGGAAGGCTTCCCTGCATTATTGTGCCAGCCCTATTGCTCTAGCACGTTTCAAGGCTAAGAAAAATACTCCAAGTCTGGAAATCGATTTCTGGTTTTTTTAAGTCACGCTGGCTGCACTCCTTGGAGGGAGGGAGCCTGCGTGAGCAGCTGGGGGATCAGGAACTCTGCTGGGCTGGGGCAGCAGGAGGGGGTGCTAAAGGGGGAGGGTTGCAGCCTTCTACATATCAAGGCAGGGTGTCCAAAACCAGAACATGGAAACATGCTTGGGGAGGGAAGAAAAACACGCCTTTACCCAGCCTAAGCTGAAATGGAAGTCTATGAGACCAAGTGACTGAGCCCATAAATAACTTACTAGTGACCAAAATAGATTGTCTGGGCTATGCTATGCCATGCTATGCTGCTCATTCCTTATTTTCTCTGCATAGGACTTTCACAGCTGCCCCATTGCTTAATTTATTAATTTTAGAAGATATACTTGCTAATGGCATGGCACCTGTAGTCGACAGCCCTGATGTGTTTGCTCTCTGCACACAGGCATCCCTAATTCTGTTAGGAGGCAGTGAGGACTCTGGCAGAAGGCACTAAAGCCAACCTGAGGTTTATTCCAATGAGTATCAGGGACCATTATTTGCAGCACTATAGTATGTAACTCTTTCAGTGTAGGTAGGCACACATGCTTGGTGGCTGGAGCAGCAGGAAAACCAAGACTTGATCTGTTTCCATTGAAAGCAAATGGGATTTTAGTCATTGACTTCAGACAGAGCAGGATTGGGACCCAAGAACAGAGTCAGTTTGCCAGTTTGTTGCTTGCCTGCTGATCTCATGCCAATATTGTCTGCGTTGGTGCAGGGGAGCGCAAATGCCTGGTCATGGGCAGGGGGGGAATAATTAGCAGTGCTTATTAAAAGCTATGGTGATTATTCATTACAGCTGCTGTAGGCCACCCTGCTTTGACAGCATGGGCTCTAGTGTCAGAGGCAGGGGGAGGGGGAAGGAGAAGCACATGGGGGCCTCCTTCACTCTGGTGTTGCAGTGGCCGTCTCTTTTCCAGAAGACGGATGTTGTGCTCTAAGTACCTCTCCAGAGAGCTAATGGCCGACATGGCATTATTACCAGCCTGCGATGAGCTCTATCTTTTTTTTTTATGATAGTAATTTGTTACACTGGTTTGCCACATGCCCGCTGCTTCCTTGTTAATCCAATAATCTATATGAGAAAAGCAATTTGACATTCCTCCTTCCCATCTGCCACCCATCACCCAATCTATATCTTAACTATCAGTGATTTATTAATGGTGTCTGCATTAAGTACATCTCCGCTTCATTGGCGCCCTCGATTCCCTCTCTCCTAGAGACACTCTCTGGATACATTTAGAAAGCAGAGTCAGCACAAAGAGGAAAAGCAACAGTAAAAGCAACGAAGTTGGGGGATTATGGGTGCTTTGGTCAAATACTCCATGTGTACAACAGCCTGAAGCCCACTCAGCTGAGACTCAAGTGCACACTCTGCCCCTGTGCTCCTTGCAGAACATAATGCTCTAGACAATGCAGGGCTTTATCAAGTTTATGCCTATTGTCCTTTTGCCAGCATCAGTTTTCACCCAGTGTGGGTCAGTGTTCGGTGGCTCTTGGAAGGGGCTTTTGAATGGGACTTAATCCAGGGTTTGTTGGGCAATGCTTCAAGGGAAAACAACTATATTCATGATCTGTGGAAATAATGAAGCACAGTATCCAGTATCCTGGATTTCTTGAAGTCTGGAAAGATTGATGCTCTGTCAGAGCCTTTCTGTCAGAGGCAGAATGAACAGCACAGCCTTTATGTGATCACCTATTTTCATGACTCTTGTAAGAATACTGTACCTTCAATAGCTTCAGCAAAGTTGGTTTGAAATCAGCCAATGAACTCAAAAGCTTTTGGAGGTGAAGGGCATCCAAGAAGCTCACATACATACACACGTACACACACACGCTCCTGTGTGCTTACAAAGGCCTTGTTTCCTTAGAAACCAAGCTAAAAATCTACTGGCAGTATTTCAGCCTGCTTGCCAGTATCAGGAAAGAGCTCAGGGACTACTTGAGTCCTGCAAAATGAAATTCTCTTTTCCTTTTGAAGGAATTCTCTGCTTGAAATTAGATTTGGGAAGCACTGATCCTCGCACAGCTCAAAGCTCACACTGCTCCACCCACATGGGTCACAGGACAGGCATTCCCGGTCATTCACCTTTCACTCTCAAAACTCGGGCAGTGTCCTTGCACGTGCTGGCCAGGCACTGCAAACAGGTTTCATTGATTCAATTACTCCCCACACAGCCATTGCACACAGCTCTAGCAGTACAGCTCAGCATCCTGCTGTATTTCCGTGTACGCTGAAACACTGCTTAATGACTTTTAGTTTAACTCATATGGGGAAAGCAAAAAAAGAACATTTGACTTGCCACTGAAGTTCATTACACACATCTCTCCTGCCACACTCCTGGGGATCTGAGGATGCAGAGAGGAGAAAGCAGATCTTGTGGATTACATAATTTAACATGGCCAGATTTGGTCGTGTTAAAAATCTCTGTTATACAGAAGGTTAATACTGCAGGTTGGATGCAACACCTTTAGAAAGCATGGGGTGTGGACAGCATGGCAGATGATACTTCTATTTCATTTTCACCACAGCTCTTTTTAAAGGGCCTTTGTTTATTTAGAATAGCCTAACAGAACCTTTCCTGTAATTACTGCTATTTTTAAGATCCAGAAAGAAGTCATTAAAGAACAAAGTGTGGTGAGAAAAGCCAGAATCCCAGGAAACAGGGACGGTGTGGAAATGAAACAGTTACAAGCAAAACTGAAATGGATTTCATTGCTTTTTTGAAGTCCAATGCAAAGAATGGTCACACAGCATGCACCTCTGTAGATGTGCAGGGGCAGAGGATGATCTGTGCCAGGGGCACTGTTGGTGCTGCTAAATTGCCTTCTGAGATAGCTGGCACTGCCTGGACAGTTCCCACACAGCTTTTTTTTTTCCTGGTACAGGAAAGATAACTGGGGAAAGTTTGGATTCATTGGAGTCTGTGGTGACTGACTTGGTGGTCTCACAAAGCGGTTCTCATGTAGCCTTGCAGTCTTGCTACATTGAGCACTGTTTATTTTCCTTCTGAATTTTTGCCTCTTGGTGCTGGTGAGCTGTGGTTGAGATGCTGCTCTTCCCAGTGCTTGGCGCCCCAGCCATTTTCAGTGCCTCAGGATGCCAGTGTTAATATTGTTGAAGGCTCCCAAGGTGATTATTTTTTGCTGTTCCCTTTCCCTAAGGCTGAGATTTTCATTTGAGTTTTAGAATATCAGTTAACCCACATTTATCAAATGTCAGTATCATTTGGACTAATTACTCTTTTATGCACAATGAAAAATCTTGGGATAACCAGACTGGGAAGAATGTCAGTATAGAGTCATTATTAGGAACAAAATGATCTGGTTTGGGTTTTCCTCTTTCTTTCTTTCTTTCTTTCTTTCTTTCTTTCTTTCTTTCTTTCTTTCTTTCTTTCTTTCTTTCTTTCTTTCTTTCTTTCTTTCTTTCTTTCTTTCTTTCTTTCTTTCTTTCTTTCTTCCTTCCTTCCTTCCTTCCTTCCTTCCTTCCTTCCTTCCTTCCTTCCTTCTTCCTTTCTTTCTCCAAATGGTTTGGGTAAAAACCTATTTCTTGATATGAATTCAGCCATGGGCATGTGATAACTACAACTAGATCTGCGGAATAGAGGAAAAGGGGGGGGATTGACTTTGGTTTGGTTTGTGGGTTTTTATTTTTAAAGGAATAGGAAGCTAAATTCCTAAGCTGGAGGATGATGAGGAACAGCCCATGTAAACCCAGCTGTTTCCTCCAGGCAATCATCCACACCAATGAAGACACAGACCCTATCCCTGCCTATGCCTCATCAGCTTGAAATTATATTTCTACCCCAGGTTTTCTGGGGTAAATCTCTTTTATTTCCTTCTGCAGGAGCTGTTCCCCTTTCTCTAACATATTAGGGAAATCTTTTTTGTACAGAGTTCATAAAGAGGTGGGTTACAGGCATTGCATGTGTGGTACAAAGCAGAGAAATGTGAAGATGTACCTTAAATTACATGTCAACCTCCTATAGCAGAGGAGGTAGACCTAAAATGGGGAAAAATTAATATTGCACAGTCCCATCAGATGGAGAAAGCTGCCCCTCTGTGCTTTGTGTTTTTTAACACTGCACTGCTGAATAAAGCAATGTCTGCCTCCAGTCTTTTATTCCCATCATTTGTTTCTGTTAAACTTACTGAAAATGGAAAGGGAGCATTTCCTTTTGAATTGAATGACATGTTTTCTTGGAGCCAAAATAAGGGGGAAAAAAAGAGTTTGTTTATTTGTTTGTTCACTGATTTGGCAAGGAAAGTCCCCCAAGCGTTTGAATTTTGGCTGAGATCAGGACTACTACAATGTTTCATCTTTTTTCTTTTTCAGGCTTATCTGCCAAACAGCAACAATAGCTCCCTACACAGGCCTGCCTGAAATGAGATGCAGTGGCACGGAGTACCAAATGACTGGGTAAGGGAGGGTGTGATTGCATGCTAGGACAGTTCTGGCCGTGCAGACCCGGGGGGTGTGGCACAGCGATGGCACTTCAGCTGGAAAGAGTAAGGCTGAGGTGCGTGGAAACAAAGTGTAGGAGCAAACCCGCTGCTCTCCCTCCTCCCCCCCAGAGACATTGCTTGTAGTTCCCCCACACCCTTCTGCCTGTGTGATGCTTCTCCAGCTGACTTACTCCACATGAAAAGGACAAACCCCCAGAAAAAAAACAAACCCAGGAATAACCCTGGCAACCGTTTCCATAAAGGATCCTATAGGCAAAGATGGGAAGCACATCTTTGGTGTATGATACTGCAAAACTGCGAGAAGAATCTGTATATTTGCTCTGGGCATTCCCTTAGGCTCCTGTGTTTTAATAGCATAATCTTAAATCAAGCTAATGTTAGAAGCAGAGCAGAGAATAGGGAGTGAAGGCAGGAAACTCTGGCTTAAGCTAGATCCTGATTTCATGTATTCCCTCCTACTCCAGATAACACCAGTTTGCTTGACCAATAACCACTGCAAGCTGGAGCTTTTGATAAGCCAGTGTTCTGGGACCTGGGGTTTCCCAAGATCTTCCCTTTCACAGAACAGCTCTTTTGCAAATAGTCCAGAGGAACTGATTCAGTATTTATATCATTACCTGTATCTATAGCCTTACATTAGGAAAAATTTAAAAGTCAGCATTTTGTGTTGCAAAACTGTCTGGTGCTCATGATATCAAGAGTTGCAGACAGGCAAGCTGATGGATTATTTGCCCTGTCTGCTGTGTACAGAAGAGCTCATTTGGGGGTTTAGTAGAGAGAAAGATTTCGTGAATGACTGCAGAAGACAGAAGTGAAAGCTGGGAATTACTTGGGGTGGAAGAAAAGAACAGAAGGAAGAATGGTAATCTCTCATTTGTAGCATTGGAGATCCCTGCAATTACCTTTTGAGATATGAAATTATTTCCCCCTAATAATTTGCTTGTGGTGTGGTTTTTCTCTCAAGCAGTATGAGGCATGTGTAAAATTCTTACAATCAAATCTGAAATACCAGTGCTGGAAAGATAATGGTTTGACAGCAGCCAAGCTGCCCCAGGCTGCCATCACCTTGCATATTACTCCATGAGGTGTCTAAAACTTTTTTCAGTGTAAGATTCAATGGAAGATGTAATTACAATTATATAATTAATATTTTCCTTTATACTTCCTTAAAAAAATATAAAGAAAATCTCAAAAGGTATTTTTCCTGTTTGTACTGAAAACACTTTTGTGTTTGATGAAAGCTCTTTTTTTTTTTTTTTTTTTTTTTTTTTTTTTACAGTGAGCCTCTAGGGAAAAAAAACCAAACCCAAACCCTAGTAATTCATATTATTGTAAAAATGTTTCCAGAAAAAAATACAATTGCTTCTGACTAGCTTTAGTTATCATGTTTTTTTTATTTAAATCTCCATCTCTTTGCATTCCTGCTGCTTATTTGACAGTCTCTGCTTGTCTTTCTTATACTCGCTTGCCACCGTTTCACAATGTCTCTTTGTACTCCCCACTTCCTATTTTTAATTGGAATTTTCCTCTTTCCAATTCCTTCACCTTTTCTGTAGCAGACCTCTTAGGTAGTAGATGATTCTAATAATATCTGAGTTGGAGCTGAACTTTAGACCCACGGTACATCTGAGTTGTTTTGAAGTAGCTAAAAAGTATCAGTAAGAAAAAAGGTAGATGTGAGACATTGTTCAATATTTTTACCTGATTTGTATAAGTGGAAAGGGGATGCAACACCACCAGCTAAAACAGAGTTCACATTCTCTTCTCTAATAAGGACTAGAGGTTGTTATATGGGAGAAATCATCTATTTTTAATACATTTATATATATTTATATGTTTATAATGAGTACTTTGCATTCCACTTCTATTTTCCTGCCCAAAAATGTGTCAGTGAAACAACTTGAAAGATCACTGAACGGGAGAGTAAAGGATGTGGTAATTGATCTCTGGAGGTCTCTAGACCCACCTCCTGCTCAGGGCAGGGCCAGGCAGAGCAGGTTGCTCAGCACCTGATCCAGGCAAGCTGTGAGTATGTCCATGGATAGAGATCACACCACATCTTTTTGGGCACCTGCAGCAGCCTGTAGGGACACAGTGGAACCCAGATTGGTTTGCACATGGGGTCAGGACAGGAGGACTGAATCACAGAATGGCTTGGGTGGGAAGGATCCTTAGAGATCATCTAATTACCCCACTGCCATGGGCAGGGACACCTTCCACTAGACCAAGGTTGTCAAAACCCCATCCACCCTCGCCATGAACACTTCCAGGGATGGGAAATTGGGCATGAAGCTGCACTGGGCTAAGCCTTGGCCTTTCCTTTTGTTGTGACATGCTCATGCCTTCTCCATCCCTCAGCCTGAAGCATATCAGAGAAGTAGTTCTGATTTCTACCTCTCTACTTCCTAAGTGTCATTCAGGTTTAAATTAAACAGATGCAGCTCACATGATCCCATGCAACAGTCTTCAAAAACAAAGGAGAAGAAATATTCTCATTGATCCTGTCAGGTGGACTGTAATGTGCTATGAGACCTCACACCTTGTTTTTGTACTAGAAGATGGTGCAAGGTAAGGGAGAAACAGTGAGGAAAAGCAGCTTTGGGGCTTTTGTTGCTTTCTGTAGGCCAGGCAGAAAGGCAGCACTCAGGAAGGGTGGATGCTTGGGATGCTGCTGGCATCAGACAACAATGGGTCTCTCACTGTGTGAATTCAGGTCCTTGCACTGTCTCCTGTTCAGGTGGTCACAGGAAAATGAAGCCAGGCTCTCATATCACGCATTGAGGCAGAGCTCTCACAGGCTCTCAAGGAGTGGATGTGCTGCTGCCCAAAAGCAGCACATTTTCTGCATGGGGCAGAAGACAGTGAGGCCAAGGTCTCACCCTGCATGTGGCCTTAGCACTTGTGGACACCTACAGCAACCTCCATGAAGCCATGGGCCCTCCATTCAGGGGGGCTGAAACAGATTTACCATATGGACATCTGTGACTTTACATCCAACAGAAACAACCTCAGCTCACTGTGGAAAAAAACGGCCTTGTCAAAGTTCAGTAACAGAGGAGAGATTTATTGGTCTGGCCACCTTCTTCTCTTCCAATGTAATTTATATCTACTCTTTAAAACAGGAGTAATAATCAAATTATATATGTTGAAAATGGTGAGGTCTAGGAGTGCATAAAACATCTGAAATGAAACCTGAAATGGAGTGAAATTTGACTAGTTTCAGCTGTCGATACAAGCTTAAAACTCAGGTAGGGCTCATTAGGAAGTTCATCTGACCTTTCTGACTGAACCCAAGGCTGATTTTATGTCTGATCCATAGAGAACATATTTTTTCTTTTTTTTCCCCTTTTTTTTGCCTACATGAAATCTCACTGATTATGACTGGGAGCTCCTAAGTTTGTTCAAATCCAAAGTTCAAAGCAAGTTCAAAGTACAGGAAGCATGTAGCCATGAAAATGGAAATAGTTGAGTTTTAAATCCATGAGATCAGAGCAGCTGGAATTTGTACTTTGCTGAAGCTGCCCGAGCCAGAATGCTCTGAAAAGATGAGAGTTGAATCCTGATGAATAGAGAAGAATGAAGGAGGCCTTGGTTTTGCCCTTGATCTTTGGCAAAGGTATCTGTCTTTCCTAAAAGGTTTTCCAACACAGATGGAACTTACCCACTAAATATTTGGATAGAGCCTGCCATGTAATACACTAGAAATAGGTAAATCAGTACATGCTAGAAGAGAAAATAACATCTTGCCTTTTTTGGCCTTTAAGTAGAAGTATGGTATGGCTAGGAGAGGTCTAGCTCCATGGAATTAGGTCATTCAGGAATTGTTATCTCAGTAGAAGCCTAAGCAACAGTTTACAATCTGCTGTATGAAGGAGGCTCACACTAAGGAGTGGTGAAGAAATAAAGCCTTAGCCTTGCTAGGTTCTGAAGAGAAGAGCAGAAAAAGTGCAGCAGTTTTGCTAGGGGAAGTGAGTAAAACAGGCATGTGTTTGGTGCAAGACTGCTTCTGTTTGGGGGAATTAAAAGAACAAGCAACTGGAGAAAGACAAGTCCTATGATTCCTTTTCCTCCTTTCCTGAAAACATTTTGTGTTTACACATGCTCTAGGAGCAAGAAAGAAATGGAGAAATGCACCTGGGGAAGATACAGTTCTGAGGGACGGAAAGATCCATCTGTATCATCTTGCCTGATGTCAATCCCAACATCAGGCATGGAGCCACATCTAGCAACCACCTTGTGTCATCCAGACACGTAGCTGAACAAAAGGGCAGGATTTTGAAAGTCCTCATCATGTAGTTTAGCACAGGCTTGGAACTGACGACCTGTAGCCATCGCTTTGTTGTCATGGATATGGAACAGGACTGTACAAGCTCATGTGACAGACTGCATTAGATTGCCGTGACTTCCTGGGACTAGTGCCATCTGAACTTCAGCAACAAGGAAAACTCAAAACTGCAGAAGGAGATCTTGCTTACTAAAAATTTTGTACATTTTGGTGGTTAAATCAGGGTGTTTAATCCACAAGTTTTTCAGGCCCTCTTCTGTCCAACTGAACTGCTCTCATCATAATGTAATTCATGCAAGCAATTAGGCAGTGCTGCCTACAGCAATACCTCATCCTCTCGAGGGATTAGAGGCAAAGAGGAGCTCACCATGGTCTCCTAGCATGCTTCAGTATATATTTCTGTGTCTCTGCAGGTATCTCCAGCCCCTTGCAACTCATACAAAAATCAACAGTCTCTCATGCTTTGATATAACACACTGGCTTTGTCTTTGGCTGTAAAATGGAAAGCTTCGGGTGCTTTGAGGATTGAACACAAGTGAAAGAAAAGTTGTTTTCAGTACCCCTGGGGCAAAGGTTTTCTGGCTGTAAGCTGGTGTTACCCCCAGTTTGAGCCACGTGTATGTCTGCTAAATGGTATGGGTGTCAGCCATTCAGCACTTGCTCATTCTTCTAGTCCTGCTGGTAATTCAATCAGAGGTGTGCTCTTTCTTCTGCCCCAGGAGCAGAGTATTCACTCTGGAATGAAGAAGAATAATGCTGGCTCTTCTGCTGCTTGTACCCTGCCTCCATTCCTTTCCTGCTGCTTCTGAACCCCCTGACCCTTTCAAAGGCAGCTCAGCTGCCTGCTTCATCTTCTATTGAATTGAATTGCAAATCTGGAGAGGCTGCACTGGGAGCAAGCCATCCATTTCAATTCTGTGTCCCGTTGTCCCTCCCATGGGACCAGGGCAGACCCTGAGGAAATACAGTCAGCATTTGTTGATTGAGCCCTCTGATGAGATTAACTTTGGTTTAGCAAGAAGCCAGTCATATGGTCCCAGCTGTGTTGGGCCAGCCAAGACTCAGTCACAAGAGCGTACAAATTTTCTGGAGCTCTGCATACGACTCATGGACAGTGACTCACGCTTCCAGCAGCATCACTGGAGAAGCAAACTTGCAAAGCTCTGTTGCCCATTAGGAAAAATGAGGCAAGAGCAGGCAGCCAGTTTTGGACAACCTACCAACCTACCTATCCACCCACCTACCATATGACAAGAATTCTGACAGAAGCACCCTTCAGCAAATTGCCTTTCTGCTGAGGAACCATGGAAGATGGATGGCCAATGGGAGGAGCACCATGACCCACAGCACATGCTGTATGGGATTACAGTGCCCTGATCCTACAGTGCCCTGATGCTAAGGAAACCAGCGCAGACCACAGACCCAGGGTCTGTGTCCTTACTTGGAGTGACTAATTTTCCACTGACTGCTAGGGGTGAGGGGTCAGAGGGAGAGGTCAGAGGGGGTCACAGATCAGTGGAGACAATACAAATCAAAAAGATTGGCCTTTCAGGTTAGTTTATATTAGCAGTTGTATCTATCTTTTTTTAGCTCCAGCCTTGCTTACCCTTTGGAGTAGACTGCTTTCCCTTGAGCACCTACAGAAGAGCAGGTCAGAAGATGGCAGACACACTCACAAGGTTTATGCCTGACACCCCTCTGTGGTGACCCTGTGACAACAGGATTTCACTGCTGTGTCTCCCCAGAGCTGCTCTCACACTTGGTGACTTCAGTGACAGAAGTTTTAGCCTTTTTAAGCCGTTCAAGACATGCAGTAAATTGTAACATGTTATTATGCTGGGTATCTATCTCGGGCAGAGCTCTGCTCTGTGGTGAGCTGGGTGGCACATCAGCCCTGGTGTAGTCTGCTGGGCACCCTGCATTCATCGTGTGTGAGCCACCAATGCCCCCTTCAGCACACTGGGGTTACAGTGTCACTTAAGAACATTCCCTTTCACCATTGCTGCATCCCAAGGGTGCTTCTTACTGACTCTCAAGGACTAGGTGTGGAGAATGCAGGAAAAAAGCACTTCTCATTCTTTGTCTCAGCTTTGGTGTGTATATGTGTGTTCATGTTTCTCTTTTTTTCAGTGATGGTAACAAGTGAACCCCACAATCCCCTTCCAAAATTACGAGTTACATGGTTACTTCCATGCCATGCCTGCAGCCCTCATAGTGGCTGTCTTGAAAGCAATAGTTTAATTTTTCAACAGATTTGGAGTCTTTAAAATTAGGTTTGAGTCCAAAACTGAGAAGCAAAAAGAGCCTTCTGGCTGTTTCTTGACAGAGTGTTTTTGTCTCCAGCTGACCACCAGCTCAGTGAGACTAGCATGTCCTGATGGCATGGGAATGTCGGGGAATGCAGAGTGTGACCCTGAGCCCACTCCTCCATGTGGGTGGCTGCTCCTTGTCATGACACTCAGGACATGCTCTGGTTGGAAGCTGCAGGAAGGCAATGTGCTTCCTTGCTTTCCTTTTCCGGTTGGTGGTTCTTTCTGAGGAGATGGTAGCTCTTTCTCCCCTTCCCTCCTTTCAGGTGTGTTTGATTTGGGGTTTTCATAGGTGCTGTTTGGGGTTTTCAAGGCCCTTGGGCAAAGATCTCTGGCCCTGGGAACAAAATTGTCACAGGGCTGCACATTCAGGGACTTTGATAGGGACCAGAAGTTGCAGGGTTTGGCTTAGTAGGGGAACGTGTTCTAGCTGTGGAGAAGATAATTGGTTGTAAAAAACATATGGCACATCTCTGTGTGAGCAAGGCAGTTGTTATGTTGACAAACTCAGCCTTGCTGACAGAATGGCTATGGAGCATCTTACTGTACAGTGAATTCTTTATCCTGTTGCACGTTTCCCTGTAGCCACTATTAGAAGTTATTATCTTCAATATCCCTCTTGTCTCACATCTGGTGAGAAACAGTAAGGTCAATATCCCACAAGCCATCAATGTCTCAGCAAGCCCACTTTTTTTTTTTGGTCTTGACAACAGCCAATAAATCTCAGAAGGCTTCCCTTGAAATCCAGGAGAGAGGAATCTGTATGTTGTTACTCAGAATATTCATAAGAGTCATAGAATAGTTTCGGTTGGAAGGGACCTTTAAAGGTCATCTAGTCCAACCCTCTTGCATTGAGCAGGGACCTCTTCAACCAAATCAGGTTGCTCAGAGTCCTGTCCAACTGGACCTTAAATGTTTCCAGAAACGGGGCATCTGCCACGCTTCTGGGCAACCTATTCCAGTGTTTCACCACTAATACCTGCTCCTTTTGTTAGTATAATCATTTCTACTTGAGCTGGAAAAAACCCAGACTATCCCAGGAAAAGGTGGCCTTGTGCCCAGGAATGTGATGGTTTCCATGGCAATAGATTAAGATGGGCTGTCTAAGGCCAAATCAGATCTCAGCATGCTTCGAAAAAATCTGGGTGTTGGTGCCCATTACAGTCTGTAAGCACAGCACCGTGGCTTCTGAGTCCCTTTGATTAGCTGTGAAATAGAAATGGACTCTGCAGCTTCCTAGGGAATTTACATTCAAAAGGTGCTGCAGCACTGACTGACTTGGTCAATATTGCTGGAAAAAACTAAACCAGTGGTGAATTAACTGCTCAGGGCTGTACTTTCACAAGGAAAGCAGGCTAGAACTAGTCCTTGAATCATGACAGCTCCTCTCTGTCCTCTATAGTCTGGTCATGACCCTCAGCATGGGAATGTAGGAAAAGGAGTTTTGGGATTATTTGGTCCCACATGCTTTGATAGAGGGAATGAAAATTTAATCCTCTTACTGCATGTAGTTTTCTGCATGAGACTTAACAGAAACTTGAGACAGAGCCATCAGGTTGGGAATGTCAGTCTGTTTGCTTTAGACTTCTCTGCTGTGGACATCTGCAAATGGAAGTGGCTCCAATAATGGGCAGCCTCCAGCAAATCATCTGTGTGGTTTTTTGAGGAGCCTAACAGTAGGAATTGCTTACTTGGAGATATTTTAGCATGCTTGATGTAATCTATCTTCTTTTCTGACTGTAGGTTGTTGAGATGAGTGATTCTCTGCATAGGAAGATAACTATTTTTTGAGAAGAAATCTGGTTCTAGCTTGACTACTTCTTCAGTATCTAAGTGGATACTTCTTTTCTTATTTGCACAGCTTCAGCCAGAGGAAGGAAACAAATCTGCTGCAATCTCTGGCATAAGTCTTTCTTACATTACTTTAATGAAAGTATGAGTTTAGAATCCCTTCCTAGACAGGCTGCTTCAGTTGTTGCCCAGAAAGTAACTCCAAACTATCTATTAGCAGCTTGGACTATTTTTGAACAACAACAACAACAACATCTTTTTCACATTAATAATTTATGTGCCTAAAAATTTCCCTGTCATTCTTCCCCTCAGAATTGGATTTTTTTTATTAGCTCCCTGTTGAGCAGACTATGTTTTGATTTGGAAGAAATAATAGTTACTGCTTGATGACAGTTGGGACAGACATTATTGGGAACATCCCTGCATGTCTTACCAGCAGTTGGATATATTTGGCTGAGCTGATGCTGGATGACATTTTCACTCCAGTCTAAGACAGCCCATGTGGTTGTGTGCTGGTGTCCTGCTGTGTGGTAAGACATAACCTAAAAACTGACACCTTGGCACTGGTAAGATTGCCTTGTCCATTTTTATGTTTTTAGCATGGCCAGTTAAAAGCAGTGAGCATGCAGTGATCAATCTTTTCTAAACCCACCTTCCACAGTCCCAACCATTAGCAGATAAGGAAATTTAAAAGGCAGAGATAAAGTTGCATTGTTACCAGCAGTGAAATGATCAGAATCCTTTCTGAATGCATTTCTGCTCTTTACCCGAACAACTGATTCTAAGAAGTTATAAATATATTTAAACACTACACAAAAGAACTACTTCTGCCTAACCCTGTCAATTCTGATGATTCTTCATTGGTGAAATAACAACTAGTTGCTCCTTAAGTACCCCTGGCTTGTAAAGTTTGTTGGTAGTCATGTTGTTTTATCTTCAATTACTTCATTCATAAGATACTATTCAGGCTTTCGGTTAACACTGTGCTCTTTTCATAGACTTGTTGATGGTCCCAGTTTAGCAGAGCCAGTATTTGTCTTCAAACTCACTCCTCAGTGGAACTGTGTGTAAGTCTCGAGCTCGAGATCCTCTCAAGGATCTTTCCATGCCTCTTGCTATCAGTGTATCTCTGCACCTGTCTTTTCCATTTGCTTTTCTTTGTGTGAGGGAGCAGCAGGCTGTCTCATTTCCCTGAAGAGCCAAGCACCCCTGTCAGCCACCATTACTCATGGTGACTGTGGCACACAGCTGCGACGGCGATGGAATCTCTCGGATTGACACCGCTGTGTCTCATGGGATAGGCAGTCCTCCTGAAGACCCCAGGAGGTAACATGGCATAAGACATTTCATACTGTTATTCCCATAAACCACTTCAAACTCAAAAATAATGGCACTTCAAACTCACAATTATTATTATATTGTCAACCAGACCATTTTGGTGCAAAATAGTTTGGTTTGCAGTAATCACTAAGGAAAACTCCAATTTTTCCATTGAAACTTTTGATTATATTATTTTTCCATTTTTCTCTTTTCATCGAGATTTTCTGTTCAAACACCTGACTGTAAATTTCTGATGTTGCTAAGCTGAATTTCCAAGCAGGTGTTTCTTCCTTCCCATAGCAATTTCTTGTGTATTGAATCTAAACTTCTGGGCAACTTCAGTGATAATGTTTTTATTTGTTTCCTTGCTCCACTGTCTGTCACGGCTGAAAGAAAAATACAGGCTAACAATGTCCAAAGCAGCCAAGTCCCCTCAGCCTAAGCTTCATCAAGGCCAGCCTGATTAGTGCCAGCTTTAAGCACAGCTAACACAGGCAGTTGCCCAGGGCAGCAGACTGCTGGTGGCAGCAAAACAGTCACTGCTCCTCTGCCTCCTTTTCTGTGTCAGAGCCACAGAGACAAAGCTGCTGCCAGGCATGCGGGCCAAGCTGTGCGAGCCAGTGGCTGTGCCTGGGTGTGTGTTGTCTCCCTGGGAGCAGTAACTGCTGCCCGTCCTCCTCCAGCTCCCCTGGCATAACCCTGAGGGTGGAACTCTCCCAGCTCCAGTTCTGCCCTCTGCTTGCCGTCCCCAGGCAGGGAGAGCCCATCTGTGCTGCTTCTCCATAAGGTGGCAAAGTTGAACTTCATTTACACCAACAAAGAGCTTTGAACTGGCTGTGCAAGAAGTTCTGCCTTATAAATGAGGATTAGGTTCTTCAGTCTCTCACATTCTTTGGAAAATGTTACTATGCAGAATATTCCTATCACTGGATTTTCTGTATCTACACATAAGTCATTTGAATGGTTGTCAGGCTTGGTACCTTCAGAAAACATTTATTTGCCTCTGCACTTTTTTTTCACTTGGATCCATGTGTTCATTCGTGTATTGTGTGTGTGGCTGATGGGAGGAATATCTACTGTACACAGCATTTGTGCATGAGCATGATTTTGTCCAAGTCTGTGCTTATTTAATCAAGCCTGATGATGGTTTACAAAAAAGGTTTAAAACATAGATGCTGGGTATATATTCTGAAGTTTTTGGATAAACAACTCTACATAGACAAAGGAGAAGAGGACACTCAGGAGTGACATTATCACTCTCTGCAACCACCTGAAAGGAGGTTGGGACCAGGTGGGGGTTTCCCTCTTCTACCAAGCCACTAGTGACAGGATGAAAGGACATAGTCAGGGGAGGTTCAGGTTGGACATTATGAGGAATTTCTTCACAGAAGGGGTGATTAGACATTGGAATGGACTGCCCAGGGAAGTGGTGGAGTCACCATCCCTGCAGGTGTTTAAGGAAAGACTGGACATGGCACTCAGTGCCATGGTCCAGTTGCCATGGTGGTGTTCAGTCATAGGCTGGACTTGATGATCTCAGAGGTGTTTTCCAACCAAATTGACTGTGTGATTCTGTAGCTGAGTTTTGCTTAGTTCAGAGAACTGAGGTGCAACTCTGGGTCCTGAAGCTTGTGTTGCCTGCTCCCACCTAACAGAGGAGCTCTTCCAGTTCCTGACAGGGGCTGTAAGGCCTCTTATGCCAGATGAAGAGTTGTCCACTGTGGTTAAACACTGCAGTACCTCTGGTGCATTGGCTGAGCTGGTTCTAATAAAGATGATGCTGGTATATGATGCAGCTACAAAGTCTTTTCCAGATGAAGAGTCTCCCTATTCCAAGAGACACTTGAGGTGGACATTTCTAGCCAGAATAATATTATTGTCATGGTGGGCAGTGGCTGCAGAAGGGGTGTGTGCAGTCACACAGCATGGGCTCAGTTTGGTGGCTGTGAATGACAAGTGATGTTGCAGCTCAGTGGCTGCATTTCAGTGCTGCACAAAAGATGCTCTCACGCTTCTGTGCTGCGCTAGTGAGGGGCCACGACTGTGGATGTGGTGGGCAGAACGTGCATGGGGAGAAACAAGGGCCAGCTTTTAATTTTTGTTGTTTTGTGGGGCGGGCCATACGTTGTGTGTGTGCTGATGTGGCCCCTGCAAGGCGCTAATCTGGGCAGTAAGAGGGTTACATGTTTGGTGTTGTTTGGGTGGCAGGCCCTGTGCTGTGTGTTGGACCTCCACAAAGGACAAAACAAAGTCAAATGGAAATGCTGTCGCTGTGGACACAGCACAAGGCAGAGCTGTAGCTTTGCTTTAGTCCTTCATGTTTTCCCCCATGGCTTTTTCCCTTCCGTCATTTTCAGGGCGAGGAGATCTTCACTTCATCTGTCGAGTGACCTTCCCATCCCCTGCCTGCAGCACCGGAAAGAGATTAGCACAGATGAAAGAACACAGAAGAAATCTACTGGAGCCAGTCTGGGAAAGTCTGTGACAGGAGGAGTGAGCAGCAAGGTATCTGAGCATGGCTGGGTTGTCTCTAGGGGACACACACACAGGATGGTTTCAGGCCCTGGCGCCACTGTTCCAGTGGGGAATTGCAACCACTTTAATTAGGAGTTAGCTTTAGCATTTCCCCAGAGCAGCAGGAGAGGGGGAGACGAGAAGTCCCTGGAGAGGAGGGGGAAGCTGGAAAAAAGGAGCAATGAACACAAACTGGAATAGATTTTCTAAAGGAGGTACCGCACACCTGGAGACCTTCTAGGAGGGCATCATGAAAAAAAAATTAGGAGTGGTTGCAATAAATGCAAAGAAAAGCAGGTGGGGAAAGATTTTCTTGCTCCAAATATCAAGAGTTCCAAGTCTGTGGATCTTTGCGTGCCTACAGCATGGCTGCTTTTAGGCTATGAAGTCTGCTGTGGGCTACAAGCAAATTCCCTCACTTGGTATCCTCATTTGCAGTGCAGTGCTTGAGAAATTGCTCGAGGGCCACCCTGATCTAGTGTCAGGTTGAGGTGAAAAGTAGAGCTGGGGGGTGGGGAAGCCGGCATGTTATCAGCACATGCAATGAGAGACTGGCTGTGAGGACCAGGAACACACTTTCTGTGTACAGAGCACGTTCTAGGCTTGCAGAATATAACAGCAGGTGTGGGGAGGAGGAATTGGATCTTGCTGGGTAAGCAGACTAAGAGGGACCTCAGCAGAACGGGCAGGATATGAGTAGCCTTCTCTCTGCAGGCAAATCTTGTCTTCCTATGGCTGGACATAACGTGAATGGAAATGGCTATTCCCTGGGCCCTAGCTAATATAGTAAGGGTTAATGCATTGCATAGTGGCAATAAATTGTGCATGTATGACAGAGGAGTGGGCCGGAAATGTTTGCTGAGGAGAAGCTGCTGTCAGCATTGTGCCTTTTATTAGTCTGTACTTTTCTTCCTTCCCTCTAATGAAATGCCCATTGACATTTATGGTCTTGTCACCTGGTGAGAAAGCCATTGTCACCTCTACTGACGCTTCTCCCATCACAGCAGGTCCCATTCTAGCACTTCAAAGTAATTTTCATCTTCTTTTTCAATGGGCAAACCTTTCCTGGATGGATTTACCTGGCCATTGAACTGGCAAAGATTACCTCAAGAGAGCAGCAGAGTGGACCTTATGGCTTTGCTGTTAACTGCACCTGCACTGTTTTAGGGACACTTGAGGAGCTTGTGTCATGGGCAGCCTGCAGTTTACACCCTGCAGCCTGTTGAAAAGGATCCAAACACACTCTGCTCTCTAGTGACTTACTCTTAGTTTCTCTCGCTCCCTGTCTTTATCTTGCTTTATCTTCCAGATAGCTCTTGGTCCCATCGGCTCTTTTATGGGAACGGCAGATCTCAGAGACAAGCTTTGTTCACTGACCAGGCAGCTAAGAAAGAGCATCTCAGTGTCACAACAAGAAAAAGACAACGGGAGCTCATCCCTTATTAGTCATCAGAAACTCTACACTAGAGAGAACTCTTAAAGGTATCCAAGATGTGAAAAAAACTTTTTAGTTTCCATAAGTTACAGGATTAAGTTGGCTAGGAAACTGTGCTTCAGTAGTAGTAGAGTTTATGGAGCCACTTGCTTTATTGCAAAGCAGTAGTTATTTTACTCTGAAGGCACACGGCTTCAGTGACAAACAGCTACACATTCCTTTGTAATGTGTCTTGGTCAGGCATGGACTTACAGGGGTTTTTTAACATAAAATCTACCCATACTACCTGTCACTGAAGAGGTAAATAGTTAGTCTTTGCTCAGTTGTCTTTACTGTCTTTCATGCTCTTTTTGTTTGTTTGGTTGGTTGGTTGGTTTTGTTTGTTTGTTTTGTTGGGGTTTGATTTTTTTTTTTGGTGGAGGAGGGAGGATCTCGGCTCTTTCTTCAACGTTTTCTTCAGCGTTGTAAAACCCCTTAGCAGAACTGGCCACCTACTTCCACAGCTGGTAGGGTGAGATCACAGGAATCTTTCATGGTCTCTCAGAGGAACTCCTAGGTTGCTGGTAGGAGTCTATGAGCAAAGAAGGCTTGATGCCAGTACCATGCCCTCCTGCATGCACAGCTTGAACTATCAAATTTTTCACAGTCATGGGGCAAAATTTTTGGTTCTTAGGTCCAAGTATGCTTCCCAGGCAGCTGTTTCCTACTTCCTCAGAGGAGACACAGTGGGCTGGAAGGAAGGCTGGTTCGGGTCTTCAGACTGCCAGCTGGACCTCCCTGGTACGATGTTGGCATCTGGGCAAAGTACAACTCCTGCATGTTCTCTTCTGGTGGTTTATTTCTGAGTATGGAAACAAACAAGAAGAACAACTCCTAAATCTGGAGGTGCACAGGTATCAGTACATCACATGGGATCTGAAATTAAAAATTTTTACTCCTTCATATCACAGAATCACAGACTGGGTGGGTTGGAAGGGGCCACATTGGATCATCTGGTCCAACCTCCCTGTTCAAGCAGGGCCATCCCAGAGCACATGGCACAGGACTGTGTCCAGACAGGTCTGGAATATCTCCAGGGAGGGAGATTCCACAATCTCTCTGGGCAACCTGTTCCAGTGCATGGTCATCTGCACAGTAAAGAAGTTCTTCTCCATGTTCAGGTGGAACTTCCCGTGAATCAGTTTGTGCCCATTGCCTCTTGTCCTATTGCTTGGCACCACCGAGCAGAGCCTGCCTCCATCCTCTTGTCACCCTCCCTCCAGATACTGACAGACATTAGTAAGATCCCCTCTCAGCCACCTCTTCTCAGGGCTGAACAGGCTCAACTCCCTCAGCCTTTCCCAAGAGAGATGCTCCAGTCCCTTAATCATCTTTGTTATTCTCTGCTGGACCCGCTCCAGGAGCTCCATGTCCCTCTTGTACTGAGGAGCCCAGCACTGGACACAGCACTGCAGAGGTGCCTCACCAGGGCAGGGGGGCAGGATCCCCTCCCTTGACCTGCTGGCAACACTCTTCCTGATGCACCCCAGGATACCATCAGCCTTCTTGTCCCCCAGGGCATTGCTGGCTCAGGACAGGTTGCTGTCCACCAGGTCCCCCAGGTCCTTCTCCACAGAGCTCTTTCCAGCAGGTCACCCCCAGCCTGTGCTGGTGCAGGGGGTTATTCTTCCACATTTGCCTTTGCTGAATTTCAGACAGTCCCCATCTCTCCATGAGGCTGAGGTCCTTCTGAAGGGCTGCACAGCCCTCTGGGGTATCAGCCACTCCTCCCAGCTTTCTGTCATCAGTGCACTTGCTGAGGAGGCCTCTGCCCCTTCATCCAAGTCACTGACGGAGAATTTAAACAATATCACTCCCTGCATCAAAAGTCAGAAATTTCCTGTAAATTAAAAGGCATGATATACATGAGAGTTGCTTCATCTTGTTTCAGTTAATAACATGAATATACTACACTTATGAAAACATAGCCTTTTATTGATTTAATCTTCCAGCTGATCATTTTTTATGTTGTGGCTAAAACTGTTTTCTGGAAAGGACTATTCCTCATCACTATCCTGAATCTGGCTTGAAGAGTAACATATTCACTCACATCTCCCTTAGGCCAGTAAAAAGGAGAATAATTTAATCATTTTCTTTCCAGTAACTCAGGCATTTTCCCCTCTCTGAACCTTTGTCTTATAACAGCTGAACCATAGGTCATCATTATTTTTCTTTCAGCCTTTTCTAGGTATAAGACTGGCTCTATTCCCTTTGAAAACACCTTCTTTTCCTCCTCTTTCTCTCTTTTATTATTTCATAACTAACTGTCTGGTCTAGACATAAAATCCTAGGAGACATATATTGTTTATTTACTCTACAGAATTTTTTCTCTCAGCTCTTTTGATAAATCCTATCAAGTAAATAAAAATTGATCTGTAAAGTGGTTATTTAAAAATAATGCAGTCAGAGTTTTCTCTAGGGTCAATAGCAGCAGAAACTTGTGAAATAGTACAATTAAAAAAGGTTACTGAAAGACCAGCCTTGAATATTTGTTCCAGGGCTCTCTGAAGGACTTCAACAAAACTTGCTGTTAGTCCATCTGACCTAGGTGACAAGCAGGCAGCTCATGGCTGAATTTATTTGAAGAATAGTTGGAAATGTCTCAAAACCGGGACAACAATGGAGAGTTCCTGGCAGAGGCATTTTAAACCTCATCCTCTTGAAGTTCAAGGCATAATTCCCATTGGCCAAAGTGTTACCCATATGTTACTATACCGTCAGGCCATTGGTAAAATACCATATTCCCTACAACATCACTTCATACAAGGGTCATTTGGTTTTGTGTTTGGTTGGCTTTTTTGTTTTGTTTGATTGTCTTTGTTTTGTTTTGGTTTTTAATAAGTCTTTACAGTCAAACAATAATGGCTATGTTTTACATTTACAGTATTAAGCAATTTCTTTACTCACAAACTTACAGTTTAAGGGACAGAAGGGAATAACATACTATCATCTAATTTGACACATGTCAGAGACATTTATCCAGCTGTTTTAGTAATGAGTCCAGTAACTTGTGTGTGCTTAAAATAATGTATCATCCAGTAAGGCATCTGATCTTGATTTGAGGATTTAAAAAATGTGCCAAAGCCAGCCTATTTTTGTACTCCATTCTTAGATTAGTTAAAAAAAACACCCAAACAGGTTTCATTTCTTGTCTGAATTTGTCTGTGTCTAGCTTAATGTTAGGATTTGTTGGCTCGTTTTTCTCTGCCATACGGAAGACCCCATAAACACTGGCCAATTCTCTTGAGGTGTTTAAAAATAAGTTAGTCACCTCTTGGTCCCCTCCTTGATAAGGTGAAGAGACTAAGATATTGATACATTAGTCTCCTCACCTTTGAGATGTGTGAGCTGCCCTCTGTCATGTTCTATTCTGAGTTCAGTTTTCACCCCATGGCTGCTACAGAAACTGAGCAACACAGAGTCCCTGTGCTTTGCTGATGCCATCTTTGGTGCCTGTGCTTTCCCCAGCTGGGACTGAGCCTCCTGTCTTACCCGTAAGATGTGCTCTCTGGAGCTGTTTAATTTTGGCTCATGTTCACAGCTTTTTTGGGGGAATTCCGTCATATAACTGAGCCCAGCAATCTCTGTATGTTCCCTATTTCCTTATGTGAAGAACCTGCAACTTTTTCTTAGAGGAGGATTCTACATAGCAGCAAGTTCTGGAAAGCTCTTTCACCCAGCTCTAAATTTGAAGTGATTTTTTTTCTTGTTTTGAAATCTCAAACTTTGAAAACAGCTGTTGTCTTCATCTGAAAGAACACAGCATAAATAAACCATCTATGAAACTGTGCAAGTGTGGAAAGTTGAATAATGTTTCCAGACATAAAGAAACAGACATTTGGACTGGGCTTGGTGTGAAGTTCTTTGAGGGATGAGAAGCTTGTTTATTTTGTTCAGACCAAAATCAGTCCAAAAATATTGCCATCAGCTTACCCAGTGTAAGAGGACACTTCCACAGTAGCCTTCCTCTCTATTGCAACTGAAGACTACTTGAGGCTGATCTTGGATTCCATTCCATTTGGAGGACTTTCACATGCTTTAACCTATCCAGATCTCTGAAACCCTCTCCTCTTTGCAAATCCTATTCTGAAATTTCCTTCTTCTGTGAGTTGCCTCACAGGAATTCCTGAACAAGTTTTGTCTTCAGGTTTACCAATAAGTGATGCTCTTTGTGATCCCCTGTGGAGCTCTGAAGCTCAGGGTAGGTATTTGCTAGAGAAATAAAGGAGCAAAGGATATTGGGAAGAGGGCCAAAGCAACTCAGACGTGATGCATTTGTTATTATGGGGCTGTAGGAAAAGCCCTCTTTCCTTTACCCATCCCAATTTTCTTTTTCATTAGCCTCCTGATGCTAACCTCTGAATAACTTCTAAAGTAAACCACCCATAAATATTGCACGAGTCTCCAATACTAAAAGCTGATAAAGCTTATAGCACTTATAAAATAAATAGAAGGAAATGCTTTTCAGTTTCCTATTTATAGGTCTCAAGAGAGATCTCAGGTATGATTTATCACTTCAATTTTAACTGTATTAGTCTTCCCCCTATCACATACACACAACTCTTTTCCTTGGTCATTCTTTTTTTCTCACACACAGCTGCTTCCTCTTTTCCCTGTAGACGTGCTCACACCCACACAGCCATTTGCCCTCCACATCCTTTGCTAACAGGCAGGAGACTGTGCTCTTTTACAGAGTGTTGAGTGCCATCAGTTTTCACCAGAGTCAGCAGGCGTTGAGGGTTCTCAGCATTTAGTGAAGCGCTCTCAACCACACGTAATTCAAAGGAGAAAGCTACTTTTTTCAAGTGAACGTGGCACGTGGCCAAAGAAGGATTAAAAAAGAGGGAGGCAACATTTTGGACGTGGGTGGATCATTAAAGCACAGAGAGTATAGTTAACATAGGGTATGTTTCTTTTTAGGGCATTCCTATATGCTTTCCAAGTGTTAATGTTTCTAAGCATGCAGTATTCATCCTCAATTGCCAGTACATTGCACTTGAGCAGATAAATGGACTGTGGCTAATAATACCCTTTTTCTTGGAGGAAATGAACATCACTCCTCCTGTTTTATAAAGTGGAGGAACACTTCTGGCCATGTATCGTGTGTCTGAATTAGCATTTTATTTTGGTGCAAAGGTGCACTTCTGAAGTAAATATCCTTGTTGTCCCCATTTAGTTTATTTTCCCATTTAAATGGAAACCGCTGTTTAAGAAATATACCTGCTAACAGGCATTCAACCCATGGGGCCAGACTACAGCTAAACCAGCTTAAACTCCCCAAAACATGTAAATGTGGACATCAGATTGTCAGTGCCGGCTGTTTTGCTTTAGAGTTCCATTCCTATTACACTGCAGCATTAGCTAACGTGTCAGGCCACATCACTACCACAGCATTTGACACCACTGCATCCTAACTGCATGTTCCTGTCCTGGTTCTACATTAAAAACCAACCAAACAAAAGTGCCTTTCACGACTGGGATTGAAATAAATACATTATGTTTGAAATTCCCACAGACTTCACTTTCAGGGATTTCCTTCCCAAAACCTTCAACTGATACTGGAACACAAAGAACAGTGAAAAAGAGACCACAAACACCAGAAGTCCTCAAAATTGAAGTCTAATTTGCTCCAAGCAAATAAAGGAATTAAAACTGCTGCTTCTGATACTGCTTATGTTGAGCTGCCCATCTCCTCATCACAAGAGGGAAACTGAAGTTTAGATGACACGAACCGCTTGCTAGAAGGACCCATGTTGAACAGATAGGTGAGTGGGTACAGATAATGGAAGAAAGGTTCAACACAGGAGAAAAACAAATGACAGCTGAAAATATCTGCATGCAGTGAAAGGGGAATTCTTTAAAAGCAAATGCTTCTCTTACTTAGAAAAAACCCAAACAATGGGATGTGGGGCAAAGGGCACTCTGTAGACATACAGATTTCCTCTTCCTGGGTTGTCAAGTGGCATCTCCGTTTGAAATTTGCCAAGCCCTTCTTACAATTTCCTCATATATCCTCTGCTATCAGTCTCTGCACATGAAAGGCCACTGAGAAAATGTTACTGTCAGTGAATTATGCTCAATTGTTGGGCTGAGGCTCTGCCTCGCTGGTGCTCTGTTACAAAATATTGCCTTGTCAGCACTGCCATTCCCAAAGGCCTGTCCCCTTCCTCTCCAGTTCCCATCCCCTTCCTCTCCAGTTGCCATCGCTCTGGCTAGGGCTTTGCTGTTCTTGATGCATGAGCTCTCACCTCTACCACGTCTGATCAAACCACTGTCCTTTTGTTATTCAGCCTGTTAAGTAGCACAAATAAACCTTTCACCATTTACTGCTTTATACTCCACTGACCATGCTGTTGTCTCATATTGACAGCAACCACAGCTGCACTTTTCTACCTGCTCAGGACAAAGACAACTAGTCAATTAGCATCAACTCTATTCATTTCCAGTTCAAAGCTTACTCAGTCTCTGTGGTCGCAGAGAAACAGCTCTGGACACAAAAAGTAATATTCTGGTTTAGTTCATAATTTATCATATTTGACAAAATTGACCTGCTGGATAATATTGGGATCTATTCATTATCTTCAGGAAATATTGAAACTGTAAGAAGAGAACTGTAACTTCAAATGACTTATAATTCCACCATTTAACCTGCCTGTTGTCATCTTGAGACCGTCAAGCACAAGGTTTGTTTCAGCTGAGTTCAGCCACCTATAACCCAGATATGTGAGTGGGAAGTCAAAGTCCCTCTATAATCAGTGGGGAGACACAAGTGCCTACATGTGATGTTGCTTCCATCTATTACAGACACCTCTTAGGATGAGATGAATGCTGCCTAGGTTAGGAAACCCATTTGTCCAGGTGGCCTGTATTGTTAATAAAAGGAGGAGACTCAAACACAGATTTTGCTGCTTTTTTGTGCAGGAAGAGGCTGAAGAATGCACAGAGAAGGCCAGGTCTGACCTGCAGCTACGTCTCCATGCAAATGCTTATCTTTCTAAAAGGTACCACTGGAAATCGGAAGGGTGGTGTCTTTTGGTTGTTGTCCGGCCCCTGGTGAATAAGTTATTGAGGATTTTTACAGCAATAAGGGAAGAATTCCTGAGCTTCTTATACAGCAGCTTCCTTCTCAACCTACCTGACCATGGCTCACCCCCTGTCTTTGCAAGGTCTTTCTGCAGTGCATTTCTCCCATGGCAGCAAGGAGGTTAATGAACAAGCTACCCAACACAGTCCGCCTGGGATAACAACAGACTCAGGTGCTGAACTGCCTGGCAGATACTGCAGGGCCAAGTGCCAGTGAATACAGGAGCAAAGCAGAAGACGTGCCTGGTCACTGAGGGAAATGAACAAGGCCTGGAGATGGCTGGGGGAAGCAGCCTGACCGACAGCCATCAAAAACCAGGTGCTTTTATTAGCCTGCCAAGAAGCAGCTTGGTGAAAGCAATGTAAAACGTAAATGTCAGTAAGCAACATGAGCTATGGAGCTCTGTGAATAGCCTCTAAAGACCAAGCCTGATGTGCCAAAGAGCCTTTATTTGCAGAGATCAGTTCTCTCACCTGTCACTGAGTAGGAGGGATGGACTTCGCTTTCCAAGTCCAGAAGATGACATGGTTCCTATCAAACCATTTTATTCTGCGCATCCTTAGGGTAAATCGTGCCTCTCAATGAGCGTACCACTGGTCACAGAGAACTGCAAGCACTACACAAGAGCCCAGTCAAGGTCCTTTGGTCCTGCAGAGAAGGTTGATAAGGATCACAACAAACAGAATTTTTCTTCCCGAAGCCTGAAAAATTGGGAACAAGATACCAAGCACTAATGTAGGGCTTAAATCCTCCCTGGTTCCTCTCCTGGAAGAATGGGTTTTTGCAAGCTCAGTAATCTTCCTTCATCACGCTTGGTCCAAAAGCTGAAAGTTGTTCTCTTGCTCTGACAAATAGATAGGAACAGCAGGCCATTGAGCCCTGTATTTTCCTTATTATGCCTCAGCACAGGACTGGCAGAAAAGAAATATCAGCATGGAGACTGCTACACGCTCCATTCAGCCGTGAGCCTCTCCACTGAGATTGCCAACGAGAGTGAATGTAGCGAGCTCCAAAGAGCTGTGGTTTTAGTGGTATGGGCACCTGTCCACTAGGAAGTGCGCTGAAACCTCCAACGCATTTCACAGGTTCCACCAGAGACCCATCAAACACTAATAACATTCAATCACTGCTAACCAAGGCTGATTTTGGACCAAATGCTTGGAAGTGAAATACTACCTATCCCACCACCTGCCCCTGCCATAAGTCAATTACACATTGCAGTATTTGAAACCAATAAAACAGAGGTTTTCACTATATGTCATGGCTTTCTTTGGAAGTTATTGCAACCACAGTTGAGTTTGGAAACTCCACACATAGCTTATTTTATTTTCTTTAATGACTTTATACATATATATCTTGTTACCAACCTTTTTATCCACATGATGTTGCTATTTTTTTTTTAATTGCAAAGAATATTTTGTTTCCTTGCTTCAGTTTGGCAATGAACTATATAATCTTGTTCCTTATATAGATGCTTTTGCTCAGACAGTTTTCGTACTGCCCACAATTAGAATCCACTCTAATTCAAACACCATCACTTATCACATTCCAACCCACTCAATCCAGTGCACTGGCAGAGACGTCAAGGCATCCGTTGAGAGGACCTAATGCCAGAGTCTGAGCCACGGTTTGGTCCCATGCAGAGACCTGCACCAGCTCTAACAGTGTCCAGTCACTTCAGTGGGCACTCAAATGCCACCAGATGCAGATCTCTTACACAGGACCTATGGGTCAGCAGGAATTTGTAGTGATATGGCCTAATCCAAAGTTACTTTCGCACGGGGACAACCTGCTGCTGGGTTCAGCTGGCTTTGAAAGAGGCCCTTAGATGAACAAGGCAGATCTTGACTGGAGCTTAGGTAGCTCTGTGTGGTGAATAACTTTATAACCCTGGTGTTTCCCAGAGAGGGAACATCTGTCAGCACCCCATTAACTCCAGGAAGAAGGAAAATTTCAAGACAAAAGACAAAAACTGTTGTTTTAGTTCCAGCTGCATTCATCAAATGAAGTATAGCTACAATTTCAATGCTTCAGTGGGAAAGAGCAACAGTCCTTAAAAGTGAAGGAAAGCAAAAATAAGAGTGGCAATTTTTTTATTAAAAGAGGAAAGAGATGAAGGGTGAGGTGATAATTAAGTACAAAACAGTATCATATGAAAGCACACTAAACAAAAAGATATTCTACCTCTGTCTGAGAGAGGATAAAAACAAACAAACACACAAGCAAACACACAAACAAAATCAAGGGAAGCCATTTAGTGATTATAAGGAACCACAGTCCTTGAGGGACAGGGAATTGTTTCTCTATGGCAAGATAAGGACCAATTCCCACCCCAGGCTCTTCAGTCTTTCCTTTGCTTGACCCTCTCGCCTCCCTTCCCCCTTCACCTCCCCCTTCGCCAGCCTTGGCCTGCCATCCCTCTGCTGCTGCTCTCCCCTCATCCTTTGCTGTCTTTTTGACTTTTCGCAGTTCCCTAGCAACAGCTGTTTGCAGCTGACAGGAAGAGCTGTGGACATTTTGCAGGCATAGCGACGGGCAGGGCTCGGCCTTGGCTCACGGGTGATGGCTGACCTCAGCACCAGGGGACATGCAGCAGCCCCAGGGCAACAATTTCTGCACCAATCTCTGGTTATGACCTGAAACAGAGGAGCATCACTTAATTCTTAAGCTTCAATTTTTCTCCTTACTGGTTAACAAAATGTTACTCACTCTGCTTCATTGGAAACACTTATTTCCCCTTGCCAAACACTGGGCTTCACCCAATGGAAAAGCCTGTCAAACATCATCAGTGTGGCAATCCTATGGTAGGGACGTTATGTATTCAAACATGCCACAGAATCCTCATTCCTCTCATGAAAAACAGCAGCTCTGATTTTCACGTGCTGGACGCTGCCCTGACCACGCTGCTGTCCAGCCCACCTCACAGCTGGAGGCTGTTACCTCTGGAGCAGCACTGGAAAATGTGTGCTAAAGCTCAACTCTGAATGTGTTAGCCAGAGCCACCAAGGACCTGGACACGTGTCCCCTTCCGCCCGCTCGGCTTCTCTGACAGCAAAGCTCTGTCACGGGGGAGGATGGGCAGCTGAGGACAGCAGCATCACTGCAGTAGTTACTGGAGCTCAGCTAAAAGAGTGCTACCCTATCATTATTATTGATGATGTTGTTACTATTATTATTGTTATTGCTGTTGTTGTAATCCCCTTTTAATTTGCTCCAAAGAAATCAAACTTGTGTTACTTTATATAACAGCCATTCCCTCACCACTCACAAACATCTCCTGTCAGAAGTGCTGGAGTTTCTCTGGAATGTATGATGCAAGTTTTTAAACCACTTGATAAGGGCTTTTGAAAACTGGACTCCAAGTCATTACACTGCAATAATTTAGTTACTCTGGAATTGACTAGTACACCAGCTAAATTTGTAAGGTGGGCGCATACTTACATCAACCTATAATGCCAAGTGATCAGGGCATTTGAAAGACCACACAGAGCAGTTATTTCAGTGTAAAACAGAAGAAGAAAAGAGGCAAGGTTTTCTCCATTACCCAACAAAACAAGTGGCAATGTTTTTCATCAGGCAGCCTCTGATGTTTGAATTCTGTGATAGTGCCTCAATCATAGTTCTTTTCCTCCTGATTACTTCCAAGCTTCTCAACTATCATGTTGAATAAAGGTGCAGAACCGTCTTGCATGATGGAAATTATATGTCTGGCTGTTGTGAATCTGACCTCATTCTCAGCCTTGTCTTTCTCCAGAGTGGTGTTTTGTCTGTGCCTTGCTCATCCCTGGATGAGCAGGGGCTTGGCAGCCCTGCCAGCTGGTGCACCTTACGCATGAGACACACCAGTTACCTCACCTCCCACCACCTGGCACAGTGTCCACATCTCTTACTTTCCCTGTTCAGCACTCCTCGCAGTGTCCCTCTCGGGCACCTGCCTGCCTGCCAGCCACCTGTGTCTGGGGTTGGGGGTCTCATGGCAGGAGAGAAGCCGCAGTCTCCACAGCTGCTACAGGATGTGTGACTTTTAATGCCCATGTGTGTTATGGATAGGAGCAGACCTGCCCCTGCCCATCCCCAAGTGACTTGGCGTACTACAGTGACTTAGACTGCTGTAAGGTAGGCAGCAGTATGAAGACAAAGCTTCATAAAGGATAACCAGGTGCCTTTTCTCTCCTGGAGAGGCCCAATCTGAACACTGTCTGTGCTGCCCTTTACATCAACAGCAGTCATCATTTGCACTGGTAGCCCATTCTCCTTCCTCTACCATTTCCACCTTCCTAGCTCTGCCCCTGTGCCTCCATTTCTGACAGCAACCTCTGCTGCCTGAGGAGCTGTTTTGGAGAGTGGGATAGGATACAGATGGATGATAGATGGGACGGAGGAAGCATGTGTGGGCAGAAGGCTGCTCAGGTAGAGAGAAGGGATTGTGAGGAAGGTAGCAAATTGGAAATGGAGCCCATGTACTCCACAGAGTAAGAAAGGAATAAAGGGCATTGGGGGAAAAGTGGCAAAAGAACTGCAGAAAAGGTGACAGACCCTATCACCTACCTGTCATCTCCTATAAATCTGAAAATCCCACTGCCAACCTCTCTTGTTCACACACCTCCTGAAATCTACTATCCTTTCCATCAGACTGATGACACCCAAAGTGCCACTGATTCTTCTCACCCTCCCCCACTTTTCAGCCTTTGGAACTGCCTTCCTTGCCTTTTTCCACTGCTGCAGAAAATCAGTTTTCTTACCCAAAATGTGCTGGCAGCGGGAAAATTCTCTGAGGCTGGAAAACCTTGAGGTGCTGGGGTTGTGACCTGATGCCTGGGAGTTTATCTCCCAGATTTTTTGGGGTTTAATTTACACCAGCCTCACAGGAGCTGAGCTGTGCCTGCTCTCACACCTCTGCAAACAGCATCTCCCTCTTTGGTCCTACCACCAGCAACAGCTGAGACCCCTCTATTGGGGTGAAAACAAGCCCATGTCCTATGGCCACATATTTTTGCCTTTTAAAATTTTTTCTGGTCCCTGTTCTTCTGTAAATCTGTGCTCTTTTTGTTCTTTGAACATTTCCTTTTTTTGGCAATATTAATTTTTTATCTTATCTCCAGTCCTAAGCGTGTCTCTTTGTCAATCACCCCGGCTTAGCAGCAAACTAGTTAAGTCTAAGTGCCCTCATTAGACTTGAAATGAGATAAGTGGTAGAGGACAGGAGTTTGCACTTCTCAGGTAACGTTTTATGCTCTGCATTGTCTCAGGCAGAGAACACTGCTTTATTTATACAAGCTCGTATTTTATAGCTTCTCTCCCAAATCAGAGGGAAAACTACATTTTTTTCCAAAGAAATTCTTATATTCTTAGAATTTGAATATGCCATTTGGGCCACATAAATATATGTTGGCCAGATGTTTAATATCCTTGTTTCAATGTGTTTTGCTGACACTAAAAGAATAATGAATGCTCCTGCAGGACAGCTTGATGCAGATTAGGATACAACAAATGTATTTTGATTTTTGAGAGTGTAGAAACAGCAGAGATGAAAAAATGAATGAAATGTAAATTCTGTTCTTATTTTTCCTCTGTGAACTTCATATTTTATCCACAGATTTGAGTACAACATGCATTATGAGTTGACCAGCCATATACTGTAAAAACAAGACAAATATACACCTCAAGCCCAGTCATAATGAATGCCACATAAATCACCCCATATAATGGGTCTATGAAATCTGCCCCTCCTAGCTATACTCAGTGGATATCTTCAGCTGCCTTCCAGCAAGGCTGAATTTGGTGAGGTAAGTGACAATCTGGAGTGTTTATGTGTTCCACCTATTGAAAAGGCGAGTGTTAAAAAAATACTGACACTACAAGACATCAAATTTTGCTGTTATTTATATATCTTAAAATTCTCCAGGAGTTACTGGGTGTGTGTGTTGGTGTACCTGAAAGCAGCATTAAGCCTACGATTTATGGAAGCAGTTTAGTACAGCGATAAGCCTATCAGAGATTAACACACGCACACAGAGTTTCTGCATTTTGTAAACTGCCATCAATCCCCTGTACTGCCACCAGAGAAGATAATATCTTCTTGTCTGCAATAAAATACACTCTTTCCAAATCTGGTACCAGAGATATTTATTCCTTGCACAGCTCAACCATATGAATAAAGAAGTCAGAATGACTAGATCAAGTCCAACACAAATCTGTTGGTATGCAGCGTATTTTATGTCACACAGCGTTTTTCAAGTTACATGCTCAAATATGACACAAGACAACATATTGGGAACTTGGAATATGAAATCCTGGTTCTGCTAAAATCCTGGTGGTCTAATCATGTCACTGCTTCCAGCGGAGTTTGTCTCTGGGCAAGCCTCAGTTGTATTAGTGCTGCTATCCTTTTGCAGAGCGTGGACTACAGATGAACCTGGGGGGTGAACACTGGTGTACTTGAAATGTATTGTGCAGCTAGGGCTGGTCCCTAATGGTGTATTACCCTCTAACTATTCACCTCCCTCAGTCCTTAATGGCCTTGCAAAAGGGAAGAAAATGGTCACAGTAATACGGAGCAATAACCACCACCAAAAGCTGAGCTGTTGTCCAGTGTCAGACAGCAGTGCTTTTCACCAGAGGAAAGGGCACTCAGCTATGAAATCAGGATGCACTTTTAAATGAAATAGAAAAAAATAGCGTTCTGAGGTAGGGCTTAAAATGAGCCTGGGTCTGGACCAGGTGGCATGGTATGTGAGGCTTGTGTGGCATCATTTGGGAGTTGAGAGATGTGAACAGTTTTTTTAGCAGTTCCAATGGGACCAACTTTTCCTCAAGTTGTGTTCCCTCTCTCTCTGTTGTACCTCTTCTTCTGTTTATCTTCTTTTTTTGGCAACTAATTCTTGTGAGGAACAACTCCTCTTTTTTCTAATAAGGTATTGCAGTATACATTATAATAAAGACCTCATCTCTGCTACGACACAAAGATCATATGGCAAATTATATAAAGGATAAATGGGTGAAGATGGAAGTCCCATCTCTGGAATGAGATATAGAGATCCAGAGTCATTAAAAGCTGGTGTCACTAAAAGTCTCTTTAGGAAAAATCTCTATTTCCTGAAGGTGGGATTTCCCTGTGTATGTAAACCTAGAAGACTCTAGTCTCATCCAGCATTATGTAAGATTATATAAGACCAGTGACAGCAGAGGCAACCATTTTGTGTAGCCCAGAGTCCCCTCTCTGACAGTGGCCAACAGTGGTGCCCTGGTAAGAGGCAGAGAGCAGGGCCAGCATATAGCAACCCTGCCCTGTATATTCTTCCAGTCTCCAGCAAGTTTTGGCTTAAGAACTCCCTGTATAATGCAGCAGCAGATCTGCATCAGGTAGCTTCTGATGTTTGCTTCTTCCAGGATTGTATTGGATTAGTTCTGAAACTCACATGAAGTTCCAGCACCCCTCAAATCCTGAGAAAAGGTACTCCAGAGCTTAACTGTGCATTACATAAAGGAGCTGTTTCTTCACTCCACTTTGAACCTGCCACCTGCCTGCCTTGAACATGTGCTGTGTGATTCCAACACAGTATTTCTGGCCTCTCCTGCAAGCTGAGGCAGAGGAAATCATGTCTGCACACTCAGCAGTGTTAGGTAGCACACCGCAGCATCAGAAAGCCACACAGGAGATGTTATTTTCACACCACTCCTTTTGGGCTTTCAAGAACCCAAATATTCCTGGTCTTCTCGTCCATCTCATTGACTGGATCTGGCTTTCTGGGTTTTGTGGATGGATATACATGATGGCAAGCCTTCCTGGCAAAAGGAATATCCTGGCTATCCAAAAGGAATTTGAAGAGTCAGTTAGGATTTTCTTCTTTCCTCTGATTCACAGTCATGTTTCATTTCACCAGCTAAAAGCCCTGATGTGACACAGGAGGTTATTCAAGGCCATCTCATGGCAGTACAGCTGAGTAAAAAGTATGTTTTACAACCCCACTAGCAGCTGAGCATGCTAAATACACAACACTCTTGCCAGCATGAAGAAGCCGTGTGGCTCCAGCAGCTATTTCACTGTAAAGGCGATGGAATAGATTTTCCAAGCTGTGCACAAAACTGTGCGGTACAACCTCCTTCCTCCCTCTGAATCGCACTGCAATGAGTGTAAAGTAACACAACAAGCACTTCTAGAGCCTTCTGATTTTCTGATAAAGGCTGTTGGTATAAACCCCACATCCATTACATACTTTTTTCACACCAAAATACTGCTTATTGCAAAAGGGCAAATGCAGGCTTGGGTCTGCCAACACTGTGCAGGGCTTAAGGAGATGAGAGCCTTGGGTTGTGCCCTCCCATGTCCTCTCATGCTCTTTGCCCCAGTACAGGCAGTCCCCTGCAGTTACAAAACATCAGGCAACAGAAATACGAGCAAAAACTGTGCACCCATCTAGCATTACACTCTTACTGGGCTTTGTTGACCCTCTCCCAAAAGGATCTCTGTTCCTCTCTGAGGGAAATTAGGCCTCTTCCCTTCTTCCTCCTGAACATCACCAAAAGGGGAAAGCATTCATGGTAGCAAAAGTGTTGTTAAAGCACACTAGACGTTCTAGCTGTTCTGGAATATTTGGGGAAATGTGTGAATATAGAACCAAAAATGATGTTCTACAGGTTTTAAATATCACACACAGGATTGCTGCACAGAGAGTGAGTGAAAGAGGGTTGTATATTTGATGGCTGAAATACTGCCAGTCTCTCCCCCGCCACAAAACATGTTCATGCAGCCTAGACATAAAGTTCAGTGTTTCATTCCATCTCAATAGGGATTTTATGGCTAAAGTGTCGAGGATAAGAAAAGACCAATTTGTAGTTTTATTGATCAGGCTAAAGGTCAGGGGCAGACGTGTAGGTCATGGTGCTTCCTCTGAACAGACACGGGACCAACCGCCTACCTTCTGAAAGCTGAGGAATGAGGCAGGGAGGGGGAAGTCACACTGATGAAACATGTCAGCTGTGATGTCAATCATGACCAAATTGGACAGGCTCAGAGATGGGAGGCCTCGTAACAACCGCAGCTTTGCCCCCATGCCTGCACGCTCTGGCAGAGGGGCCTGTATATGTGTTTGCTGAGCTGTGATGTGGTGTACGGGCAAACGCCAGCATGCCATTTGATATAATAAAAACATAATTCATGCTGACAAAGTTTATGAGATCAGGTTTCCCAGTCCTAGCTGAACCACATAAAGCATATACTGTCACTACAGGCATTTTGGCTGAAACAGCAGGGGCTTCTGCTTCATGGAGATAGCCTGGAAGGTATTTGTCACCATGGCCCACTCTGGGCTGGCTGCAATAGTAGAATAACACAAAACTACATTGATTCATTGTCCGGAATTTAGTTGAGACTTAAAATGCCATGAAGTGAAATGGTTTCCACAGCAATGTCAGTTTTTCTCCCCTGCTTACATTAATTTTGTCCTCATTTGGCCCTGTGAATCACCACTGAAAGTGAGACTTGGTCTCTGTAGTATGTGCTGTTCCTGGTCTCTCTGTGTTATGCTTGCAGGGTAAAGCTGCTTATGGCTGAGGCTGTGCTTGCACTGCACAGCTTTTATTAAAGATGGATTAATCTGACTGTTGTTCCTGCTGCTTCTGAACTACGCCAAGAAGTCATCTTCATGCCTCTGGAAGGTCCCATGCCTGCTCTCCCTGATTACCCCACCAAGAGTAGCAACAGAAGGAGGCTTTCATACTTTCCTACCATTTAGGATAGATCTATACAGGACAGGCAAACATTATTGTAAGTGGCTTCATTTAGGTGTTGCGTTTCCTGACCTTATTTCTTCAGATGTAGTGTGTACAAAGTAAAAAATGGGTTTTGCTTTATGGCAAATTCAATATTCATGTACAAAGAAGAATGATTCCTAAGTCAAAAGTGACAGGCTAACACAGTTAAGTTCTTTGAAGAGGAAACAGAGACCTAAAACCTTCCCTTTTGCTCCTTTTCCCCACATTATGTTGAAGGCAAACTAAGACTGAAAATAGGCAATGCTCCAAATCCCTGAAGAAGGTTTATCATTTCACGTGTTCAAAACATCTCTTAGGTATTGGTTCCATCATCCAGACTGTAAGATGGCTTGATTAATATCCTACTACTTCACTAAATTTGTAACGAAGGAAAAAATAGCGGTCATTTCTTGGTATCTGATCCAGTCTTGTGGCAGGGAAGGTAGATGACAGCTGTGTCTGTGTACTAGTATCCACCTGAGCCCTGTTTTCTCTAAATTTGGAATTAACAGAGCCAGTTAAAGGCCCTGAGAAGTATTAATTCAGGAATTGTGTATGTTACACACCAGGTCTGTCAGGAACTAATATGGTTTGGCATACACACTTGCACATGCTGAAATGGAGAAAAGGCCTACTTTCATTCACATTTTCTTATTCCAGATCTCACATAGGCTGAATTTTTCTCTGCCTGTATCATCTTCATCCTGATGGTTTTTGAACTCCAGACAAAATCTGGCTTTCTCACACATATTCCTTCCAGCAATCTAATTCCTCACCCTTCTTTTCATGCTATATTTCACTCTTCTACCTGTTGATCAGCTGAGTAATGTAGTTCCATCATAGGTTCTGGTGATTTTGAGACCTGAGCTCTCATGTCTTGAGGCAGACAGTGGCATAGCTAGTTCCATAGCTCGCTGCTACACAGCTTGGTGGCTTCTAGGTGCCTGCTGCACTATCAGTCAATTGGAGCTGCTTCTGGCCACAGCGATTTCATGACTGTGGTCAGCTGCAAGAGTCATAAAAACCTGGATGTCTTGTCTAAGAGCTCATTTTAAAGAAAGAGGTGCAGTCATATGGTAACACAGAATCAAGTAATAGTTATCTATACCTCTGTTGCAATCTTTGTGCCTGGCAGACTTAAGGATCTGGTGTAACTCTTAGCACTCATCTCCCCCTGATCCATACCTTTTCTCCGGACCGTGGAGCTGGAGAAATGTCCTACCCTCCCATAACAAGGAATGAATAGCCTAGGCTCTGTGTGTATTCAAATTATAGCCTCAATGCTCCATTAGTGTGCATTTCTATCACCTTCACTACTTACATATTTGAATGTCTGGTAAATAGGTTGTTCTAGGAAAGAAGAAGAAAGGGTCATATTTACTTAGTGTAATAAGAAAATAGAAGAGGAGAAGAAAATTGAGAGCTGCCAGCAACTCTACGCAGCATTTTGCAGCTGAGGGGGTTTGCATTTAACAGCCAAGCCTATTAGACCACATCAGATCTTCTAATTAGCTAACAGCAGTCGGGGAGAGACATTCCCTGGGTGAAGCCAAACAGCAGCTACAGTGTCTGTGCTGTATCATATTGGGGAGTGACCCATCAGTGTGAGGGTCTGGGAGGACAACATCAAAGAAGCAGATCCTACACTGCAAATTGTTTGGAGGAGATGGGGTAAGAGGCAGAGATCATTAGAGGGAAAACACAGGGAAGGAAAGCTGGGGGCCAACAGGCATCAGTTTGATTTAGAAGAGCGGAGACAAAAGAGTAACCTTATGTACACAGGGAAAATTTTCGTCTCAGAAGCATCTTATTGGTATGGAGAAAGACTCCTTTTGATCTCTGATGTATAATTGCTGGTTAAGGACAGAATGAAATATTACAGAGAAATTGGGCAGAAAGATTTCAGCAGCCATATAATCAGGGACACAAGAGATCAGGATGAGATTTGGGAGAATTGAAGATGAGGGCAGAAGATAGTTTTGGGGTTAGAAGAAAAGAGAGTTACAAAAGACAGGTCCAAAACTGGGGCCCTACTTGGACCTTTTAGGCAGAGTAGGTGTAAAGAGTCTCTCAGAGCTGAAACTGGAGATAATGTTTTGCTAGCCAGGACAGTGCATTTGAGATAAGGGTGGTAAAAAAAAAGACATTATTCACTATGAAGAATAAGACATTGTAGCTGAATTTCCTGTTTTCAACCTACTTTCAGGACATCCTTTGGCATATGTTTGCACCACCAGGCCAACTCTCCAGGCTGGCACACAGATGAAAACAAAGCCTGACCTGTTCCCACAGGATCTGCTGTCACCTGTGCATTTTGAGAGGGCTCCTGGACCCATTCCTTACTCAAGCTGCACAGTGCAACTCTTCCCCAGGGAGCTGTGAACAAATTTGCCTGTGTGGGCACACATGGGAACAGTGAAAAAGGATCTTCAGTGCAAAGAGGCTTGGGTGGGCTAGTGACAACTTTTGCCACAAAGAGGATGTGTTACAACCCCAAGTGAAATCAACTTCCATGTCCTGGTCTGTATCTCAGGGTAGGTCAATGCCATCTGATAAAAACAAACAAACAAACAAATAAACCCCCAAAAAACCAAGAAAACAAACAAAAAAGAAAAAAAGAAAGAAATGTGTGTAAGAGATTTTCTTTTTTTCAGTGGATGAAGGACAACATCATCACCTGAGGAAAAACCTAGTTCATCTCCCCGGAGAAGGAAAGCTCTCACCAGAATATAAACCTGTAAAATGTAGACAAGCCGCAAGGGTTAGCAATTACTGCCAAGTGTTTGTTGAAGGGACTATAGTAGCAACTTGTGACATTTCTGGGGAATTTTTCATCTGAATGTCTTCCTCCTGGAGGTGAATAGAGAGAAGAACAAACCCTTAAGCTGAGCTCCACATCCCACTTCTGGGCCAGCAGACAGGTCAGCCTGCCTCAAGTGCACCTAGCTCACCTACACCTTTAGTTTAGAATCTTAGAATCCTTAGTATTAGAAAAGACCTCTAAGATTATCGAGTCCAACCATTAACCCAGCACCACTATGTTCAACACTAAACCACATCCCCAAGTGCCACATCAACACATTTTTTGACCACTTCCCTCAGCAGTTCCAATGCTTGTCCATCCCTTCAGTCAAGAGTTTTTTCCTCATAACCAGTCCAAACCTCCCCTAGTGCAACTTGAGGCCATTTCCTCTTGTTCTGTCGCTTGTTACCTGGGAGAAGAGACTGATCCCCACCTGGCTACAGCCTCCTTTCAGGTGGTTGTAGGGAGTGATCAGATCCCCCCTGAGCCTCCGTTTCTCATGGCTAAACACCCCCAGCTGCCTAAGCTGTTTCTCACCAGACCTGTGCCCCAGATCCTTCACCAGCTTTGCTGCCCTTCTCTGGACATGCTCCAGCACCTCAGTGTCCTTCTTGTGGTGAGGGGCCCAGAACTGGACACAGGACTCGAGGTGCAGCATCACCAGTACAGGGGAACAATCACTGCCCGAGTCCCGCTGGCCACACTATTGCTGATCCAGGCCACGATGCCGCTGGCCTTCTTGGCCACCTGAGCACTTCCAGGGCATGTCCCAGCCCCTGCTCCCCGCTGCAGTGGCNGCCCCCGGCTCAGGGGCGGGGACACGCCGGGAGGACGGAAATGGGTTCCCGAGGAAGCAAAGGGGCTCCGGGGCCGGGCCGCGGCTGCCTCTGCACCGCCTTTCCCGGCGAGGCGGCGGCGGCCGGGGCGCAGCCGGCAGCTGCTCGGGGCTGGTTTCCATGGAGACCGCGGGGGGGCCCGGGCTGAGGGACATGTCTGCGGGGACGGGCGGGGGGAGCCATGGCGGCCAGGGGCGGCGGCCTTAACCCTTCGCTTGGGAGCCAGAGGCTGCCCCGCGGGCCCAGCGGGCCGTGAGGGACCCCGGGGGCGCTGGGGCGGCTCCGGGCCCGACTGGCGCGGCTCGGAGGGACGCAGCGCCCGTAATGCAGCGCAGTCACAGGGTGTGCTGGGGAGGAAGGGGAGGATGAAGAGCACGTGGGGATACTGCTGTGGCCGGCTGTCGCTTTCATGGACGCCTGGCCGGGTGACTGCTCAACAGAGCCATCCTCCGTGGAGATCTCCCACAGCAGGCTCAGGGAAGGCATCAGGCGTTCTCCCCGTTAAATATTTAGCAGTTTAACCCAGCCGCATCCTCTGGTGGGAGCGCTGATGGTGCCTGTGGTGACGATCCAGTATTGGAATACAGGGTGTGGGGAGGTGGTGGCGGAGCTTGGGGCGGTGGGCAAAGCCCCAGCAGGGCTGCACATGCAAAGGAAACTGCCCGTGTGTGAGTACACCGGCCTGGGCTTCACACAGGAGAGAGGTACACAGCTCAGGGTGGTGGTGACGAACAGAAAAGTGCTTGTCACCATGGTGACCACGCAATGCCGCATCTTCCTGGGAGTGGAAAGCGCCAGTCCCAGCGCTTTGCTGTGTGAGACCAGTGGGTTAAATGCAGCTGGCTTCACCTTTTGAAGCCGGGGATCACAATCTCTGTTCGATTTGTATATATTCCTGTGATGTAAATGGGTTGGAATCGGCCTGACAGCAATCCAGTGACTGTACGTATACAAGAGGCACACCAGGAATGTGTGCTGGTGTCCACTGCAGGCTGTGTCTTCCTGAAAGAGCCTTGCAAAAGTGGAAGCAGCAGCAGGGAGTGCAGCAGGGCACAAGGGTGGAGGTGGCAAAGCTATTGTCTGTCTGGTACTTTGAATAGTAAACTAAGTTTTATCTGAAGGGTAAGGTGTGTTGGTGTCATTGGGTAGGGGCTGGGTCTCACCAAGTTTTAGCTATGGGTCTTCAGGCCTACAACATATTCAGATTTATGCTTTAGGTAGTTATAAATGCATCAATATATATTTACATATCAACTTAACATAAATATTTTGAATGTTAAGCCCAGAAGTATCCGGTGAAACTTTTTTGGTTGGATGATAGTTTTTTCTTCAATTTTTTGTCATGCATTCAAGTAACACTTCTAGCTATCCATCTTCAGGCATCCCAAGAGCTTTCCTGGTATTTTGGGATTTGGGGTTTTTTTGTTTTTGTTTTTGTTTGTTTGTTTGGGGTTTTTGTTTGTTTGGGTTTTTTTGTAGTTGGTTTTTTTGCTTGTTTGTTTTGGTGTGGGGTTTTTTTTGTTTGTTTGGGTTGGGTTTTTTGTTTGTTTTTTTTTCTGGGGGGGTTAATTGGTTGGGGTTTTAGGGTGGTTTTTTGTGGTTTGTTTGGTTTTTTTAATTTTTCCACCAGCATCCCTTAATTTTATAGAAGTTATTACTGCTCCATGCGAACTTTGGTCCTTTTCAGGAACTCCTAAATATTCATTCCAAAAGAAAAGTCTCTGAAAGCCCTCATCATTGGTGGCTCCGAAGAAGGTTTACAGGAAACTCCCCTGACCCTCTGGTACAATTCTCCATTACTGCATGTCTCTCTAAGAAGAGGGTNCAATTCTCCATTACTGCATGTCTAAGAAGAGGGTTGCTCCTAAACATGATCTAAGAGACTTGTCTGGTTATGCACTGGTTCTCATACATGGGAACTCAAAGGCTTTTAACCAGAAGGAGGGAAAACAAGAACCAAAAAAACCCAAAACAGCAAAAACTAGAAGGGAGGAAGGGAGGAAGGGAGGAAGGAAGGAAGGAAGGAAGGAAGGAAGGCA
>VWZT01013184.1:44900-74281 GCA_013397055.1 Pachycephala philippinensis
GGAGGGACGGAGAGGGAAGGGAAGGAAGAAAGGAAGGAAGGAAGGAAGGAAGGAAGGAAGGAGAGAAGGAAGAAGTGGATTCATCCTTATCTGTGTCTCCTTAGTATCATGGAGAATGAAGTTTGGCTGATGGAAGTAGTGGCAGATTCCTGGAGCATTTGGGGAGAATTTTGTTGCAGATAAGAGGGACTTTTGAGTCCAAGAACTGCTTGCACTTCAGAGGAAAATGCCCATTAGGGAGGTGAAAAGAACCACTCCTGTATGAGCTCCTCACAGTGTTCAGCTGGGTAAGGCAGTGCTGTGCTGTGAGTACTTGAGCATGCCCCAGATGAGCTGGGGTATCTGTGTGTATCCAGGCAGAGGATCCCCGGAAGGAAATTAGCCATATTAGCAGAGGGTGACATTGAGGTTAATCTCCCCCATTTCTGAGCAGAATTCTCTGGGTCTCGAAGCACATGTGGCTATATTGTTTCCAGCTTTGTAGTTATTTGGGACATAAGTGCCCATGACCAACTCCAGGAAGAGCAGGCAGTAGCTGCTCGAGGTACTGAAGCACCACCAACCCTGCTGTCACCTCTGCCAAAGCTGGGCTGGCAACACTCCTTGAGAAGGGCTGAGTTATATACAACATTTATGGCTGAGGCTACTGGTCACAGAGACATCCTTGTTGCCTCTATTTCCTTACTTCTGGAGTCTTGAGAGATTCAGTTCCAGTTCCTTTCTGCCTTCTTTCCTTTCCCAATCCTTTTTCTTTCTTTCTGCTCTTCTTGCACAGGAATAGTGCAGCGGAAATCTCCATATCAAAACTGAATTTTGCCTACGTTCCTCAGAATCCACCAGCAACCTCTGGCACTGCCTTGGGGGATCTCTGCTTGGTGTAGCCACATAATTTGAGACCACCCAGCTCAGGTATGTTTGCTATAGTTAAACCTGGCAGAAAACCCTGCTTCCTGTCACCCTTCCTCCCTTCCCGTTCCCAGGACACTGAGGGGATGGCAGCTGCAGCAGAATTACCTGGCTGCTTTTCAGAGGAACGTATCCCAGAGCAAAGTGAGGCAGTGGCCTCAACCACTCAGTATAATTAAACTCAAACATCATTTTTGTGTAGCCTGTGCCGTGGCAACCGCAGCAGTTATTCCCATTCAGCTGGAAGGTTTAGAAGGCAGAGCTGTGGTATTTCACAAAAGATCCTCCTTGCAGGCAGGGCCTTAAACCATTTCATTGAATGAAATACACTCAAGAAGCAGAGTGCCAGAAGGAGGGAAAGTGGGATGGAGAAAAATGCACAGGATAGGACCACACTATTTCTGGCTGTAGTTCAATAACAGTTCTTGAGGCAGCACCTGATATACTGTTAGGGTGAAAAAGGCTTTTTATGCTTAGTGCTTTGGCACCCTGATCGCATCTCTGTTTTTTCTCTCATTCTCTCTTGAGTTCTCCGGAGAGGCAATATATTGTCTTCCTTCTAGTTAAAGAGAGAAGGGGCTAATTGCATAGACAGGTCAGTCTGTTTCTGCTGAAGGTGAAAAGCAAAGGGCTTGCTAATTCATGCACACAGACGGGAGGATATGGCAGTGTGCTGTCAGCCATTCCAGGTACCATCAGTAAGGCAGGGTGAAGCAGCTTGGCACAGTGCATGCAGCACTTGCCAGAGCAAACCTCTGGGGCAGGGTAGCAGAAATAGTAATGCTGATAAAGAAAAGCCAGTCAGAAAGGAAGGGGAAAGCAGAATAAAAGACAGGGGGTCAGATTGCTTGGTTGTGATATATGACCCTGGATTCTTCTAGCACCATTATGGGGAAAGAAATGGTGTGACCACAGTACTTTTGTATCCCAGCTATTCTGGACTCTTAACACACTCAACATACAAGCCAGGTAATGAAATTGCCAAGGACAGAGCAGAAAGTACAATCTGGGACATGGCAAAGGGACTGTGAGATCCCTTGCCACCCAGCACGGGCTCTAATGTATTATGCTGGAGGTCCTGAGACAGACAGCCAGAACCTGGGTTCCGATTTGCTGAAGGGAGCAGCAGAACTGGAGAGCCTAGAGTTGGAGCTCCTGCAGTCCAGGCTTGGACTTCTTCAGGGCTTAAGGTTTGAGTACTGCTCCCAATGCATGCAAAAGAAATTTGACAATCACCCTCAGCTAGTGCAGGAGAGTAATGTCACGTGAGTCTTACATAGCGCTCTTCATGAAGAGATCTCATGTCTGTGTCGTTACTGATGGTTTTTTATGTCTTAGGAAACAGATACATGGAAAAGGCAAGTGAAGTTGTCCAAATTTGCCCAGTAAACTGGTGGTAAAACAAATAGGAAACCTGCTGCCTCACACTGCCAATCTGAGTTCACTTGTCACACACAAGGGAATGAAACAGAAGGCTGCTGTCTTCCTCACAGTCCTTCTGAGCTAAAGCAGAAAGCTCTCTCTGAGGCTGTGGATACTGAGGTGTCCTGTGCCAGGATGGCAGATGCCTGCGCCATGTGGGTCCCATGCCCTGTGAGGATCATGGTCCAGACAGCATGTCTCACTTTGCAACTGGTCTGAAGTATTCCTTCCTCACGTGGAATGGCAAATGGTGGGGAGGTAACTAGATTGATCTCCCTTGTAGGTCTTTCCCTGGGACTTGGTACACAGGTTCCAGATGGTACAAAGCCCCTGCTGCTTGGATCTGCACAAAAACCTGTGTCTTCTTCAACCTATTTCACAACAGATTTGGCTCGCTCTTGGTTGCTTGCTATTTGTACAAATTAAGCTGAGCTGCCAGGAACGTTTGCAAACAGTGAAAAGCAAAGTGGGATGCACAAAGCAAGTCAAAATAGGTCTCAAATCTGGCAAAATGCCTGCAGGTGCTTATAACATTTGACTTGCTCTAGCCCATGTATTACCCACCCACACACTCATTCATCCAGCTTTCTCCTGCCCTCACACCCACACATGCTCACCCTTCACAGATTCATTCACCTTCTCTTCTTCTCCCCATTTCCTCTTCCAAACAGTCATTCCCCCGCACAAATATACCCTAGACACACTCTTTGTTCCCCACATACAAGCACACACATATTTGAGTGCTGAGTGCAGTGACTGTAGGTGGTGTATATACATTCATATAGCAGATGATGCTGTAATCCTATACCTATGCTGTGAAAAAGCCTTTGGGATTGGTGAGCTGAGAGTTCTGATTGTTTTCACTTTCATGTAAAATACTTCTAAGCCAGTTTATGGGGCTGACTGTTTCCATCCTTCCCTGAAGTCTGCCATCGTTTTCCAGGGACTCTCTCTTTGTGCTCGTTTTTCTCTTGCTCCACTTTGCCCCTTTCTCCCTATGCTTTTCTTTTTCCACATTGCTGCCCCAGACCGCAGTGTTTCAGAGAGCTTGGCCATCCCTGAATCTCTCCATGACCTAACACTGGCCCTGATTACCTCACTGAGAGGATGAGCAGGGATGAGCAATGAGCCTGCCATGCAGTGTGGGGCACAGGGCAAGAAATCCTGCAAGGTATGGTGAGATCAGAGGCAGAGACGGTAAGTGGTGGGGTGGATCTTGCTGCCATCCGAGCAGCGCTGAGTCTGCCTGGCATCGAGCCTGCCTCTAATGGAATGTGACCCACCGCTGGGAATGAGCTCATCTGTAATCCACTTAATTGAGTTTTATGAGCAGGACTCTCACATCAGGGAGCCAGCCTGCCTTCTTCCTAGCACTCACCCTCCTTCACTTGCTGCCTGGGGAGGAGAAGGGGAGTGGGGGGTGCATGCACTGCTCCACCGAGCTGGTGATTGTCTGGCTTCTGATTTTCTGCCTGCCCTGGAGAATGAGCAGGGAGCTGGACAGACATGCTCTTCAAGACACCCACTGCCTCGTGGTGTAATGTTGTTTGTTTCTGCTGCAAGATGCTCAAATTTCCATGTGACTATTGGTAATGCTGTCAGGATTGCAGAGCCTTAAGTTTTCCCAACATTTTGGTCTCTGTGCAAGCACTGGGTACTCAGAGGAGATGCTTTAATGTATGCATGAACCATCTTACCTGTGAGTCCAAGTGTCATGGGACAGAGTCGCTCTGATCTCACTCCTGCTTTCAGTGTGCAGTGATCTAAGTGGTGGAGCTGTCAGGATCCTGTAAGAGCCTGTGTTTACACTGTAATGTCTTGCCATCTTTAGCATTTGCATCATCATTTGTTTGTACTATGTGCATTGGTCACATAAGAACTGGCTAGCAGAGAAATCTGTCTGCTGTCTGCCAAGGGATTTGCAGGCTTGACTCTGTCTGGTGAAAGATGCAGCCTTTTCTCTTGGTGAAGCAGAACAAAGAGAAACAGAGAAAGTGAGAGAGGGAGCCTTGTCCCCAAGGGAGTGTTACTTTCCTTGGAAAGGGCTAATAGAGGCCCTCTGGCATGCGAAATTTGGGATGTATTCCCTTCAGTGCTGGCATAAATGTCTATATTTGAAATAAGTACTGGCTACAACTGGTGCTGCTTTTCTATCACTTCTGGTCTACTTTGTAGAAGAAAACTTTTCAAGGTTTCAGATCAAGTGTTGCAGATCAGTACCTCAGCAGTTCACCAAATCCATAACTTTGAGGAAAGGTCATGGCATGTGGAAAGGGAAGTGTACTGCCATGTTAACACAAAGACCGTAACAGACCTGTGCTGGGAACAGCAGTGTCACCACTGTGTACTGAGTGATTCCTCAGGTGTTCCTTAAAATCCCCAGACACTGGATTCATGGAAATACATGGTAATAAAAGCCGTCATTTTTGTAAATGTGTGCTTTTTGTCCTCACGGTTGCAGACATTACTGAAAAATCAGACCAGAGGAAATCTGAGGATTCAAAACCCAGAAAGGAAATGAAAATAATCCCCGTATTATATGTGGGGTTTTTTAGGTTGGTTGGTTGGTTGGTTTCTTTTGTTGTTGTTGCTTGTGGTTTTTTGTGGGGTTNAATTTTTTTTGGTGGTTTTTTTTGAATGGCATGATTTTTAAACCAATCTCACAGAGAGGTGCAATGACTTTCTATTGACATCCCAATGCTGAGCTGCTATAATGACTGTTCAGGATGGTTCACTGTAACCGTACCGCAGATGAAGTGCCTTCCCTTCTGCTTTCTGAAATTCAGGACTCCGTCAATTATAAAATCATAGAATTATAAAATAATTTATGTTGGAAGGGACCTTTAAAGGTTATCTAGTGCAATGAGCAGGGACATCTTCAACCTGATCAGTCTATTCAGAACTCAGTTCACCCTGAACCCGAACATGAGTTCACCCTGAACTCACCCTGAACCTTGAATATTTCCAGGAATGAGGCATCTACGGCCTCTCTGGGCAACCTCTTCCACTATTTCACCACCCTCACTGTGAAAAATTTCTTCCTTATATCTAGTCTACCCTCTTGTAGTTTAAACCCATTACCCCTGCTCCTGTCGTAACAGGCCCTGCTAAAAAGTCTGTCCCCATTTTCTTATAAGCCCTCTTTAGTTACTGAAAAGCCTCATTAAGATCTTCCTGCAGCCTTCTCTTCTCCATATTGAACAACCCCAACTCTCTCAGTCTTTTCTCATAGGAGAAGTGTTTCAGCCCTTGGATTGGTTTTGTGACCATCCTCTGGACCTGCTCCATCAGGTCCATGTTTTTCCTGCGCTGAGGACCCCATAGCTGGATACAGTGCTCCAGGTGGGATCTCATGAGAGCAGATCAGTGGGGTAGAATCACCTCCCCTGATCTGCTGGTCATACTGCTTTTGAAGCAGCCCAGGATGTACTTGGCTCTCTGGGCTGAAAGCACACACTGCTGGCTCAGGTCCAGCCTCTGATTCACCACTACCTCCTTCTCAGCAGGGTTGCTCTCAATCCCTTCATTCCCCAACCTTTACAGAGTTGCCCTGACCCAGGTGCTGGTTGTTGTACATGTCTTTGTTGAACTTCCTGAGATTCACATGGGCCCACTTCTCAAACTTGGCCAGGTCCCTCTGGATGGCATCCCATCCTTGAGGCATGTCAGCCACACCACCCAGCTTGCTGTCATCTGCAAACTTGCTCAGGGTGTGCTTTATCCCCTGATTGTATTGATGAAGACATGATGAACACTGGTCCCAGAACAGACCCCTGAGGGACACCACTTGTCACCGATCTACATCTGGGCATTGTGCTTGTGCTAGTAGTTGACTTCTACCCTCTGGATGGGATTATCCAACCAATTCCTCATCAGCTGTTGTTTTTCAAAGAAAGTCTTTTTGTCTCACACTCACCTAGAATGTGAATCCAGCTGGGTCAGCAATTCTAGTGTCTTTCTTCTTTTTTTCCAGACTTTTGCAAAATAAGCACTGCAGGAACGAAACATTCTTCCAGTACCCAGCATCTCACTCTCACATTTCCCCTCTGTCCCAGCTCCATGTATATATGTGAGGAAGGGCTTTACTCACACACAAGGACTCTACTACTCTACTGCTACCAACGCAACAGATAAATTTGTTGGAAATTGCTGAAAGACTGGTATTCAGTTGGACAAACTTAGACAGAGACTGCCTTGGAGTCAATAAAGATACTTTTTTTCTTTCAAACCGTTTACTCTAAAATCTGAAAACAGTCATCCCAGCATAATGTGAAGTCCCCGAATGGCCATGCAATCTGGATAGGGGTAACACTGTTCCAGTGAATCCAGTGCTGGAAATATCTTGTCCCAACTTAAATACATTCTTGTGTCACGTCCTTTCACTGTGAAACCCTTGACATGATGTTCAATGCTATTTTATCCCTTGAGTAACACTTAGCTTCAAAAATGGCAGGAGACCCTTGGTATTGCCTCTGACTCTCTGTTTGTAGGATCTGCATGAAACATATGGTACATGGAGAAAGGAAGAGCTGTTAAAAGGATGAAAGCTGTTCCAGTAAATGTGGTTGTTAGGAGCCAGTGGAGTATCTGTCATTGATGAAAGAAAAATATTTTAGGGTATTTGTACTTTATGGCACAAACATTTTTTAGAGAACTTTGGTAAAAATAATTTTTTGAGAAGTACACTGTCCAGGAAATTTCTGCTGTCATGTCTCGTAGCACTAGAAATGTCAAAGTTTCTGCAAAGATCTGCACAGTGTTTCACTCCACTGCCACCTCAGTCACAAAAAGAAACTTGTGTATCGTTTCCTACTTGTCCATAATAGCTGGCCTAAGAAAAGACCTTCTCCACAGCATTTGCCTCATGTTTAGATGTTCAGGCAATAGCAGGAGATAACTTGTTTATCTAGGACAGAGGCAATCTTGTAGTAGCTGAGACTGAAATAAATTGCTGCTCTTTCCTCTTTCTTCTCCCACTAAATATCTCCCTTCCATGGTGATTTCCCAGGTTTGCTGGTGTGGCTGAGCTAAAAGCAGGAGACAGAGTGCAGACAGGGGCTGTGCTATGCTGTGGAGGTCCATAACACATCAGCTGTGGAAGGTCGTGCATCTCTCCACTCTCAGTAATAAATACACAGCTTGGCTCTTCAGCCTCGCCCTCCCCCAGTGAGCTCTGCGCATACATCTACAAAACACCCACTCACATGTATGCTTATAAACAAGCAAACAAATCACACCACCTAAAAAACTAATTGAACAATTCCTCCTACAGCCTGGGAAGGAAAGGAAGAAAAGAGTATGCTGGTTTTTTTCTATTTCTGAAATATTGAAGAGCTACTTAACTACTATTGTGACAGAAAGGTAGATAATGAGGTTGATTACACAGTAAGAAAGGAAGAGTGAACTGTGAAAGACAGAAAGAGAGAGGAAGAAGCTTTGTGTTGTGTCTCTGTCAGCTTGATTAGTGGCTTTCTCCTGAATCCTCAATGGAGTGGCCTCCATGGGTCAATCTCATTAGAGATAAAAATGGAAGAGCTGCAGGAGTCCACACCAAGCTTTACCTAGAAAGTTTGACAGCAGGGCCACTGCTCAGGCTTGGAGGAACAACAACAAGGTGAGGAGGTGACTGAGGTGGAGATGGCTATGAAAAAGTGACCACCACTGACCAAGTGACCTGTGGAAATCTGTTTGTTCAGGAAGGCAACAAAACCCAGGTTTGTTCCTAACAACAAATCAGTGGCAAAACACCATGACAAGTAGATGCTGAGCAGACAGTTTTCCAGATAAGCTGACTAACCCACAGGTGACATTTTCCTACAGGTCCTTGGAGAGTGCATAAAAGGTGATTCTAAGAAATGAATCTGTTTCACAACCAGCAAGTAAAGTTTTAAGGTCAGCAGCTGTCATGGGGCAGTGTGAGGCCTACAAAATTTTCTCAAGGAAAGACATCTAAATAGCATTCAAAATCATCAGGATCCTTAATCTCACGATATTTGATATCACAAAGAAATTGTCAGGGAAAAGTCTGGAGTTTCTTAGGGCAGTTTAAGTAGTATCCCAGTCTGTTTTCTAGGGAATATTTTCCGTGCAGAAGATTATCAGGTGGCTATCGCAGATATCAGGAAGGGGGTCAGGAAATTCACATGCTGTATTTGGTCTGCAGTTGCTACATGCAACCACACTGAGTTTCTCACTGGAGAAAGGGGCTGAGTGATGCTTGCCTACCTCAGGGGTAGAGTGGCATTGGGTCCTGCTTGTGAAATGCTCTTTCATCCTCTAGTGCAACACAGCATGCCAGTGTGTTGCCTTTCCCTGGTCTTAAAGTCAGAGCCAAACACAGTTAAAAGGGAGAAGGGGTTTACCTCGGTATTTATTTTAAGGATCCTTAAGGTGCACTCTCCGCCTGGGTGGAATACGCTGAGAAAACACACACACACCGAAAATGCCCACACACAATACAGTTAAGGCTTTGCAAATTAGCATATCTATCAGAGACTCTCCAGTGAGAGGCTCGAATGAGCCCCCCATTCCGAAGAGTCCCCCCCTGGATGTGCCTGTCTTAGTTTACAGGATCTGTTCTAGAGAGGACCTTGTTGTCTGGGGCTTTCTGACCCCCAGCTGCAGGACCTTCAGGATGTTTGGTCTCTTGGCTTAATGGAACATGAGGTCTCACCTAAGTTATCAAACTTAAGAAATTACAAGTATGTGGGCTAAAAGCACTGAGGGTACATAAAAGCTATATAAAAGGGTATATAAGAGGGGTCTAAGAGAAAAAGTAAAAAATCATCATGGCATCAAGTGCTGTGAACAGAGTTACAGATGGAATTGTGGACACTTGGCATCTGCCGGGGGCAAGAGTGGAAGAGGCACATGAGGGTATGTGGTGTGTGGGAAAAGTTTGTGGTGCACCTGCCCCTGCTCTATCAATTCTGCGGAGAGAAAGAATCTGACATTAACTATAACTGCATGGATTTTGCAAGGTCTGTGGTGATATGAACTTCCTGCAGTAGATTAGAGTCAATTTCTGTATTGTCAACAGTGGTCATGTGCTTTGGTTTAGGTATTTTTGTGGTAGCTGAAGACTGGTTGGCAGTGTTAGAAAACCACTGCTTCACACTTCTGATGGGATTATAACCTCAAAAGGGATAAAATGCTGCTGGGTGTGGGAGTTTCCTGTGACTTCCATGCCGCTTACAATGCACCTGTGCTATCTACAGGTGTCGTAGCCAGGGGTACCACACTTCCACCCTCAAACACTCTGAGGTGCTCCTGAAATGGGATCCCGTGTCTATCCTGTTCTTTGCCTACATCCCTCCACTCCAGTTCCATGTGATCCCAATTGGTCTTGGCTCAGCACTCCTTCTGTTTGGAGCTGTGTGGCCCTGTGCTGATATGGGCAGTCAGTGTTCTCAAAGCAAGGTGTGGTTAATCAAAGCAGTATTGTAGGCCATTAAAGGCAAACCTTTCTTTTAGTCCCCTCTGGTAGTAGGACAGCTGCTTTTGCTTTTCCAGACCTTTTTGGTAAGTTGCGGCTCCACAAAGGTATTTCCTTTCTCCTGTCTCCAAGGAAATGGTCTTAAAGCCATATTGATGCTTTGGTCCAAATTCTTATGCAAAATTCCCCTCATGATGTAGAAGTAGCATTTTTTCCAGGAATTATAGCAAGTTACTCTGTTAGGGACCCTAGTTGTGTTCAGTTAAGGTGGTTATTTAGAACTAAGACAATACTTCTGAAGCTGGTTTACTGGTATTTGTTTAAAAATAACTCTTTCCTCTGCAGTTTTTCCTGCTCTGTGGAGGTAATAAAAACCCTTGTAGCCCAGCATGACCCTGTGAAAAAATTCCCTTTTACCTGCTATATAATATCCCTGATCAGCTCCAAATCCTCCACTACATTTTCACTTTAATATTTGGATCCGTTATGAGGTAATGTGGAGAAATCAAACGAGGATGTGAAATTCAATTTTGCAGAGGTCCCCCCAAAACTGCCAGCCAATTACTCTGGCTCTGAATCAATGGCATGCAAGAGAAGTGCTCTGTGTTGCATCCTCTAATTCTTACTGCTGGCAATCTCCATTGTGTAGAGAAGCTCGCAGAGGCAGACATTCATTTTAATATTCCCATTAGAACAATCCTGCTAATACAAGTGATTTAAGCACAGACTTTTGTTGTAGAAATAATAGCTTAAGTGGAGGTGGAACCTCCTCTATACATCTTTCTTTTTTTCTTTTGAAATCTCAGGGCCCACAGCATATTATATGTCACAGGAAATATCGGTGTAACTGCATATTGTAATTTGCTTGCAGCACGTATTGTGGAACGTATCAATGAAGTGTTTGACAATGATAACAATACAGAAAAAAATCTTTTTTGTGATCTAGCAGATTTTTTTTTTTATCAAGCTGTTTAAGTCTCTTACTATTTGTTGGTGGTGTAATATCATAACAAGAAGCACTGTGTAACTAATGCTGCATCCAAAGTGAAAACATTGCCTATAATGTCTCCTGGCTTGTGAAATAAAATCTTGCCAGAAAAGGCCTCTTTACCTAAGAGACCGGCATTTACGTGATCAAGGACTTCCCTCCACGTCCTCCCATCTCTGCAATCAGTTGTGTAGTTGTGAATGATGGAGTCTACAAATGGAAATGTCAGGCAGAAAGTGTTTATGCAATTTTGAAAATAATGTAGATACTGTAGTTGAATCTCAGAGAGATAAGATTACACTGTATGTGTCTGTTTTTGTGTCTGTGTGTATGAAAGAAAGAGCAAGAGGGAGATTACATTGTGTTAGAAAAAAGGAATGACAGTGTGTATTAGAGAGAGATAAAATTGTGTTTTCAGGGCCTCTGTGTCAGAAAGATTTCATTGTGCAGGTGTGCGTGTATCTGTCTTTATGCTAAAGAGAAGGTCTATGTGTGTTTAGAGGGTGAGATGATGGTGTCTATGCATTGTAGGCATGCAGAGTGTTAGAGAATGTATTCCTGTGTGTGTATGCACGTGAGCAAGAGAGCCTATACTGTGCATTTAAGAAAGTCATACCATGTAACTCTGTTGCAATTTTGTTTACAAAGGAAACCACTGTCAGAGTTTTAGAAATATTTTTCTGAAATTCTTAATTTCCTACAGCATCTTATACTTTTTCACTCAAAGCAAATGTGAAAGTTCCTATTAAAGTATTTGTTGAAGAGGCAAAACTGTATCTAGGGAAATAGGAATGATACAATTCTGCCTGAAAAAAAGTCAGTTGGAATAAGTGTTCATTTCATTGATGAACAGCACTTGGAGTAAACAGAAAAAACTAAAATTATCAGAACTTGCATTTTGCCCAAAGCAAATTTTAATGTCACTTGTTGGGTATTTCATGATAAATTCATTCAAAACAGTAAGTTACCAAAAAACATCTTTCCTTCCAGGAAACATGAAAATGTAGTGGTGATTCAGAAGTTGGGAGTTGTGATATATACCTGCATTTTTAAACAGAATGCATTATATCCTTTTTCAAAAGTAATTTGTGAATCTAAACTCCCTGATAAAAGCACTCTTTTTTTTTTTTTTTTTTTTTTTAATACAGAAAGTAGTCATGTGAATGGTGTATTTATCTTTGTTGAGAAGAGGCAACATTTTGGATATGCTAGAGAAAAAGTATGGCTGACACATATGATGGGCACCTAAGATGTGCTGATGAGAAAAAATGGACTTCTACTGTCTTCTCCTTCACTTGGACTTCTGAATCTTGACAGAAATGCCTCTGCTTCACTATATCTGAGTCATGGCCAGCTCTGAGCACCAGACACCCTCTGTCTGTACAGCTCTGCCCATCCAAATGGCCCTTTTGGATGTGCCCACGTTGTGTTCTGCTTCCATGGCCACGGGCTGAGTCTGTGAGGCACTGTGGCACTGGGACACACAAAGCGAGCCCACTTTCTGTGGCCTGCAGTTTAGTCACTTTAGCTACTGTCACCTTACTCAGGAATAAAGTTGAAGTTGACCACTGATAAATGCTTAAAAAGGTTTAATCTTGGCTTCATCATTTAGTTGATTTAGGCTGCTTGTGTTGCTGTGGTTTTACACTGCGTGCATACATGTAAGAGGAGGTGTCCCTGTCTTCTCCTGCTTACCATCCCCAAGGGGACTGGATACTCCAAACTACCTCACATAGTAAGTAGGGGAGAGCTGAGTGGTCAGGACTTGCTTCTGCTAATCTGAATGCAGCATCTGCACGTAGGCTGGTGTTCTCCACAATTGTGATTCATGTGCACATCACTTACATGTGATGGCAACCTTAAACAAAGCTCTTGGACTGCCAGGACTGTTACCACACAGGTTTGTAGAGAAGCACTTGGCATCCTTCACATCTGCTTCTAGCAAGGGGGAGGAAAGTCTGCCTTGAAGTGAGTAGAGACCTTTCAGTCGTGCAAAGACCTGTGCAAGAGGCAGCAAGAAGGTGGTAGGGGGTGCAAAGAATATTCATGTTCAGTCAGCAGTGGTTCTTGTCTGCCTGGGATGGAGTCCAAACCTTACTGCTGGCAGCCTTTTACTGTCAACAGCCATAAATCCATGAACTCCTTGTTATTACGTGAGATCCCTCCGTGTCATTCTGTAGGACCCTCACTGCGATTCAGCAATGGTTAACTTCTCTCCATAAGTTTTCCTTCTTGGTCTACAGCAATCTCACTTCTGGTTGCAAGTTTGATGACAGGCTCAAGGCGTGAAGAAGGGTGAGACTGAATACTGAAGTGAATGAAGTGAAGACAGAGCTCTCTCATCTCTTTCAGCACTAACCCAAATGGAAGCCATCCTGCAGCCGTGCAGGGTAACCATTAAACATCTGTGCCACTGTGTGCTGTCACATGATGAAACTTTCCCTCTCTCATGCTCAAGTAAGATGATACGCCCACCTCTACTCAAACAGTTAACCCTCTCTGTGCTCATTCCCCAAGAGAACTAGGCTGTGCAATTTGGGCTGTGTAATGCAGGTTTCAGTGGTCGTGGAATGTGGCTCTGCTATGCTTAGACAACACCTGCACATCTTGTCTTGGTGGCCGTGTCCCTCTGCACAGTAATACCCAACACATCCTCCCCTTCGTAGTGTCATACACTTTGCTGCTACTCTTGTGTACTCTCATGTTTATGTGCACTGCACTGTCAGCACCTTCTTGTGATTCTTCTTACATTTTCTCCTTTTTTGCAAAGCCACAGATCCTAGAGTCAGGTTGTTGCATGAAAGTGCTGGCTGTCATTTAAAAAAGGATGCAGATTTGTAGCTTTTCTGGTTGTGGAAAAAGCTTGTAAATGTAGTGCTGTAACGGATTAAAAGAAACAAAATGAAAAGACATGTTCTTCCTTGTTTCTTTGCTTGATTTTTATGTCAACTTAATAATTTTTTGGGGGGTGCACAGCTCAGGTTTTTATTTACCCAATATAGATTTTGCTACACCTTTGTATGCACATGTACCTTCTCAGCTGTTTATATAAAAATACACATGCATTTGGTGTAGATATACATGTGTACACCCACACCTACCAACTGCACATATTCCCTTCTCACAGAAACCTTCTCTCCTACTCTGCCTTTCTTCCACACGTTTCCCTTTCTGCAGCTTCTGTCCATCACCTTCCTCTGAGTTATGGAATCTCCACTATTATTGCTTGTACCGAGTAACCTTCTCCCCCTCTCTCCCTCCCTCCTCTCCTTCACTCCAGGAAAGCTCTTTCTGATTCTCTTTTCACCGATGTCTGGCATTCGTACCTCTGTAGACAGAGAGTAGCAAGAAGACAGTGACGTGAGCAGACAGAATAACCAGGGAATAAAAAGGAGTTGGTTGAGAATCTGTAATTAGAAGCCCAATTTCCATTTCCTTCTCAGGCACTTTAGAATCCCTTTCAGGGGTTTCTTGACTGTCTCAAAATTGAATGTCATTGAGATTTTTTTTCTTCTTTTAATTTTTTTTTTTTTTAATTTTGCATCCTCTCGTTTCCTTGGCAACAAGTTGGTGATGCAGGAGCTAGAAATGTGCTATGTCTCCGTGGAGATGTTGGCGTGGGTGTGCCATGGTGACATCCACGATGGACGCACAGCTCTGCCAGTCCTACCCCACCCCTTCCAATAAGCACTATGGGCCCAACCTCAGAGGTGACGCTTTTATTTTTAGTTTCATAGGTGTTAATCTGCTCTCTTTTCATGACGATGGGTCCAGACGTCTCATTAGTTACATCAGCACAAACTGACTGACTCGAGGAGGGCTTTTAGGGCCAAGCCTTTAGGTTTGTATTCAGAAACATCATAACTCAGAAGAAATTACACTCCTATCATGGACTGTACACATTGCAATGATTTGAATCCTTCCCATTCTCTTGGAGAAGAAAGTTACCAGTCATTAATGAATAGGGCTGTGAATCAGAGCTCCCACGTTTCATTTTATTCTAAATGAAGTTGTTTCGCTCTTTCATACCTCAAGGGCTGCTCATTTGGAATGCAAGGAAACAGCTATCACTCTTGGCCTGGGACATGGGAGATTAAATTTCACTGAGATGTTTAGCTGGGAGGTTCCAAGGCAACTTACCTGTATACTTCCATAAGACAAAACTGTCTCATCCAAAGAGTCTGTTGCTCAGATGGCTTAGCCCTTATTTGGGTCTGCCCGAATGACTCAGTGTAATGTTCTCACACCCTCTGGTCCAGCATGCTCAACATCTTTACAATATGTTTTCTTACTGTGCATTTAGCCTGTTCAACCTTCTAATTCTGTATTTTGTCTTCATCAATGTTCTGGCTGCAAGCCAAGACCCAAACACTCATTTGACATAACTCTTGATACATACAATAGTGGAGTAAGGGCTAGCCCCAGTCTCATCAAATATCCAGAGGTCCTGCTGCTTTTTTTTTTGTTTTGTTTTGTTTTCTAGGAGGCTTTATGACATCACACAGAAACTGTGATGTCAACAAGGAACCCTCTGGGTAGGCTTTTGAGAGGTTGCTATGGATCTTCTTACTGCCAAATGACTCTATCCCAATGGGATTTGCAACAGAGCTCATCCATGCAGCAATAAAGCCAAGTATCGAATTCTTCTTGCCAGAAAGACCAATTAAAGGATTAAATGCGAAAAGCTAAAACTCATAACAACCATAGTGACAGGGTTTTCTTTTCCTTTTTAGACTGTAATCATCTTTGCAGCATATTGTTCTGGGGTCAGCATCCTCAGGGATACATTGGTGCAGCAAATGATGGAAAGAAGCTGGAGAGGAAAACCAAAGTGAACCCAGCCAAGGCAAGATAAGCTTCTCTTCCAATCATGCTGGCAGATTTCTTTTGCCTTCTTTCCTACACCTCTTAAATGTTTCGAGCACAGACTGGGTTTATTCAGCTTCCAAGACGTGTGCTTGTTCAAAAGGTGTTTTATTGTGTGGAGCCAGAGGAAACATGAGGAACAATCAGGCACCAATGGCACGTTAAGAAGATGTGTCATTGACACAGCATGTCAATGAGAAGTGAATCCAGATTCTGTTTTTAAGGACATTATGTTCCAAGAGAGGCACATAAATCTGACTAAAATGCCTTGCTCATTGGATCTGAATCTAGCATTTACTCCCAACTGCCACTGAAATCCAGGTCAGATTTGTCTTTTTATTTGAAGTCGTGTTAACAGATGAAAGGAGCTGACACATCTGTCTCACACCAGCATTGTATCTAATGTTGTGTAGAGGAGGTCTCCTGCCTCAAGGAACCAGTAGCCCATAGGTGTGATCTGATAAGATGCAGAACACCATGAAAGAGTTACTTCCACTAAGTCTGGTAGGGAAAAAAGGCTGAAGGTTTGGCTGCATGTTTGCTGGGAATGGAAGTGATACAGCAGTGCCCCCAGCCTAAAACCTAATATGTGATGAACTACCTGGAATAAACAGTAAAGGGAGTGGGAGCTGTTGTTGGAATACTCGGTAGAGGGACTGTGTCTAAATTATGTGTTTAAAACTAAATAGAGAGAAAGATGAGCTCAAAAACTTAGGCAGAACTGCTCTATGGGACTTTCTCTTTTCTTTAGTCTTTTTTTTTTCTCTAAATGCACTAGCAGAAAGTATCTGCAGTCTGCAGAAAATTTTAATTAAAACACTGCAGTGTTTATGTTTCCAGCCCAATAACTGTTACTGATTTTGCAGGAAGAATCAAGTTTTTCCCCAAAGAAAAAACCCTCGTCTTCCTCCCCATCTCCCATCTCTGGAGCTGTGGGAATGAACTCTACACTTACCAGGAACACTGCGAAGAGGATCCTGCCAGCTCAGATTCTTCTCCATTTTGAGCAGCTGCAGGGAAATCTCAGAGCAGTTTTACCCATACCAAAGAGCAGCAGATTCCCCATGTCTTTTGAAAAGAGGGTATAACATGAAATAAAGTTCAGTCCAGATTCTTCTGGCACCTTTTTGTGCTTCTTGCACTTGTTGGCACCCCTTAGTGCTGGGCACTGTGTGCACAGAATACATGAGAGACCTCACCCTATCTCTTGTCCCCCAGAGATTAGACAAGTATGCACCAAGTATGGGATTGCTTTTGATGTCTCTTCTCTTCCCCTTCTTCCCCTGACTGAGATTCAGCAGCTTCTGCAATATGGCAAGTTCCTGTCAGCTGTCAGGGCACTAAAATAAGGCTTTATCTTGTCTCCACAGCCCTGAATGACAGGGCTGGCAATAGGTGCACTTCAGCCAGTGAGCCACTCCTGCCATATGCTCTTCCAACCTCACTGCATGCTAACACAGCAATCTGTAGCCTGGCAGATTTGCTGTTTTTCCTTGCAAGACCTACAAAAGGAGGTAACCCTGGTTCCCGTCTCCTCCTGTTTCCATATTTTATTATGCTGGATTGCAACCCCATTTTTTTTACCCTCTTCCTCTAGCACTGAGTGAGAGTCAGAGTCAGACTACCAATCCAACGCTGGAGAATGAAAATCCTGCTAATTCTTTTAAACTAGAATTGACTGAAAAAATGGCCTTGGGACACACATCCTAAATTGAGTTGAAGGCATGCACCATGAAGTTGGAGGGGAAAAAAAACCCCAAGCTATCCTCCTGTAGGGAGAGAGGACATTAGGTTTTCACACTTCAAGCATGCCAACTAATCCTCCTTATTCCACAAGGCTAATTTCAAAATAACATTTATATGGCATGGTTTGCTGGGGAGGGCACTGATGAATCAGTTAGCTGCCCTTTATAATAAGCACAACTGCTTCCTAGACTGCTCTTTTCTACTGCCTTGCCTGCCAGTCATCTCTGTGCCACATGCTCCTTATTCAAAGGGCACCTGTTGAATAACCATGAAGCAAAGTTACAGAGCAGGGGCAATAAAAAAGGTGAAGCACAAATACATAGTACAGTTTAAACCACGATATTTCTTTGGTCTTGCTGTAGGGACATGGGGATTCTGATGAATGACTGTGCTGATGCTTGAATAAGGAATGATAAGCCTGAAATTTACTTGCATGGATGTGAGACTGCTTCCTGCTGAGTAGGAAAGCCTAGAAGGGTGTTTTTAGCCCTAACAGTGCTGCAGCTCAGAACAATTCTTTGCTACCACAGGCATCACACACCTCCTTGTCTGAATGAGCCCTACACCACAGCATTCAGTTAAATATTGCTGGCCAGTAACAGCTGGGAAGTCCAGAAATCGCAGGAGGAATATGTTTGCAGCCAGTTGCTGTGGGAGTAGCTTCTGATGGGTCTGAAATGCTATTCATTGATGTGGAAACTCATCTGTGGAGCAACTTATATTAAAAGTGCACTACATTAGCAAAGAAATCTACCCAACGTGCTGGTGATTCTGCTGACTCCGAATGTCAGTCTGTCCCTGTCATGAGGAAACTTCAACTCACTATCTCATCCCACCCATGTCTGACAACAAGGCAGCAGTCAAAAAGATAGCTCACCCTCCAGGAGTTTCATAACTATCATCTGGGTAGATGGCAGAGAAAGACTCAAATTAGTAAAGGAGAGGCAGGTAAACTCAAGTATTACTCAGTCCCTTTAGCAGCTTGAGAATGACCACCTTTGGGTAGACCAAACATCCATCTAGTTCACTCTCTTTATTCCGGAGCCAAAACTAGGGACGGAGAGAAGCAATAAAGAAACAGCAAAGATGCTTCTCCCAGACACTCTTCCTGCCTCTAAGAGTTTTCAGCTCTAATAATTTCTGAGGTAGAGAATGTCTGACTAATCAGCAGACACTTAATTCTGAAAGAACCATGGCAAGTTCTGTTTCTTCCCTAATGGATGCGCCAAAAAAAATTATTCGGGGTTGCAGGAGTCAAATGTGGGACCCATGCAGGTTCAAGGAGGTGGCTGTGTCAGGGACAGTTTATGATAAGTACAGTCGAGGGGAAATTTAAAGAACGTGGGGTAGATTTGGGGATACTATGTACCACAGGGTCACAGAATAAGAGTTTTTCCACATATGACTTCAAAAGAATCAGATTTGAGACATTTTAAAAAGTGTCTTCATCAGATGCAGTAATGTTAATTACCTTAACCGTGGATATGTTTGGCAGTGACTAATAACAAAGATGAACTATGATGTATTTCAAAGGGACTTGAATAAAGATAAGTGAGGACTTTGTTTTCTCCTTTAGGAATGTGGTAATTGAGAAACTGAAGTAAATTGATGAAGGTCCCAAAGCATGTTTGGAGCAGTAAATATATCGCCGCTGTGAAAAACAGCTATGGAGCTATTTGAAATTGTAAAAGAAAGGAGTGAGTGCCTTCTAAACACTGCAGTGAACGTATATAGCTTTTAAATAATATGAACTCTGGGCTAAGCCTTAGAAAAACAGATAGGGCTGTTGCCGGGGCCTAAGTGGGCATACATTGAGAAAAGGTTGTTGTTGCTCAGCTTTATACATGTTCCTGTTACAGAACTGTTTCCTGAAGTCTATGAAAATGTCCATTTGTTTCAGGAGATAATGTTGATTTACTTCAAGCTTTGCATAAGAGCAATTGAACACCAGGACGAGAAGAAAGCAGCAGAGTCTATTAGGTCCTTGACTGGGATGATTGAGGAGAGAACAAAGTGTGCTTAAAGTCAACGATAGTGTAAGTGAATTGGATTCATTAGGATGTTGCAAAGAAATTTGAAAAACTGAAAGCAAGTGGTTCTGCATCCAAATTTGAAATCCACTTGTAAACTAACATTTATCAAGGCATCTTTTGGACAGTCTGAGGACTTCTAACTTTGATCCTTCTGTGGATTTACTTCCTAGGAAGAAGGAAAGAGGATCTCAGAAAGACAAGATCCACAGAAGATCCAAATATTTCCAGCAAATCAAAACAAACAAACAAACAAACAAAAAAAACCCCAAAAACCAAAAACCAAAGCAAGCAAAAAAACCCACAACAAAACAAGACAAACAAAACCCCCGTGGGTTTATGACTGGAATGCTTGGATAGACTTTGCAGAAACGCATGATTGCATTGGATATAATGAAAGAATTTTAAATTTTCAGTAACGTTACTAAATTCTGCTTTTGGGGGTTGAAAAGCAGAGTGTGAGTACCAAGTAGAATTTCTGTCCATTTAATAGCATTTCAGGAGAGGGTAGAAAGACTTACCATCCTTTCTGCCTTTTAATAATGTCTTTGTAGAAACTGTGATGAAATTCTCACTATTAGGTGAAATGGTATGTCCAGCACAAACAACTTTGATATGTAGATTACCTCACTGCTACAAGAAAGACAGAAAGTATTGCACAATAGAATGTTGGAGGAAGTGACTGTAAAATAGGATTTAAGATCAGTTTTAAGTCAATGAAGATAAAAGAAATGCTTCCTAAATTTGTTGTGTGTAGAGGAATAGGGCTTTAATGCTGAGCATGACATAATTTTTCGAAGTACGAAACCATCCTTTAATTTTCCTGGGATGTGACACCTGTGTGCTTACACAGAAAGGACCTGTTGATGTCCTGGGAAATAACGAGACAAATTTTGGGTCAGTGAGGTCGGACTGCGTGTGAAGAAGATCTAATAGGTGCCTGCAGGAGTTTGACAAGATGGTAAAAAGGGAGATCCAGCAAAGTCCCATTTTCAGTGGGCACAGTATGATCAAAATTAAGTCAGACAGAGAAGCTCAGCATCCTTTGGGAGGCCATTTTGACTTCTTGGATGACTAAACATACACAGGAGGCAGCTTTTGCCAAAGATCTAAGAATTAATAACCTTCCCTGGCTTCCAAGCAACAATACTAAATGAGCTCTGTGTTTCAGCAGCTTTCCTCTCCCTGTTGAGCTCAGTTTTAGCCTATTAGTTCCCAGGGGTTGCAGGAAATGCTGGAAGACCTTGAGGGCATCACCGTGCCTCAAGCCATGGCTTGGTAACTACTGAGCTTAATGCAAGGATTGAAATGGCCATGATGCCATTTTAACATTTAACATTTTAACGTTCCTTGTCAATGGCTGACAGCTAAGCAGGGAAGGGCCTGGCCTGTGTCTTGTGCAACATGGAGATTATCTGACACTGTTGGGTTGTTACATTTTTGTGTTTCATGTTGCCTGAGGACTTACTGTTTTGTTTTCCCTGTTTTATTTTTCTTCTAAGCTTTTAGCTTTAAGAAGGAAATTAATGACATATAAAGTTTTAGACAGAACTCAGTACTGTTCTCGAACAGAATCATAGAATGGTTTGGATTGGAAGGGATCTTAAAGATCATCTAGTTTCAAATTCCTGACATGGACAGAGACCTCTACTAGACCAAATTGCTACAAGCCTCACCCAGCCTGGCCTTGAACGCTTCCAGGGATGGGGCATCCACCAGTTCTTTGGCCAACGCCTTCCAGTGCCTCACCACCCACACAGTAAAGAATTTCTTCCTAGTACCCAATGCAAACCTACTCCGTTTGAAGCCACTCCCCCTTGTCCTGTCACCGCATGCCCTTGTTAAAAGTCCCTCCCCATCTTTCTTGCAGGCTCCCTTCAGGTACTGGAAGGTCACAATTAGGTCACCCTCACGCTTTCTCTTCTCCAGGCTGAACAATCCCCACTCTCTCATCCTGCCTTGAAGGAGAGGTGTTCCATCCCTCCAACCATATTGGTGACCCTCTCTGGGCTCGTTCCAACAGGTCAATGTCCCTCCTGTGCTGAGGACCCCAGAGCTGGGTGCAGCACTGTAGGTGGGGTCTCATGAGAGCAGAGTAAAGGGGCAGAATCCCCTCTCTCGCCCTGCTGGCCACGCTGCTTTGGATGCAGCCCAGGCAATGCCAGTATTATTTTTGAACTGTGACTAACTTTGAGAAAGCTGGACACATATAATTTGCTTTTCTAACTTTATAAAGCCCTAACACAGATCCCTGACTTGAAAAGAACTCTAAAATGAGAAAGCTCAGAATTACACTTCCCGAAGCAGATAAAATTGTGTTCTCTTGTATGTATTCTTAACAATAGAACCTTTCAATATATGATGATATGATACAGATAAGATTGTCAAACTCTCCATCATTTACTGTGGAACGTTGTTCATATTTGAGCTTAGCTTTCATAACAAACAGAGAATGAACTTCTTTTTCCTCCTCTCTAGCTGAATGAATTAGAGCAACAAGGAAGTATTACCCTTCAAATTTTATAGTGTACGATATTAAAATAAATTTTAACTTGACCCCACTGAGATGAACACACACGAGAAGACCATCAAGGTCAGCGTGCTTGTCTTCTCTGATGTAGGCAGTAGACGAATGCCTTTTTCCTCCTTTCTCCCTCGAGCTGAAGGAGACCTTTCCACCTCCACTGAGCCCTGCATCTGCTGTGTCATTACCAGAGCAGGCATAAAGGTCTCTGTGTGCTTGACTGTGGATCCTCGTCACCTCCCTTGCTGCTTCCTGCTGCCTTCTGCAGGCTAAGAAACCCTCTCTGGCCTCTGCTTGTGTCAGATTGTGCCTCAGCTACTGGGCAGAGGGGACTGACAGCTATGGGTGGCAACTACACCAGGGCCAAGCTGAGTGAATTGTGCATGCAGGTGGTAGGGCAAAGAAAGGGGTGCAGCAAGTGGGAAACAAGACTGCCTTCTCTAGCATGTCACAGTGCCACGGGTGCATGGGATAGGGCACTTCGTTGTATGAAACAGTTCTGTCAGCTAGTGAGTGGGACTGCTTTGAGAAATTAGGCTGCCCCTCTGCAGAAAGTTGATCTTTCTCCTTGCCACCAGAATTGCTTGGGGAAAGAGCTAATCCCTCAGATTTACACAGAAAATTCACCATTATGCTTGGAGCAACTCCTAAACGTCCAGAAAATCACAGTCCAGAAACATAGCTCTGTATCCTGTAGAGCTGAGCTAAAATAGGGCCTTTTTCTGTAATGCAGTTTCCATGCATGGGGCAGCAGATTTGGATTCCCGCCTGCACAGTCCTGGACTCTTAACAAAATTCCATCTGTTTCCTGCCCTCTGGGGTGAATTCCTTTGGCTAATGGTGAGGTCTTGGAAAAGAAATAATAATTTTTGTACCAGGGCACTCTTAAGAAGGTGTGGATCTTGTAATGTAGAACTCTTTTAATGCATGCACACAAAACACAGCTCTGATGTTGCTGGATGATAATCTATGGGAATTTTAGCTATGAATTTCTATTCTCCACTATTGAAGATTTTGTGGATGAAATGGAGCACTTTTTAGCTTGTAAGAGTGTTTCAGTCCCAACCTGAAATTCATATAGGTTTGATACTGAATTGCATCAAAATCACTCTGGGTCTATCTCCAACTTGTAACAGCATTCTAATTAAAGGGAACTGTAACAAAATTTTAGCTGTGGTGAGACTGAACTATGACCCATTCCCTGTCCAAAAAAAGTGCTCTGCATTTTGGGGAGCTCTTCAACTTTAATTAGATGCAGTGAGTTTTGTGTTGAGGATCCTACTGCAAGGGAGCAATCCTCTGCAGATACCATGTCTGCCTGGCAGACTGAGGGATATGAACTTTCCTCTTTCCTCTCAGTGGGCATCTTGTGGCTAAACTAAATGAAGTCAAGGCAAGGCGAGAATCTTTTCAGAGCCTTAAAGGCAAGTGGATGTTTACAGTTTTCCTGCTCATTTAATTCTTGGTAGATCTTTGTTGTTCTAACTCTCCCATGTGCAGCTGTGGCTGAGTGAAAGGGTCCTGTCAGCTGACTCCACCACTTCTCCAATACAAATACTTCCTTCGTCTTTTAACAGTCTGTGTTTTGGAGTTTGCTGCTGTGATCCTGATCAATGTGTGGCCTGGTCACCATGGGCCTGTGAGTGAAGCATGACCATGGTTAGAAATTTTTAATGCCCTTTCCTGAAAAGCTGAAGGCTAAGGCAGATATGCCCTGTTGGGTGTTCTTCATCTCTGGAAACTTCACTCCACAACTGACACTGCTGCTGCTGCTTTCCTTCTAGTTCAATTCCTGTCAGGGTCCAGGGTACCCCATGTACCTTCCCTCATGCAGGCTGCTTCAGCTCAAGTGACCTCTTTCGCTGGAAAGAAGAAGGAGTCTGGTCAGCTGAGAGGACAGCATAGAGGGAGGATGAACCTGTCCCTGCCCACTTTCCCTCCCAGTGCTGAAGCATCCGGGTCATCGTCCCCACCCTAGCATCAACGAGGGGCATTGTGGGCATGTACAGAGCAGGACCTGGTGGTCCAAAGAAGGCTCAGAAAATTGTGCCTCACACCATAATACTGTCATGTCATCATACTGGTATCGCTGGGCAGCTCCCATATTCAGCACTGCAGTGTCAGGGGAATGGCAATGCATCACCAGAAGAAGCCAGGAGGGGAGTAAAACAGAACTGAGGGTGGACTCTTCTCCAACCGTGCATGCAGTCAGTGTGTAGGACTCACACCTCAGCGTTTGCCTCCGTCTCAGCCCCATCACACCCCGCAGCACAGAGCAGCACAGACGGCCCCACGTGGCACTGTGAGGTGGTGAGCCTGGATGCTGACAGCAACTTGTCATGGCACTGCAGGACTTCCAGTAAAGGGTGGAGCCAGCCTGAGAAACAGGGTAAATTGGCCCATGCTGAGCTCCTGGGTGACACTGATTCTCGTTCAAAGCTCACTTTTCTGAGCTTGTGCTACAGCAGGAGGGAGTGTGTACAACAGCACATATTGAAGGGTCCCTGGAGAAGAAGAAAGGGGCTTCCTGGGTCATCCTGTCTCACATTTGGTTTGGCTTGTAAAGTATCACATTCCCCCATGGCAGACTACAACTACACTGAGAATAATAGCTCATAGGTTGACTGCTTTCTGTGATGACATTTTTCTTTTTGACAGACAAGCAGATGAGATTTCATTTTACTGAAGAGTTACAGTTTCAGCACTAAGCTGTGCTGAGATTTAACTGTTATGTTTGCATTTTTGACGATTCTGAAGCTCAATAATAATTAACATTGACCCAGGGGTTGTACAGACCATTCTTTGTGCATGTTAAAATTATTCTACCCTTGCTCGTAGCCAGGTATTCCAGTTTGTATACACCACACAATTCACAGAAAACACATTTTCTAAAATGATAAAAACAGAGAAATTATTGAGGCCATTTCTTATTATGTGTGATGTTTTAAAGTCAGGTGTCTTCAGTGCTGTGAGCCCAGCTGTGCAGGCATGGGAAGAAAAATGGAAATCACAGGGAATAAATGCAGAGCACCTGTGCACATCTCTGTGAGTAGCTTGATGGCAACAGGTGCTAATGTCACGTGAGTTCAGTATTGTGCAGGATAAGTAACCCAGCAGTGATTAAAGACACTGAATGAATTAGAGCATTCCTGGACTGGCGTTTTCTGAAGCCTTCTCTGCAAGAGTAAGTGGCATTGTGGCTTTTGAAAATCAGGGTTTTAAAGCCTCTTATTTCAGTCTTAGGTCAAAATAAACTACGCTCTCCTTTTCTAATATTAATATTTCAGGATCAACTGAAATCCAAGGTAAATTGACATAAGTGATCCTTATACTGAAAAATGGGTGCTCCTCCAAGGAAATTCATGACTATGTCTAAATCATTTAGAAAATTAGTTTGGTTGTAGTGTTGCACTGCACTGTTTTGTGTCACTAAGACATAGATGACTGAAAGTGAGGCCAAATGAGACCAGAGCTGCAAAGCTACTGAGGAGACTGAAAACGCAAGTGGTCCCATAGTGGGATTTTCAGGAATGCCTATTCAAATGAGGATACCAAAAACTCTTTATAAAAATTGGCTTTTTTCCTTCTAGCATGAAAGTTGGCTAACAAAAGGCGAGGCTACCACTATATGTGGAACATACGAATGGAGAGAAAACCCAGTCTATCTCCCAATGAAAGCAAGTCACTCACTTTAGAGCTGTTTTTACTGAAGCTTTAAATATCCCTAGTAACGGGACTTTCACAGTACTCCTTTCAAAGAGACGCCTCTTCAGATTAGTATGGTTACCACTGGGACACGTCTTATAGGCAAACTGTTTTCTTCTTGGTTTCATTTAGTTTTGTTTGGCCAGGGAATCAACCTGATTACAGTCCCAGGAGCAGGTCGGAACTATGTGCTTCTTCAAAATGAAACTGAATCTGATCTCTTGCTATTGAAGCTGAATTAGCGGCCAGACTGAAGATGCTTTTTCTTTCAACCTATAAGGACCTCAAGCTGCTGGGGTAACCTTGCAGCAGAACTGAACAGGCTTAAAAAGCACAGTTTTGTGTCTCTTACTCCACCCACCTTATTTTGTAATAACCACTAATATGTCTCGATACTTTGAAATGATCTTTACCCTTTTAAATTAAAGACATGACTTTGAATTAAAGAAGTCACCTTAATAATTATTTTATATGAACCATACCCTCCTTCACAGTGAAGTGACATGCAGCATACACCAAACAGTGATCTATCTATCACTCCAAATGATATCACTCACTTCTAGAGGCTTATAGCTTTTGAAAATATCACACTTCTCCACCTCCTTAGCTGTCATTCAGTCAAGTCTCACAGATGAAGCTTTTAAAATCTATGGTCATTGTTCACCCCCTTCTTGTAGCTCCCTTCCCTGGTCCCCCATTCATGTTATTCTTTGGAACTATTCTTCCTTTTAATTGTGTGGATTCAAAAGCCAAGGTCAAAGGGGCCTTTCAGGGCATGTCTACACTGCGTGCTGCAGTGTTATCCTGTGACTCCGAAGGAGTGCTGAATGGGCCAGAGTTGGCAGTGCCCTGGAGAGACAAAGGTGTCATTTGGATGAAAGCCTCCCATCTTGACTTGGGCACTTAAAGAGATGGAGGTTCACCTGTTCTTCTTCCCTGAATTTTTGCTTCTGATTTTCATTGATTCACTGGCTAATTTGTGCCTTTATTTCCCTCTCATTCTCTTTGGCCTTTTCGTTGCTGCGGACTTGTCCTTTCTTCCTTCTGTGTTTCAAGATGATTTACCTTACAGCTTGAATTGAAAAGGGCCAAAATGGCAGGGCAAGGGATGCTGGGATATGATTTTCAAAACCATATAATTTGCTGAAGAATTTAAAGCCCAACTTTTAAATATACTTAAAGGGTCCTTATTTGAAAGACAGCAGTGTTAGGAGCTGACATGCCCCGAAAATTTGGGTTTTAATTTATGGCTTTTCTATGTAACAAAATTAACTCAGGGGAAACACGGATGTGAGTGTACAGTGGACTGGCCACTCACCACTAAGTCTATATGTTTGGGGAACATATTAAGGAGGATTTGTCGATGTGCCAAAAGTTATTTGCAATAAGCTGGAGCATACAGTGCTCGTGGGGCTGGGCATGAAGAGAACTGGTTCTGCCCTTGGCTGTGACTGATGGCGGTGAGCACAAGAAAATGGGCTGACCCTCACTGACTGCACCAGCACAGTTCTGCTGCCAGCCTGCTCCTCCTCCAGGTGGGTGTCTGGGAAAGATGGGGGCTGGGAAGGCTTTCCTCGTCAGGGCTCCCTAGCACAGGGAGGTTCCCTAAAAAGGCCTTGTCAGTGGGAAGAAAATAAGCTTCTAAAACACTTCTGAAGCGTGATTTGTCTGACCTAGTTTAGGCTCCTGCTTTAGGATGATCTGCGTCACACCCTCAAAGTTCCCATTTCTCTTCCTTGTCACCAAAGGGAGACCCAGTTGAAGCTCTCAGACATGTTTTACCAGGGGACCCCCATCTCCCAAGGTCATGAGGAACAGCCATGTGGGTTGGCAGGTGCCCACAAGCTCATGACACACTCTTTGTCATGGCAATGAACTCTCAGGAACCCCAGGGGTCAGGGCAGAGGCTCCTAAGTCCCATAGGTGTAATTCAAAATGCCATTGCACTGCTCCTCAGTGCCTTGGCGTGGTGTCGCCAGCAGTGACATATGTCACAGAGATCCTTTCCTCAAATGTGATGTCCACTGCTTTCTACTACTCCACTTCTTACCTCTCTTCTTTTATGATTGCACACTTTGCCTTCTTTCCTCTGCATGCATTTTCTGAAGCTGAATCTGATTTTCATTACTTAATCCTTTGGTCTACTTCTGTGTCAGCTGGTACTTGCAACTCTTCCCAGTTTAGTATCTTCTCTGCATGTCATTACCATATCATTACTTTCCTTTTCTAGTCTGTAACCCAGGACTAACACTGATACCTTCTGACCCCAAAAGACACTTCCCTTAATTTGCATACAGATGTAGATAGCTAGCTAGATTTTCTTTGAAATGCTGTTTGCTTTTCTTAAAATAAATGGTGTACTGGGAACTGCAATGATATCATAGCAACAGGATATGCTTATGTAGGAGTCTGTACTGAGGGGTATTCCAGAACTTATATCTATAAACGTATGCATTTATTTGTGTAAGCGTGCATGTATGCATGAATATTTGTGTTAATAATGTATTTAGATGTAATTAAAGAGCAAAGACCTTAGTAATAACCTAAGACAATTGTTTTCTCTTTTGCACACAGTTTTACATTAAAAATAAATTAGAAGTAACTCCATGGTGTGGCAGAGAAGCTGATGTAGTGACATTAGTGCTAAATAGAGGACAGCATCTGACTGTGCCTCCCAGACTCAGTAAGTGAAATAAGCTAAATTTGAATTTTGGTAGATGAAATCCTAAAAATCCAGCAATTAAAAAAATATATATTTTTAACACGCTCAACATTGTCACACTTTGGTTTAACTGTTGTCTGGGATATTTTTTCACAATGACAGATCCAGCTATCCAGCTCATGTATATTCTGAGAAAACACGGTGTTATAACTTTGCAGACGCGTGCTCGGGAGCGAGTGCATGTGCGCATTAATGCTCGCCGGGGCTCCTGCATCGCCATGATCTCCCGTGCATGCAGACCCATGCACTCCCGCTCCCACACGTGCACGGGGGCTGCCTCCGTGTGTGAACACGCACATCTGCCTCGCAATAGTTCACGGCAATCTGCAGGCAGAGATCAATAGGTGTAGGAATTACTTCGACACGGAAATTAATTGAGATCTATACGGAAGGGAAAGGGATGATTTCTGTGGGTTTGGAAGCTATTCTGTTTAAAAAAAAAAAAAAAAAAAAGTATGGCAGGAGTATCATTTTCTGTGCCTGTGGAAGGTCTGTGGGATGGACTGAGGGAGCAAGGGAGAAAGTTGTCCCGTTCAGTGCTGCAGGACATGGCTATTCAGGGTTTATGCCTGCACACATGGAGAAGGCAGCACGTGCATGTATGTTTGCGAGTGTGCTGGGGAGAGGGGTTTTTAACAGCCATTTTAACATATTTACCAGTTCCCGTTTAGCTCGCAGCTCCCACCTACGGTACATCACCTGTGCATGGCATGTACTGCCTGCCGTGGCAGTAGCTCCATTCCGTCTTCTCCCCTCCGTGCCCACCCCACCCCACGCTTTCTTCACCCATAAATCCCACTCCTGGCCGTGGCCGGGGGTTTCGGCTGCTCCGGTGGGAGTCGGGCTGGGGGCTCCCCAGCCGCCCGGTCCCCTTCTCGCCCGGTGCCTCCCGGACACACCCCAGCCCACCCCACCCCTCCACAGCCCGCAGTGTCCCCTCTCCCCTGTCGCCTCTGTACAGTGGGAAAGTCGTTGGGTAATTGGGTCCAGATTGAAGATTTTAATTATTCATGAGGCTGGCGAGGGACTTGGGGGGG
>VWZT01013184.1:74652-158136 GCA_013397055.1 Pachycephala philippinensis
CCTGCAACGTGACTGTTTTGCCTTTCCGGGGCTGGTGATGTGGGGAAGGGGGGTGGCCTACATGCACATTTGGGGGAGCTACCAGAATTCCCCCTCTATTCTTCTTATTTTTTTTTTTTAATAGGGGCAGTTATATTGCCTAGGATTTTCTGTCTGTGGTTCTGAGGGTGTGGATGGGGCGGGGGGGGAGGTGGAGGGGAGTGTTGCGGCTGGCAGGAAACGTGATGAGATCTGGCTCTACCTTGGAGATAAAGGAAGCAATTCTTCATCTTATGCCAAAAAAGAACGGATGCCCAGTGAGCCTTGATCCCTGGGCAGAACGCTCTCAATTGCTCCTGTTTCTGATGAATGGGAGATGCTTTATGTGCCTGTGCTGTGAGGTGGCTCGGAAGACAGGTGTATTCATTTTTCTGTGTTACAACAATCTGAGCAAGAATTAACCTGAAGGGATTTTTTTTTTAAACCTATGCTATAGTGAAAAATCCAATTAATTAATAACAAAAGCATTAGCCTAAGGAGGGGGAGAGTCACCCTCTTTGCAATACCCTTCATAGTACAACCAGTTAGACAACTGTGCACCAGCTGGTAAAGAGACAGAGGACCACGCCTCTGTTAGCTCCGAACTCGGGTGGGATAAGCGAAGCTCGCGGTGTGAACCTGTTGGAAACCCGTTCATTTTCTGTCCTGGTACCACCTGGCTTTTGCTGTAAGGGAATTGGGATGATGAGAAGGTTTGGGTGGCGGCTAGTTTTCAACGTCAAAATTTTTGTGTCCAAAATGATAATGAAATTAGGGAAAAAAAAGCTACTTAGATCATTTCCCCTTCGCCCTTCCCCCTTTTATTTTGTGTGAAAGCCCAAACCTGCTCCTGATTAAGAGAGACTATTTTGGCTGAACCTCTTGGACTTCCTCGGGAGGATGCTGGATTTATGCAGTTGGAACTTTGAGGCAGGAACTGACCCTAGATATCTTTGTAAGACATTTTAGAAACTTCCAAGAATTACATATTTGTAGGAGCTCTGGTCCTTGTTCTGAACACAAAACTCAATTCAGTCTTAGGCACAGCACCATAGTGGTTACTTTCTTTATATATGCGTGCATTTCTGTGTCTTTTACAATGTAGCACTGCAGTATTCTGTTCACACGCTGATGTGAGTAACTACAGTTCCTGTGGAACAGCACAGTGTTGAAAGAAGGTTCAGGTTAAAGTGTGTTTCTGAATGGAGATGTGTGTGTTAGCATACGAAGGAAAAATTTGTAGAATAATGGGGAGGGGCAAGTGATTGGGATAGAAAGAGACCCTGCGTCATCCTGTGTTTTTCCTCATGCAGGTTTTTCAAATGCTTTGCAATTAATGATATGCTCACTAAAATCTGGAAGGAGGGGGTGAAGGCTGGGGAGGGGGGGAACACGTTGCAGTCAGCCAGCAGAGCACGTTCTGATGGCAAATACAGGATGAAAAGAGCAGAGGAGGAGAAGGAAGGCAGACAGGGAGGCAAAGTGACAGAGCAGTGGGTGGAGGAGCACAGCAAATTTTAAAATAAAGTAGGAGCTCTGGGGTTCTTTGGAGTCCGAAGAGAGCTACTGGGGAAGAGGGATCATTCTGCCCGTACCGCCGCAGGTTGGGCATTAAAGCTGCTGAATGATATCTGTTTGTTACACCTATCTGGGTTTACTCCCGCCGTTGTGTGTTCTGTGGCATTTGGCGCTGCGTGGCACGCAGGTACCTCGCTCACACACACAGAGCCCTGTGTCCCCGCTCCCGCACGAATCCACCGCATGGCACACACCCCTTTGCGCGTGCACGAGCGGCTCGCAGCCCCGCTCCCATCCCTACTACAGGGATACGCACGGGCACACCGTGTGTGCGCTCCTTCCACATGCTTTCCCAGCCTCACGCCGACACACCGCCCGATTGTGCCCGCCCGAGCGTATTCGTGGGGATCGCTGGGCTCGGAGGCCAGCTGCTGCTCCCGTACCTGAATACACAGCACAATTGCCAAACTGGCAAGATAGCTGCTCGCTCGGGAAAGCTGATGATACACCAGAGACAGCTCTGACTGGGAGAAGAAAAAGACCTCGGTTTTCAGCTTGTGCTCTTCCTCTGTCCCCACCCAGACCTTCCACAGAGCGAAAAAGATGGAATGGGTTCTTCAGCACTGGCAGGAGTTTTCTTCCCAAGATAAAGACAGCTCTCCTCAAATTATTTTTCAGGGGAAGTCCCTGGTGTCCCACCTTTCTGGCAGCTAAAGAGCAAAATGTTGAAATTACAGGCTTGGGCGTGGAAGAAATCTCTTCACATTTGTGTCTAGGTGTGCCTGTGTGTGTCTGTCCTCCCACCCCTCCGAGACAAATATGTTCACACACTCATACCTTGCAGATTATTCTTTCTTGTGGGTGAGATGCCAGTGTGAAGAGTGAAGTATTTGACTGACTGACTGACTGACTGTGCCCGCCCATGAGAGATGTAGATAGCTGAGTGTTGTCATTTCTGCCTACAGCTGATTGCAGCTCTGAATCTGAGCCCACAAAATATTCAGCTGAAAGGTAGCACAACTGAAAGGCTGGGTCGAGCTGTATCTGGAAAACTGAACTCAACCTTTACTGCCAGCGAGAGATGCAGTCAGTAGCACACAGGGCTGGGCAGTGAGATAGGTGGCTAGAAATGCAAGTGGTGCATGCACTGCATTCTAGAACAGATGGACGTTATGGGGGTATGTGCTCAGTATTGGATTGCATGAGTGATTAAACAATAACCCGCAAGCAGGTTTCCCACTTGTGGGTGAGATGAGTCTCATTCATCACCAGCCATAGACGACGGCTTCCCTCCCATTCGGTCCTCTCCTCCTCTCCCCAGCGCCGGAGAGCCAGCGGCTGCAAAGGTTTAAACCTGCCACACCCATCAAATCAAAGGAGGGAGAGGGGAGAAGAGGCAGTCTGCATTTCTCCCCCCTTCCACACGAGCAGCATGAATAAACAGGGCTGTACCTCTAAAGATGCAGTTTAACGCAATTGGAGAAGGCAAAAGCATTAGGGAACAGTTCTAGCAATTACAGCCAGCCGGTGAGGTGGCTTGTCATTCCAGGAACTGCAGAGGTGTACAGGAAGGAGGAAATGGAGAAAAAGAGAGAGAGGAAGATGCACACAGAGTTAAGGTTTTCTTGCCTTAGGATATTAAAATGTCTCAGGCTTCATTTAGGATAACTTATACTGCACAATCCAGATGCTTCAAAACTTGCTAGGCGTGGTCTTACCTTTAGACACTGCCGTGGACAGAGGAAAAGGGGTATTTTAAAGGATCCATGCCCCTCCTCCCACCACTTGCCAGCATGGTGTAAATCACCACAGACTACTGACTTCAGGGCAGAGACACTTCATCTGCACCTAGGGAGGGTCTAGCCACTGCCACTGCCTTTCTGAGAGATGCTGGGCAGCTTCTCTGCTTCTTCCAGTAAACAATTGCTCCATGGAAGTTTAATTATTCCAGGTCCTTACTATTTCTCTTCCTGGGGCAATACCCCTGAGATTTCTACTGAGAAGGGTGTCTCCAGAGAAACACCCCTCCCATCACCCTGTCCTCCACTGCCTTTGCTGACTATTAGAGACATTGATTTCTCCTAGATCATGTAATGTAACTGTTCTTAATGGCACAGACAAGCCCCCCCCTCCCAGGGAACTAATTGCAGGCAGAGATTCCAGTGGGAGATGGACAGCCATAGTGCTTAGTGGGAAAGAAACCAGTCTGTGGATCCAAATTGTCTGTAGCCACTTGCTCTTGAATGGAAGTCCCAGCAAAAACCAGTCAGGCAGTACCTGCTGGTATGCAGAGGCATCCCTGCCTAGAGGGCTGCACTGGATCTGCTGTGTGACCATGCCAGGCTGGGAACACGTGTGCAGCCCAAGGAACCAACATGTATTATCTGAGGACTTGTCCTGGCCCAGTGCTGGGGTGTCCTGGATGATCTCAGAGCTGCTCCTGTCTCAGGATAAGGAAGTGAGCTGTAGCTCCAGACTCTGCCCATGCCATGCTGAGATGGTGGGCATTGCTTGGGGATGGGGATGAGAGGGACACTTCCTTTGCTCATGTGGCTTTGACTGACTAAAAGGAGAAAGTGCAAAGAGTTTTCACCTCAGATCCACTCTCATTTCAGGCCAGCTGTCCTGGACACTGAGATTAGCTCAGTTGGTTAGAGTATGGTGCTATTAACACCAAGGTTGTGGGATCAATCCCTGGGTGAGCCATTGACCTAAGAGCTGGACTTGATGATCCTTATGGATCCCTTTACTTTCAGAATATTATCTAATTTGGATTCTGTGATGCCATCCCAGGATCTAGTAGCCATCCTGCACAGACATTATAGTTCCCTCTCCTCATTTCCCAGAGAGCAGGAATTTCTCACTGCTGGCAGCTGCCAAGTTGCACTGCTTTCTTGGGCGAGTGGGAAGGTGAACCAGGCCCATTGTCCCTTGCAAGATGAAGGCAGGCTGATCGTCTTGCAATGATGCAAACAAAGGATGTGTATTCCTGCTTGGATTTGCTGTGCTTGTGCTGTGATGTGTGTGCTCCTCATAGTGACTCGTGTGCTCCATGTGCTGTCCATGGCAGAAGACACGGGGCAGAAGTGGGTTCTCCCTGATCTGTACCAAGCAGACACATATCTGCTGAGGGACTGGTGCAGTAACAGGTAAAACAGCAGCTATAGCCTGAAGGTTGCTTCTGCTTTAGGCTGAGATAATTTGAAGCAAAAGCACCAGAATCATAGAATATTCTGAGTTGGAAGGGACCCACAAAGATCACCGAGACCACCTTTTAAGTGAATGGTCCCTATGGAAATGAACCCACAACCTCAGTGTTATTAGCACCATGCTCTATAAGCTGAGGCCTCTGCATGGCTGTGGAAGGCTGGTGGTGCATTGCTGACTGCCATTTGCTCAGTGCATGCACTGCTGGCCCATGCATCCTTCCTTCTGTACAACTCTCCTGTTGTCCTCTTCCAGAGCATATAAATGACTTGTGATTCCTTTGTTGCTTTGGGCTTCCTCCCTACCCCGGGAGGGCTTTATTTGGATTTGAGAATGAACAATAGCTCTGATGACGCTGCCAGGCTAAAGACACCTGAAGATGAGAAACCTTTTGATGGCAGGTCTCTGTTTTGATGCCCTTTGGAAGTCACTGTGTGCTTCCTCTGTTTGCTGTGAGTCTGACAAGTCTCAGAGGTGGATTTGGCAGCAGTCCTTACCTGTCTGCATCTAAGTTTTGAAATCCCAGTGCTCAGTGTTGTAAAGAAACAACCACAAGCCAGTAGCTCTACACAGAGGAATGTCGGGCTGATAAGAGGAGGTTGGTGATCCAGAAAGGCATGGTGGAAGGTACAAATGTTTGCTGGTAGAATATCTTGCAGTGGGAGTACCAGAGCAGGTATCCAGATGAAACACCTTTCAACATCTGAAGTCCAAAATCAAAGTCTGGAATCCATCCATGTTCATTTAATCTATAATTCCAAGATCCTCCTGAGCTCACCAGGAGGTGTCATGTAACCTCAGAGCTCTGATGGCCTCATGTGGAGAAGGTGTTTATATTTCCTTAGGGCTCTCGCTATCACCTGCTGAGTGTGTGTGTAAAACTTGATGGCTTTTCATGGTTGTGAGCACCACAGGCCAGTATAGAGGAACTGGTTTAGGGAGAGCTGGTTTCTCTTTCTAGCAGTGCTATTAACCTGCTTTCTGACTTGATCTAAGCATACATTCCGTGACTGTTATGGCCATCTCTGCAAGATACTTCTTTAATTTGGAAACTAAACAATTAGTGTGGGGGGAAAAAACGGGATTCAGAAGCCCTCAAGTGAGAGATGCTTTAGACAGGCAAAGCTCTGCTTTATTCATCCTCAGTCAGTCCTGCAGTGGTAGGATGTTTATTAGCCCCTTGAGTTCCTTTAACACAAACCGTTGATTTTCTTCCCAGACCCAGGCTTTATTATAATGGACCAGAGCCTGAGAGTAGGGCTACAACTTAGTTTACTCCCCACAGTTCACCAGAGTGGTAGCTCCTCACTGACCAGCAGAGTGATCCAGCCCACAATATATGTATGGGATGAAGGAATAGTGTAATGAAAATAGTGATTTGTTTTTAATAAGCAAAAGGAATTTGTGCTTTTGGAGTTACACTGATCCTGCTGTCTCCGCCTCCCCATCTGTTCTGCTCCTTGCCTTCCCCCTGCTCCCTTGACCATGCAGTCCTCCTGCTGCTCCTTCTCTCCCCCAGCTGGGTCCCAGCCCTCTGTTACGCTGTGTTTCTTGGGGACTCCTGCTGGCAGCATCAGCCACTGCCGCCAGGGTCTGGCTCCCTTCACCCTTCCTGGCACTGCTAGCCGAAGGAAGACTGGGTTCCTTCTTTGTGCTCCAGTTGCTTTTGTATCTGCCCCAGTTCTCCACTTGGGCAGGAGTTGCAGCTGCTACGAATGAACATCCCTAGACAGAGAGAGCAAAGTGGTGCACCTTCACCTCTCACCTTGCTGTTGGCATAGGTAGAAGGTTGCCCAGCCCCAGCAGCAGCTGGGAAGGGTTTGGCTGCAACAGGGGCAATGTGTGCAGGACAAACTGGTGTCAGCATTCCTGCTTTCCTCATGGTTCATACTCCTTCCAGGCTTGTCCCTTGGCTTCTAATGCCACTCTAGGGTGGCAGGCTGTGCTCCAGCTGTCTTGTTGGCCCAAGACAGGATGTCCTGAACCTGCCAACCAGGGCTGGTTGGCATTTATGTCTCAAAAGGGAAGCCAGGATGTACTTAGAGTCTCTTAAATTATGACCAATAAATGTCAGTCCCGTTCATTACTCATCTTGCAACTGAAGTTTCTTGAGTTAATTCCAGCCATAATCACAGTATATTTCTATTTATGGAAAGCTGGGACATCTCTGAATATTTAGGCATTCTCTCTGGAGGATACACCTTTCTGTAAGAGCTGGTAATTAGTAAAGTTAAAAGGCTCCAAAAGAATCTCACTTACGTGGTTTGAATGCCCCTAAAATTCAAGGGTGCAGGGGAGTGCATTTGGATCTGAACCCCTTCTCATAATTGCCTAGAATTGCAACTGTGCTCTCAGGAACTTTGGGTTTTTTTATGAATTGGGATGATTTCTAATAATTGGTAATGTACAGAATAATTTACAGTTTTGATTACTCTTATAATTGTTAAGACAATTATCAATTAGCATTCAGTTCATCATACTATTGAGTGGAGTCTAATCCATTTATTTTATTAACGGCATCCAATGACCTTATAAATCTGCAATGTTAAGTACTCCAGGGTGTGCAGGTTGGGCACCATGGTACTATGCTATACTCTTTTGCAGAAGAGGCCAGTCATTTATATTCATTCAGATTTAAACCCTCAGGATGTAAACCACAATGGTTTTGAACTGACTGTTGTTCTGCTTGTATCATTCTACCTTTTGTCTGCCCACAGCTTTAGGAGTAAGGCATTCAGTGGTGGATTTATAAATAATTTAACGAAAAATCGTCTCGGTTTGGAAGGGTAGACATAAAGAAACAAGTGTCAGTTGCTGATTTTCTGACAGGAAAATTGCAGCCATTTGGTTTCATGTGAGAGTGAAATCACCTGCTGAGCAAATGCAAGGAGGGCATCACCTGCTCAGCTATGCCTGAGAAGAGTGGTGAAGCTGGAACACAGTACTGGAATGATGGGGAACTGAGGCAAAGGGGCTTTTAGAAGCTGGACCAAAAGTTTACCCCCACCAGGGACATTTCATTGTGTTCCCTAGAACTGGGGACACCTTTCACCTTACCTAGTGTTAAAATTTTAATTCTTGGCTTGTTATGTTGGAGAGGTCAGACCAGCAGCTTGCAACAACCTGGATTGCACAGGCTGAGATGATTTTGTCAGAATGGAGACTTTGCCTGATCAAAGATGAAGAACTGTGGCTTTAACCCTTCCTGCTGATTGCATTTCCCGTGGAAAACCCAGGAGAATTTCAAGTCATACACAGAGTTTTGAGGACTGACAACCGCAACAGAAAGTTGATGTTTAATGTTGACTGTTAAAATAGCAGTCAAAATCATGATAGGGATGTAACTAGTCCTGCCTAAAGCACAGCACTGGCAAATGGCCTTTCCCTTGTATCCTAAATTCCACTCAGAATACCAGCTAGAAGAGATAAAGCCCTAAGGAAAGGACAAATGGAGCAAGGAAACAAAGATCTCCCCCCAAAATAACTGAAGAACTGAAGCCAGCTGAAATCTCCATGAAGTAAACAGAAGTTGGGTAACTTCCAGAGAATAGTTAGCAAAGTTAATATGTGAAGCAGTACTTGAAGCTCGCTCTTATATGGTAAAAACGGACATGCAGCAAAAAGAACCCTCCATTATGATGCCAGTGTACAAGATTCTGTAGAAGGGAAAAAAANATTAGTGAAAAATGATCCCCAATGGCTCATAGGAATTTTTAGCAAATCTTCTTTTAAATTTCAGTTAATTCTTACTTACATTCATTGTTTTCTTCCTTTGAGTGGTATGGTTCCACAAATCAGGAAGAGATACTACAAGACAATGCCTTATCTTGTAGAATGTAATTACTTTTTAATCAGGGTGTGACTGTCAAGAGAAGTCTGAAAAGTATCACAGTATTTTACCATTGTTCTGAACTGAGAAATAAGGGATTGTTCTAAACTGAACTACGTTCTTAGAGGTGTCTGTCATAGGCTGTAGAACTTTAGAGCTTCCTTCCTTTCTAACTGTGGAGGTGCCTAAAGCCCTCAGATAATTACACTTACAACTGTAAAGTCCCCATAACATTAAAAGGCAGAGTACTGGCATACCTAGATGATCCTTAGTTTTATAAGCCATAATCAGCTCAATACACTGACAAATAAAATATTAATTGAGCCGAGCCAGAGAGTGAAATATCTTCATCCTGACTCTCTCTGTTTATGATGCTCATGGAGAGGAGGGAAGAGCTGTGGTTGAAGCTTTACATCAAGCATTGTCAATAAGGCCAAAGCATTTTATGCCCATTTTGCATATCTTCAGTAACATGATCAGCTGCAAGTTGATGGTTGAAACAGTTAACAGGAGCCACAAAGGAGGAAGATCAGGATCTAGGAAAAGGGCAGAACAAGTCAGGATGTACTAATGTAAGATGGTTCTTTCAAGTCATCCTAGCTTATTTACAAAGGTGAGGGAAGCAATCTCTGAACCATAAGCTTTGAATGCTTTGAAGACTCATGAGGGCTGGATGAGGTGTCAGAAGGCTGAAAACAAGCAGAAGATAAGATATTGCAGACTACCCGGTTTAACTTCATTCCTGGGGAAAAAAAAATGTGGAAATAATCAAATAAAGGAGATTATTAGGAGCCAGCACAGATCTGTCAAGAACAGATCACGTCAAACTAATTTAGCTTTCTTCTGTAACAAGCCTTGTGGATACAGAGGAAGTAGTTGTCATACCTTGTCATTTGTAAGGATTTTGACATTATCTCACAGTCTTTTATCATAAATGAAGCAAAGAAACGTGTTCCAAAGGAAAGCATTACAGCATGGATGCGGAACTGGTGTAGATAATTTTACTCAATGAGCAGTTCTCACTGATTTCCTGTTGCAACGGAAGACTCTATTGAGCAGGTTGCCACAAGCTTGTGCTGTGGCCTGCCAGTGCTTCACATTTTCATTAAATACATTGTACTTTATATTACAATTTTAACCTGGATAACTGTCTAGAGGAAGTGTTTTATGAAATCTGCAGATGGCATAAACCAGGTATAGGCTGGGGGAAACAACTGTAATTCAAGAAAAGCTTGTCAAACCAGGGACGTGGTTTGAACAGCATCAGAGTGAATGTGGAGTGCTCTCCCTGGGAATGATGAATAAATTGCAGCCAGTTGTGCATGGGAGACCACAGACTGTCCTTCAGGAGGGAAGACAGGGTCCCTAGAGTACCACAAGTTCAGTGTTAGTCTAGAACATCATCCTGTTGCCAGGAAGGGAAGCAGCATCTTGTCAGGCTGTGCAAGTGGGAGCACAGGCTGTCAGACACATCTCAGCAGCCTTCAGCTTTGATGTGCACATGCGGGAATCAGCTGAAATGTCCTGCCTGAGTCTCGTACTGCACTCTAAGGAAGTGTGGACCAGTGAGAGGGTGTGCAGACTGGGATAGTGAGAATTGCGTGAGGTCAAAGGAGAAAAGACTGAAATAATTAGGGTTGTTTAACCTAAAAGGAATAAGGCCAAAAGTGGTCCGGATGCTAGTCTAGCAAGTGCAAGAAAATAGGATTAATCTGTTCTTGTTGCCCATGATGTATAAAACTAGGAGTAATGGTCTTTAATGGGATGTCCAAAAAGATTGTGATGCACTGGGATATATTGAGTAAACTATGGCAGCTCCAATCACTGAAGGGCTGTAAGAATTACGTCTGGACCAGAGGATGGACTAAATGGTCTCTTCCACTCTTTCAATGCTATTTTGTATGGTTATTATCAAATATTCACTGAAGCAGAAACTGGACCCTGTCTGTCCTCTTGCAGATGTGTGCTTAACCAGTAGGATATAAAGTGATATTTACTTCTGTATGCTCTCTGTCTCTGGCCTGATGCTTATTTAATTCTTTCATGAGAAAAGCCAAGGAGCTTAAGCAGGAAAAGCTGGGAATAGCTTGCTCTAAACAGTCCTTTGTAGGAGGGAGGTAACGCTTGAGATCTTTTCAGGTACAGTAGAGAGTTGAATCAACATCTTCAATAATTTAGGGAAGCTAGTGTGTCCACTGAGATACTGAATAAACACCTATCTCCTGGACGCTGTCAGAGAGGAACTAGAGTTGTTTCTTTCAGTGCAGGGATTCAGGGCTTGGAATCCAAACCAGAAGATACCTCCCCAATAACCAGAGCAAGATGTCTAAACCCAGACTGCTTAGCTGTCACTCTGCCTTCAGCATTTGTTATAGGCAGGTTCAAAAGGCATTCACTTGGTGTATTATGGTACTGAGGTGCCCAGTTCTACCCATATTTTCTAGTGGACTTAAGACTATGATTTCAGCAAGACATCTCACCTTCTTCCTAGTCTTAGCTCCAACATCCATCTCCTGAACCCAGACATCTGCTGGAACTCCACACTGACGTGCCCTTTCCATCATCTTCACAAGAGAATTATTACAAGGGATTTATCAATTGGTGGCTTCTTCTACCTGCCTGACATGAATTGTCTCAAAGCATTTGTATGGCAGTCACTCAGAAATTCCCAACAGGAGTGCTATACTCCTGCTAGAAGTCACCTTCAGTGCTTAATCCCCTCTGCTGCCATTATGATGTGTCCTAGTGGTTGCTGGGAATACAGAATAAAACACACTGAGATACAATATTCACCTTCACTGGATGTATTGTCATGCAGCGGAAGAGCTACTGCTGCATGGGAATACAGAAGAACTAAAGCTGATCTGTGATATCTTCCAATATCTCATGCTAAATCCATACAACCCCCAGGAAGATATCCTTTGTTTATTCCTAGGTCTTTTCACAACACAAGACGGGGAACAAGACACCCTGCCTATAGTCAGGATTATCCAGCTTCTGGGAGATGAGATAAATTGCAATAGTCAAAGACAATCTTTTCATCTACATCAAACTTTGCTGAGCTTTTCCTGTTTGGACAAGAATTTTCTTGGTAGGGGTCTTCTTCAAATAGATGCTGTGGTGTTTTAATTTGTTATTTGTCTGTTGAGATTAGAGGAATAAAGCTTTGAAAGTGCAAAGAATTTTGCAACCATATAATAGGTAACCGTTGCACCTTTATAATACAAAGAAGGAGAATGTTACGATTTCAAATGATGAAATTTCCTATTTTCTCCCTTTTTAGTTTACATTAAAAAAAAAGATTAAATGCCTTTATTAAGCATACATTTAGTTTTCAAAGTCAAACACTTAGAATACAGAAAATTAATTAAAAGGGTTGCCTATCCATCTTTAATTTGTCTTCTCTCATGAATAGACATAAAGATGTGGTTCTTAATTATAAGATCAAACACGGGTACCTTTTTTTTCAATAGGATCCCTGTCTCATTCAGTGCACAGAATGGAATATACTTAGGGACTGAATGAGTTTTGCCATAAACGAAGCTGATTTCTATAGGTCTCCTGTTTCATTTACTGCCAGTGATGAAGGCTATGCATTGAATTGGGCAGGGGGCTGTTCAAAAACAGAAGAATGGTCTCATATTTTGGCAATTGAATACTGCCCTGAAGAATTAGGCTTTTTCCTGCCTTTTGTCACAAGTTCCTATGTGACATGAAAAGGCCACATAAATGAGGTTTTCCATGGGTGGCCACTAATTGGTGTGTTCTCATTTTCTGGGTTCTCAGTTTGAGACACCTGGGGTCTGACTTGCAGAAGTGCAGAGCTGGTATTGTATGGAGGTTTGCAGTCAACACACACAGAGCTGGGGAAATACTAATCCAAGGCATCACAAATCAGGGACCCAAAATTCATCATTGTTCTGGCCATTTTGACCTTAGCCTCTTTTTGTTTGATTTTAGTGTCTGTAAAATAGAGATAACAACCCCACCTATCTCCGTGGGAGAATATCCATTAAGGCTTATGAAGCATTGAGATATTATGGCAAAATAGCACCACAGAAAAAGACCATGAGGAAATCAGTATTCTGCATTCAGTGATGGGCTTGAATGGTGTACGGCAAATAAGGCACTTTGTTGTGCTTGAAATTAGGATAACAGGAAAATACTGAATTGCTACCCGCTCTGTGAGCTCTGTCTGTGCTTTGTAGTAGCTGAGGTGGGGGACACTTTCAAGGAAAAAAAGATACAATAAAGACTATCAAAAGGCATCTGCGCAAGGAAGTCAAAGTGAGGTTTCAGAGGTAGTCTCCATTTTACATTTTCTGCTTCCGCTTTTAACATGTGCCCAGAAAGACGCTTGTAAGACAGGCTTTTTATGTAATACATGAGTCACGTTACTTTTGACTTGTACCTGTGAATGATGGGTTGCAAAATACTTGGGGAAAAATGGGCCAAAGGTGTTATCACTGAAACTAGTACTACATTTTTCATTGATGTTGGAGGATGTCAGCTTAGATCCTTAACAAATCAATCCTGGAACACTCTTGTTATTACTCCATTTGTATGTGAGTAAACTGAGGCACAGAAGAAAGTGGAATAATCTGCTGCAGTAATTTTGCCTGTTTTCTCTGTACACAACCAATCGATTTTAAACTAGCATTCACATTCCTTGTGAATGTATTAATCTAAAAAGGACAGAAGAAGGGTAGGTTTGTTCCTCTCTTCTTCCCCTCCCTTCTCCTCACCTGGAATAAATAGTTTGAGTAATGAAAATAATTTGTTTGCTTTATTTGCCAGTTGTTTTTTTCATTTGTGTCTGTGGGGTAGGACATGTATCTGCCTATGGGACTCCATGGGAGGATCTTGCAAGGAAGAACTGACCATGAAGTAGTGGAAGCAAGCAGGTCTGTGCTGTCCTAGGTCCTGTATTCTGAGCTTGTGCTGTGCTCTTGAAGTTCAGGCTCTTGGTTTCTGCCCAGGAAGATCTCCAGATGGGGAGGTGTGCTCGCAACAGGGTCTGGATCATAAGCTCCACACCAGGATGGGCTTAAAAAAGAGATCAGAGCCTTCAAACTGCATTTAACAGGGAGCCTGAGAAGAGGCAAGAAGCTTGGTGGTACACTGTCATACACTTTTCTGATGACAGCCTTCTCCATACTCTGAATATGCTGTTGCTATTGTGGACATCATGAATATTTGCATTGCCTCTCTCAAATCTCTGGTGTATAAGATGGGACACAATTTTCTGGTCAGGCACAGGTGGGGAATTTTTCCTACTGTGGCTACATGTGCTGGCTGCTGCTGAACTGTTGTGTTGCCCCTTAAGCCTCTGCATCCATGAATAATCTCCAGGAGAACGTTTACTTCTCCAAGGGATGCACAAAGCAGCCTAACATGCTCAAGGGAGTGTTTTTCTTAGCAGAGACTGAAATGGAAATAGAGCAGTCCCAGTTCAAAAATTCATGAATCTTGGGGGAAAAAAAAGCAGCTCTTGGGCACTGTGTAGGCATGGAAGAAGAGTAGTGCCTGTGTCTGTTGCCCTGAAATGTGCCAGCATGGCATGACTCTGTAGACACATCAAATCCAATCCCTAGTTATGGTTAGAAGCCTATGCCTTATGAGGACACCCTGTCTTTGATTTGAGGACCTTCTGCTGAGATTTCCCTCTGTGGTAGCTTAAGAGACCCTCCTCTTGCTCCTCTGGAGTTAAACCTCTGTCTGCCAGGTCTGGTGCAGAGCTGATAGTCACGACAGAGTGATCAGAAGAGATATTTCATGCAGGCAGTGTTGGTGGCCAAAAGAGGTCATGTTGGCAGGTCTGGAGGAAGGACACTGTCCCTCTGCCACTTAAGAATGGAAGTGGAGAGGCTGTCGGTGTAGGGAAGAAAGAGACCTTGTTGCCAAGTGAAAATGTGGTTGTCTCTTTGGGCCAAACCTGATGCACGTTTGCCAGGAAGGCAGTGGAAATGTAGATCTTGTGTTAGCTTTTGTGAGATGGTGGGGATTTTATGGTCCCTACTATTCCCAAAGAAGATGAGATTTTGGTCTAACTTTGCAGCAACCCTTGTGGAAATGTGCACTGCCACAGCGCAGAAATGGAGGGGGTGGCAGAAAACACACCAGACTAGGTCAGGAGATAATTTTATTGGAAATATCTGTGAACATGGGGCTTCACTGGCTTTCTTGTCCCTCTAGAAGGAGAAGCACTGATCACAGCAGATAATACTGTAACTTGTAAGCACCTTCTCTGGAACTTCATGAAGGGGCCTTACCAAGCTAAGGTCAGCCTTCCCCTCTCACAAAGTGGAGTAAGGGACCCCATTGGCAGGGCTTGCTTGCTTCTCTTCCCTGGTTCTGACCTGTCCCTGCAGAGGGCAAAATGTCCTTCCTTTTACTCTGCTTCCTTATATCCATCCTGTTCCATCTTTCACAACGATTCATTTTCTCTCAGCTTCACGCAGTACAGTATCATTGATGCTGATATCCCCACCCTGTAATTTTTCAACTTCTCTTGGGTACTTGCCTCTAAGCTCTTCTTGCTGTCAGGTGCAGCAGAGAGCAGAGGATGCTGAGTACCTCTGAGGGGTACCATACAAAGCAATTCTGCTGTTTGGAAATCTATTTGTGAAAGCTGAGCAGCACAGAAATGCCTGGAGAAGTTAATCAGAATTGGTGATAGGCACAGTTTTTAAAGAAAACACAAGCTTCAAGTACTGTGGTGTAAGCAGGAGGTCATTTTACTGCCAGTGGCAGTGAAATAGTGCTCAGTTATACAGAGCAAGGAAAGTGCTAAACAGGATTTCTGCCGTTCCTTTGCTCCACTTTTATCAACGCCCTGTGCTTCTGCCCTGCAGCAGCCCTGCTATTCCAGCTCTGATGTTCCAGGGTAGCTATGGAGCTGACAAAAACTAGGCAAGGGTATAGCTGATCCTTTGAACAAAGTAATTCTCTGTTCAGTAGCTTTCTTGTACATATTAAATGATTAAATCTTCAGGGGGCTTTTCCCTGATGCAGTAATTGTGCATTCATTAAATTGCCAGATAAGATGTACTTTCTATTAATTTATTTTTTGCTAAGAAAAACGCTTCATTTTCCACTGATAATCCTGCCTCACCTAATTCAAGGATGGACAACTTGTGGCTTTGTACCCAGAGGCAGATACTGAGTGATTGACATGTAACTCCCACAATGGAATCACAGTATCACAGAATCATTTAGGTTGGAAAAGACCTTTAAGATCATCGAGTCCAGACTTTGTCCGATCAGCACCTTGTCAACTAAACCATGGCAACTGAGTGCCACATCCAGTCATTTCTTGAACACCTCCAGGGGTGGCGACTCCACCACCTCTCTGAACAGCCCATGCCTGTGCATGACATCCCTTTCTGTGAAGAAATTCCTCCTCACCTCAAACCTGAACCTCCCCTGGTGCAGCTTGGGGTTATGGATATATGTTGTATTACTGCCAGCATACTGCTGATGTTAGGACTGCTTTTTTGTCAGTATCTCCATGTGGGAGGAAGCTCCCAGGGGCTTCTGAGGCCACCAGCTTCCTACAAGCTCTGGGACTCAGCTGGGCACCCAGCCTCATCCCATCCCACACTGGATGCTGGCACCCTGGGGAGCCATAGCTTGTTTCTGCCTGGGAGCTGCTTGTTGAAAAATCCCTCACCTTGCCTAAGGTACTGGACAGGGAGTTGACAGCTCTTGGAAACGGAAAGTTGTTTTGGGTTTTTTGGGTTTTTTGGTAAGATGCTGATGGAGCCAAGAGGTTTGAGCTCCCATGGTGTAGTTAATTACATTTTAAAAAGTGAAATCTGGGTAAGAGTTGAATTATCCCACATTATTGGGAGTGGAAATAGATTTCGACTTCAGCTGCAATATGAGCTAATATATGTGTGATAAAGACCACTGAGAAACTGTGTTAGAAGGAAGTTATTAAAGATGCTAAGGTGAGTGTAAAAAAAATAAACCAACACTGGGAATGTAGTTGCCTGTGCAACCTCAGTATGGTCTCCTCTTGTGAATACGTTTCAGTACACTTCTCATAACAGGAATACATTTTTCTTTTCAGGGATTCTAACCACATTCAGGTCACAAAATGGACAGTGCTCACTTAATGAGCAGTTATTCAATATTTTGAATTCTTATAATAAGTCAGCATGTGACCCCACGACTTTGCTTAATAATATTCAAACCTTGCTCTGAAATCAGAAATACTCATTTTCTCCTGAGCTGTCTTGTGATTCTGAGCACATCCCTAATATCACTTAGTAAATCTTTGCAACACCCATGTGAGATAACTGCGTATTTTTTTCTCCATTTTTGCAGGTGGACAGCTGAGGCACAAAGAGTTTGGTCAGCAGGATGCCCTAGTTTCATGTCCTGAATTTCAGAAACAGGGCCTGACCTTTATTCATAGTTTTTGTTTTCAATTGCACATCTCTGAAAACATCTCCCAAAACATCTCCCATTTCTGTCAGCTGCAGCTCTGAGTGCTCGGCACTGCTCCAAATCAGACTCAAGGTGTCTGAAGTCAGCTACTCAGAGATGCAGAACGTGTCACTAGGAATGACCCCATGAAAGGCACGGGCCAGGATAACCGAGGAATCAGCAGCAAAGGTGGAGCAGGGGTGTAGGACAGCCATCTGTCAGCTGCCCTAACCCTGGGATCCTCTCTTCTCTTTGCCAAACTTCTCCCTCCTGCATTTTAACTTTCTGACTTCCAACTGCAAAAACTAGGACCAAGATTTTAGTTGTAATCCCTTTATACCCCTGAGTTTCCTAAGCTCCAAATATCCAGATTTCCTACTAACGCTTTAAGTCTTCTTTAAGCTACTTTGTTTTACTTTGCAATCTCGCAGCAGATATTTACAAGCCTTTTTCCAAACAGTGGCAGGGTGGTATTAGGTAATTAACAGAACTGTCCTAACAAATAAGATTTATATAGGCAGGAGCCTAGCAGGATTTTCAGAGAGCCTCGGTGCCTAATTCGCACTGGTTTCAATAGGATTAAGGCAATGAGGCATTTGTTAAGATCCCAGCATTCATTCCTTAAAACCTGGCCCTTTAATTCTTCTTTCAGCCAAGTTTATAGGGAACCACTAGAACTAAAGCATAGGAATATATACTAAAATGTTAATAAATCATGGTAAAGTTCTGTGAGAGTACAATCTGTAAAGCAGGCGTCTTGGGGGAATGTGTTATATTTTCTTCAGGCTTCAAAATAATTGCTTCTGCAACCAAAGGAAATTACATGTAGAAACATTTTTCTCTGCTTTGCACTGAAATCAAAGTCTTAGTCACCTGAAAGCCCCAAAAGGTGCAATTCTACATGAGTATCCTCAGATATTCTAAGGATCAGGCAGGTTCCAAAACCTTAGTGTCTGGTTTGAGAGAGTACAGAAAGTGTTTGTACATTCATAACTCATTCTTTCTGGAAAGGATCAAATGAGTCTTGTTGAATTTGATCTGTTTGAAAGTATTCTCTATCTAGGGTTCATTTCTGATTTAATTTCAGTTGGATTTAGTGAATTCATTATGCAAACTGACTTCAGGCAGTGGATATGTTGCAATTTGCTCACGTACTCCACTATGTTTATACATATGTGTGTGTTTGTGACATGCAGTTTGTGATAGTCGAACAATATGACTTCCTCTCTCTGACTGAGAAAGAGGGAAAAGAAAGCGTACCCCCCCCCACAAAAAAAAAAAAAAAAAAAAAAAAAAAAAAAAAAAAAAAAAAAAAAGAAACCACCACACTCCTGGACTAAAATTCTAGATAGATAATCATTCAGTATGATGGAATTTGCATGATTTGTATCTATTTTCCTGACTGAGGGACCAGTTAAGCTGAACAGTATAGTACAATAAAGGACATGGTCTCGCCACAGAATGTAGATATTTGCCTACCATAATCTGGGTTGTTTGAGCAGACCTACGATTTGCTTGGCTGCAAAGATGTGTCTTATGAAGGACTTGTATTTTTATTGTTAATGGGTCAATAAATTGATCTGGCAAGAACCAGCCTTGTCCTATGACTTCCTGAAGAAGCAGAATTATGTCTTTCTACCAAGAAATAGCACTATATTTTAGGTTGTGCTAGGGGAAAACAAGTTGTCTGCTATAGTATCTGAATTTCCTCTGTAAACCAGTGTGCTCCCTATGTCCTTTCTTGTGTTCAACACGCTCCCATTGTCTTGTCTGCCATTGCTTGTCTCATTGCTTCCTTTCCCACAACACAAGGGAGATCCATCCCTAGGATGTAGAAATAATGGTTGTCAGCTTTATAAATCCTTATGCATTTAGTTTTTCTTACAGTGGGCACATCTTCCTTCATCTGGAAGGAAGAACAATAGGAGCCCTGATGGAAACTCTTGGACAACCACTCATGAGAGTTTGACATTCTTCTATTCCCTCTTACTTTTCCTGGCTTCTCCAGCCCTCAGAAAAGTCCTAAATGTGCTGAAGAGCATTAGAGGGGAGCTGACAAGAAATGGAGCAGTCAGACTCAGGGCAGTGTTTACCAGCCTGTGTGGATTGCTAACTATCTATAGGACATGGCCATTCATAAGTTCCTTAAAGCTTTTTCTTTCTTTCTTTCTTTCTTTCTTTCTTTTTCCCCAAGTGCTTAGCTATTTTCAGCTCCACCTATTTTAATGGTTGGAGCTTTTCCTCCTGCCTTTGGGAATCTGATCCACACATTGATTTATTTTGAGCTATATTGCTAATTACTATTTTTGTAAGTGTAGTGTTTCATTATTCATTAAAGCTGGGGAGACATTTTAGTAATTTCTCAGTAGAACAAATGTAAATTCAGTAATCAAGCACTGGTTAGGGCTTAAGAGGGCTACAAGGAGTGATCTGACAAAGAAGGATGGTATGACAAGTGAGAGCTGTTGATATATGAAGGAGTGTTACTAAGAAAGCAGAAACAAACTGTCAGCATGGACGAGATGCAGGGGGCTGGCCAAAACTGTGTGAGGAGTTCTTTAGTTCACCAAAGGAATAAGCTGCCACAGGAACCCAGAGAGTCATTTTTGGGGCAAATGTCCAAAGACTGGTAAAAACCACTCCTGCAGGGTGGATGAACAGAATCAACCCTGCTGCACTGTACAGGGAAGGTCTAGAGGACCCTGGGGATTTTCAGTTATTTCCTCTTTTAGTGTGTGACAAAGCTGCTCAGTGTGAACTGGTCCTTACTAAGAGAAGAGGAAACACTGCCCATTTTCTGGTGTTAGATCTGTGTAAGCTTCCCAGTGCTTTCTGTCTGGCTTTGCATGGGTTCCTGAGGGAAGAAGGTTCCTATTCCAGAAACCCATAAGTCCTTCTCAGGAAGAAAACCCTATTTCCATGTCAAACCTGCATAAATCAGAGTAGAAAGAAGTGGAAGTAGCTCTGTGCACTCTGCCTGCCCAGCCATCCTAGGAGTCCTTGCCAGGGTCCCTTTTCCCTCACCTTCTCTTCCAGGGGGCCACTGAGTAAAGCCCCGCACAGGCTGGGCTCCAGGGGTGTCTGGATGTAGAGTACAGTTCTGCTACAGATGCACCAGACGCAGAGTCATCTAAACTGTGTGCCTGGGGAAAAGACCTTACAATATGCAGTGCTTTGAGTCTACTGCCATGCTTCCTCATTGAAGAATGGAAGAAACCTATAAGACCTTATAACCAAGATATTACATACTTACTGAAGCCCCTTTTTAATAACAACTTTAAAATGGGAAGCCTGGGGGGTGAAAAAATTGAAATAAATAACAGTTGTCCTGCAGCAGGAGGATTAGGAGAAGATCTGGATGACTATTTGAATGTGGCTGTGATATACTAGCCCTTGTAAGTGGTGGATCCAAAGACTTGTGGCTTTTTCCCTAGCACATCTATTCAGCATGTTCCCTTTGGCTGAGGGTCTTTATAGCACTGAAATAGCAGGGTCCACAGAGGGTTTTTCGTAGCAGGCGCTGCAGGCTTGCCTCCCCCTCCCGCCTTTTCAATAGGGTTGAATACAGTAAAGGAGCAAAGTAGGAAACAAAATGGCTCAAAGCCACATGTGCATTTCCCACAGCTCAGTGCCAGGGTCTAGAAAAAGTGATTAAGCCTTGGGGCTACTGAGTCTCATGTTCAGGATCTTCCCAGTCAAAACCATGCCTGTACTCCGGTGACAACCCTACCTGAAGAGGGGAGAGGCGTGCCACTCAGGAATGACAGCTGCAATCACAGACCTGATTCATCAGTTTTACAGACCTTGGGAAGCATTGGAGTGACACAAACTGGGCAGTCAAGCCCAGATTCTTGAGTGAAAGAAGCTGTGTCATACACATCCCCTCTGGAGACCTTTTCAGGTTCTGGCAGACACTTAAGCCCCCTTTTAGGATGTTCTCATCCTGCACTGACAGGAGGAAGTAGATAAGAGAACGGCTTAAATATTGCACAATGCTTTATTGAGTTACTCACCATGCATCTGAGGTTCTTGCAGCACTACAATTACTAATTTAATTATGTTCAGAGTCCTTCCAGAACTTAACAATGTCTCCATTTGTAAGTTGTTTGGAGCAGCAAACCACAGAGGTCTTGTAAAAAGTATCCCTAGTAAAATGTCATTGAAATCAACAAAATGAAACTCCACTTTCATCATCTGATATTGCTTTTGGCACTGGACTTCAAATAAGATTTTCGTACAACTGTTTGTTAATGAGTTGTACAAACTGGGATAGAAGGAATAGAAAGAGATCTTCTCACTCTTTTCTGTGAGTCAGCAGTATATGAGAGCTCATAGTGGGACCAGTGACCTGTCTCCCATATTTGATATCTCAAGAGTAGGTCTAACTCTTCCTGTTCTCACCTGTACTGGTGCCTAAGCAGGGAGGAGATATGGATCTCTCTCCTTCTTTCTCTGCTTGTACTTTAAACACGTATGAGAAATGAGAAGTAAATGTAGACCAAGAATAATTTCACATAAGGTTTTCTGTAAGGTCCCTGGCATCCAAGGCATGGAGTTGCTGTGAAGAATTCAGATTCATAAGAGGGGTTCACGTCTTACCCACTGCTTGTGGTGAGTTCACACACAGGCTGTCATGACAGTCCTATCAGACACCTTGTAGAAGATCTGTGGGGCAAATGTCAACACCAATGGTACCACTGAAGTAAAGGTGGGTGGAGACAATGGCCAGGGCAAGCCAGAGGATGCATGAGGGCAATCTCTGGGTCAGTCAAGCCCCAATGGGCATGAAGATCCACAACACGAATCAATAAACGGAGCATCCATGAAGATCAGATCCAGCACTCAACACCCTCATTCTCTGCCTTCCAGCAGCTAGGCTGACACCCTGTCCTAGTGGAGTTGAGGCTGGTGTTAACAGAGTCAGGAAATCCCATGGAGGAAGAAGCAGAGCCAGTAGGGCAAATCCTGGCTGGCAAGGAGAGGCCATGCCAGTGAGACCTGTTGAATCCCTCAGAACCAGAAGCTGAGAAAAAGCCAGCTGCCCCAGTGAGAAGATAGAGTCTATACCAATTGGCAGGATCCTTTGCAATGGATTGCTGCTCTTCGGGGATACAGTATCATGGTTCACACAGAGTTCAGCTCTGCAGTGGGGTTGTGGGATTGGTCTATTTGGAACAAAAGCTAAAGAGGCTATGAGAGAGGATGTCTTAAGCAGAGCTGTTTTACAGTTTATCAAATTGCATAGACCTGCAACTCTGATTTTTTGGGTTTTGCTAAGAGCAGCTCTGATGACTTGAAAGATTGTATGGTGCTCCTCAGGCAATGGGGAAGCTGTTGGCTAAAGGTGATGCTTGGGGCTAGGCTCTCTTTCAAGACTTGAAAAACAAAAGGCAAAGGTCTGACCAGGAGGTTAATGGAACAGTAAGAAAGGCAGTACTTACCTTACTGGCCTTTCCAGATCCCAATCAAGAATTCCGGTTGCTGCCTTCTTCAGCTCACCCTGTAATTTCAGCTGGGACATACGCCCTTGTCCCTCCTGAAGTTTAATTGCTGTGTGTGACTGAAGGCACAGGTGGCAGCCACAGGGTTTTACCCCAGCCATAGCTGCAGTTCAGGAGGAGAAACACCTTTTCTTCTTTATGCAGGTGCTGGGTCTAAAGCAGTGGTGGTGTCACAAAGGGCCAGTGCTGCCCGACTAACCTAGCGGTTTTCTCTGATGGAGTGACTACACCAGTGAGTAAGGGAAAGGCTACAGATGTCACCGTCTGGACTTCTGCAAGGCCTTTAACGTGATTCCCAACGACGCCCTTCTCTCTAAACTGAGAGAAGGAGAGAGATTTGATGGGAGGACTCCTTGGTGGCTGAGGAATTGGTTGGACAGTTGCCTCCAGAGGGTAGCAGTCAACAACTTGGAGTCCCTGTAGACACTGATGACAAGTGGTGACCTTTAGGAGTCCATATGGGGGACCAGTGCTATTTAATGTCTTCCTCAGTGACACAGACAGTGCACCATCTGCATGTTTGCAGATTGACAGGCCTGAAGGATGGGATGCCCTCTGTTCCCATGGAGGGAATGGGGTAGGAGCAGAACATAAGCTTCTGCTTCCGGTGGAAGTCATTCTGGAGACCCTGCATAAGCCTGGACTCTGGGGAATCTCAGCAGCTGTCTGCCCAAGGTCTCAGAGGAGCAAGTCTGAGGAGTAAATAAGCCTCTGTGCCCTGGGTGCAGCTAGATCAGAAGTAAATGTGTCCAGCTTTCATGGGGGCAGGCACTCTGAGCCACTAGAGGCTAATAACAATTCCCTGAAAAAATTTGTGGAGTCCAAAACTAAGCAAGCAAGGGGAAAAAAAGAAAGTGAGAGAGAAAAGGTAGGAAGGGAGAGACATTGATAATTCTGTTTAATTACCTGCTTATGGTCAGCAGACCGTGGATTTAGAGTCTGAAGGTGCTACTTCAAAATAATCCACAAAACAGCAACCATCCTTGACCAAACTGCCCCAAACACAACCAAGCACAACACATAGTTTGAGCTTAAAAAGATAAAATTTTTCTTTAGTCCAGTGACATTCAAGCTTGCATTTCTATCTAAGCACATCTCCATCAAAAATCAGCTATTCTTTGAATGGACTTTTCTAATCAAAGCATAATTCAAGGGAAATTTTTCACCTGGTCCTTTTGTTCAATTTCTTCAATGTGGGCTGTTTTGGCAGTAGATTTAAATGGTCAGCTTGGATACCTTCCTGCTTCCTTTCTAGGCTTTGATCCCTTGATCTGAATGCTTGCTGACTGGTTCCTTTTGGAGTGACACAAGTATTTCCCTCCAAAAAGGAGACTAGACACAAATGACAGTGCAGTACACACCAGGATGCAACCTCAAGCAAGAGCACAGATGTTGATTGTGCCAAACACTCAAGACCTTTGACACAGTCCCCACAGACCTTGTGCCGTGGAGTGCCCTCCTACACTTGGGCCACACCCCAGGGTGTACACACACCTTTGGCATGAACTGTAAAAGCACCACCTTAGCGAGCTCCAACCCAGTCCTGTCTCTGAGACTCTGGGTGCTTTAAATTGAAAGATGAGTGAGTGCAGCCTGTGCCGCACAACCACCAAAGTGCTCCACAGAGACCAGACCAGACCCAAGGCAAGTGTTTTTCCCTGTGAGCTTCTCTGCCCCCGAGAGCATGAACATCATCCTGAGCATCATCCACTTTGCATCCCCTTTAGGGGCAAGGCTCTACTGTCTTTCACCCAGCCTGCAAAGGCAACGTAAGCAGTACTGAGTGCCTTTTCCATCTAACTTCTGGAGCTGTTGGAGCTTCAGGGTGGTAGAGGACACCATGGTTGACCACCAGCTTAAGAGAAACAGGGTGACAAACAAAAGGGAAGTCAAAAAACAGGTGAGGAGAGTATGGATTTATTGAGAAAGCTCACTAGAAATATCTAAATAGGTCTATCTTAGATTATCTTCTACCTCTCTTTTCAGTCACTGTACAGTGAATAACATCCATCCATCTGCCTGTATTATCTTTTTTTAATCTAGGCACCATAAAATAGAGGAGAGATTTCCTACATATGAGAGGAACTTGTAGAGGAAAGGGTGGAAACTCCATTGTTAAAGGATTTGAAACTGGAGAGGTGAAACCCTGCTAGTTATACCCTGGGGAGCAATCCTGCTTAGGTCTTCAGAGGGATGAATTAACCTTTTCTTTCTCAAGGGTGTTTTACTCACCATCACCGTATTCATCCTGGGAAAACAAAGGAACTCTGTTCGTTTCCTCACCTTGAAGACAGGTTGTGCTGACAGGTGCCATCCTCTAGCCAGGTGTCTTCACACCATTTAACTGGGTTAAAAAAAGCTGTTCTGTGTGCTAAATTGCTTCCTCACTCCACAAGGCGTGAAAGCCTTTTCTCCCTTTCACGTGTCCATGCTTCACTCCTTCCGGGGAGACAGCTGGTCTTTTTTTTTAATACATTCTGCTCCTTAAATGCTGTCTCTGAGACAAATCAGGTCATGTGGAGCCAGGCCCACGAAAAACACTGAGGTGACTCAATCCTGGGAAATCGCTGGGAGTTGGATGCCTAAATTTCTGTGAGTCTAGGCCCAAGTGACCTTGGGTAACATCAGTATGAACATACATTGTGTTCTAGTCAAGAACAGAGCATGGGCTGAGACATATCTTAACCCTACAAGTAGAACAGGTGTTTGGGTGATTCAGCACTAGTTCACCTAAATAGCTGAAGGAAAAGCTTCCACACATACTTTAGCACAGGTGTCATGAGAAAGGAATTACTTTGGGCCCTTAGTTCTTTGCATGGATAACACAGTTGTTTATTTTGGGTTGTTTTTTTTTTCTAATAATCATCAGGTATCATGTTTCCCGTGGGTGAAATGGGTGAAGCGGGTTATTTATGTGTCAGTGGTCCTATGGATGTCCAGGCTCTGGCCAGTATTGATGCCTTGTCTGGGGGAAGGTGTGTGAGTCCTAAATCTGGGCTCCCAGCACACAGTTTTCAGAATACTTGGAGATGGCCATGTGTATCAAAGGGCTCTGGGATTTGGTGTCACTTTTAAGACAAGTTCCTAACTAGGGACAGAAAGGAGCAGGGTACCAGGCTGATGTCTGAGCACATAGCATGGCTATAGCATACAGCAGCCTGATCCTAGGATGAGCATTAAGGTTCCATCATTAACATCCCAGCATTCAAAATACTATGTGATTATTTTTCCAAGGAAAGGCGATGAGGTACACCATGAGAGACAAGTGGACTAACAGCAAGCAAGGACCAAAGTACTGAGTCCTCTCCTTTCTTTGCCTATATGTGGCTGCAAACATGTGGAACATCTAGAAAACACCTGGTTTCTCCATTTCTCCTTTCCTGAAATACCAGCATAGAAGACATTTAAAAGGGTCTGGAGGTTATAGTAATACTTCCTTATTTCTTTGCCATAATTTGATCCCCTCTGTAAGCTGTGAGTTTGAAGATGGAAGTTGCAAAAGTGGCCAGACATTAGAAATCTTCTTGTCATGGCTCCAGGAAATTTCTACATTCCTCGTACCTAAGAACTAACCTCTGCCCTATCTGTGTCTCAAACATTAATTTCTTATCTCCTACTCTCTCAGCTACGTGATAGCAAGGAAAGTCTCACTTACAGGAACAGTCTGCCTGGGAAGGGATGTCCTAGAAACCTGGAGGTGTGGTAGACAAGCAGATGGGGATGGTGAGAGGATCATCCCTCTTGGACTGGAAAGATGCTGTGGGCTGTGTAGATAGAGACATAAAAGTGTGTTTCATAAAGGCAAAACTTTACACACTGGCTTCACTGGGTATGTGAGGATGGTCTGAATAAAAAAATGGACATGTTTGACTATGTCCTTTCATACATGCATTTAGCTCTGCATCCGCCTGCCTCAGTTATGTCCTGCCATTACAGGATCCATGATTTGTTTAACACTAAATGAAACAGAGGACATTTGCTCTGGGTAAAATGGCAATACATTGCAGGTACCCTAACAGCATCATGAATATGTCAGTATCAGGTATTAGTATGAGTTTGCTTTACACATAAGTGTGTAAATTAAGGGGAGGGGGTGATGGAATACTAATATTTGAAACCGATCCCTACCAGACCTGATTCCTGGCTGGTAACTCTAGATTCCATGTAAACACTAGTAATAATAGCCACTTTATTCTAGCCACAATACTACAGCCAAGATGTCATGAACGCTTGGGAGACAGATAAGACAGACAGATTTCTTGTTTTCCACTGAGATGGTTTTGAATGCATGCTGGCAGGTCTGACTCACCCTTTTAGCTTTCCAAGGAAGACAAATTGCTTTCCAGGAGCTTCTGCTGTATACAGGTTATTTTTGAGTGCTTCCTTAATTAAGGTTTATCTGCTGTGCACATAATCCACAGATGAAAAGCCCTTGGGGCTTTTTTTTGTGTGAACAGAAGTTTCCCCCTGAACAACCTGTTTCTCACCCAACCCATTGTTATACAAAACGACACACATACTTTAGGGATACCGTGTCCTGCCCCAGAAGTACCTGCAGGCCAGTAGCCTGAAAAAGAAAGTACTTTCAAATGCCTGGGATGCTTTATTGGGGAAGGACTGAATAGAAACAGGATTCCTGAGGGCCACATTTGGCAAAGACAAAATATTAGTACATTTCTTTCATCCACAGTCTTGAACTCCACCTCTGCCCCAGTCTCATGTTTCTTATCTTTTGTATCTGAAATTATGCTGAAAGCACCCTACTGGAAATATATTTTGCAGTTGCCCAATTTGGGATCTGGCAAGGACTCAAATGGATGTCATCCCAACTGGGAGAAGAGGACAATGATGTCACTGGAACAGCAAAGGAGCCTTTTAGCTTTGCCATGCTGTAGGTGCAGATGAGAGGTTTTGGTCTGGCCTCCCTGGAGAGATGCGCTCTCCCATCCCTTGCCAGGTCAGGGGCTGACTGGCAGTCACAGCTCTCTGTGGGTGCTTCTGCCAAAATAGCACAAGAGCTGACCCTGTGGCTCACTGCGCCCTGGGCTCTGGCTAGCAGGGGGAAAGAGATAAACCTTCACACGGCTCCATGGCCCAGGTAACAGGGCAACTCCTCTGGAGTCAGAGAGTCGGGCATGCAGCGGTCCACGACCTGTAACAGCCATCTTGGTTGTTGTAGGAGGTATGTGGGATGTGAGAGCAACAAGGCCAGCAGCAAGAAAAATCTCCCTTCAGTCAATGTTTTTCGTCTTTGTCCAGGAATTAACAATTTTGTCACATTCACTCATGGTTTTGCAGGAATCATGCATGGGGACTGGACCCTTAGGGCCTTGTAGTTATTTCCAAATTGTCCTTCCAGTCTCCCAGTCTGGCTGCTGTTTGAGACTACCCTCAGTCCTTGGGGAGGAGGAGTCAAAGCTACAGCATCTAAGTGTTGTGCTCTAAAGGAGTACCAGTCTACACGTTGCTGTGGCTACAGTGTAATGCTGGCATACACAAGATCTCCTTAAACCAGCTAGTTCAGGTATTAGCAGTTAGGTTGCCACAGCAACACAGGACTTACTGCAAGCTGCAAAACTTGTCTAAGCAACAGGATGGATGAGCCCGTGTGGAGCTCTGCACTACTGTGGCTGGTTAAACGTCCTTCCAATTTGTTTCCACCTCCTTGTGCTGAAGTAGGCTGAAAAGCTTACCCCAGATGCTGAATAACAGTGTTGAGTTAGCTATGCAAGACACACGAGTGGCTGCAGCCTGCTGGTGCCTGCATCGTCTTTACACATAACCATCACCTGCTCTCTGACAAGCTGAGACAAACATGAAAGCCCACTTTCCATACTGTGTCATTTAATGCACTTGGGGAAGTGTAGACATAGTGCTCAGCTGTGTCCGTGTGATTGGTGCAACAACCATTTTGTCCCTGGGCATGGTCAGGAGCACAAAAACTCCTTGTGCAGAATTCTGTGTATTAATTCCATTTACATATTCACTCATGGCCCTTTTCACCCCCTACATAAGCATCCTGGCACCTAGTGTTCCTCCCATCTCACTTCCTGCTGTATACAGATCCATCCACATCCCTGCACAGCTATGTGGGGTGGCTCTTTTCCTTGATGATTTGGGGCTCCTTGGCCACCATACCCACTTAAGGAATGATGGGCACCAGTGCTAGGGTGAGGGATCACTGGGGACCCAGTGGGACATAGTGGGTATCACCCATGGCATGGCAGTGGACACCCAACTGGTTCCCTGGCCAAGCATCACTTCCACAGGTGTGCTTGACCCTGTCTTGTGCTGTGGAAACGATCACTTCCAGTCTGGTTCCCAGGGAGTGCTGCTACTGTGGCCACTCTTCTTTCCCCCTCTTCACAGGCACAATGTTTCCAGCAACACATCTGCACGCTGAAGTGGCTTCTTCTCCCTTCTTCCTGCCACACTTTTACAGAATGTGTTGTTCCCTCTCTCTGCTCTTCTGGTTGGGAACCTTTCCCCAGATGGCACATCTCAGTTTCAGTGGCCAAAGGAGTGGTTCCCTCTTCCTACCCAGGAGTAAATGCTTCTTTCTTTCCCAGTCAGCTTGTTTCCTTTGTTTTGTGACCTGAGCCAGTGATGGAAACCAGGTGCAGACAGCAAAGAGGCCAGTGGCTCTGCTTCCAAGTAGGTCTTTTGAATGCTTCCCAATGGGACTGTTAATAAAACAGTGTCCTTTCATCAATATGCAGCTGAGCTGTTACTTGCCCAAGGGCTACTAAATTATTGGGGTGAAGCGTGATCTGTCCTGTAGATTCAGTGAAGGTTTATGAGCTGAGCATTATCTCTCTGCAGCAGACCAGCGTGAGGCACAGGCTCTGTTTTGGTCCCATTTAAGACTTTATCGCACAATTTAAGTCTAAAAAACACGGGGAATGCCTGTTCTTTGTTGTAATTGGGGGGCTGAATTCCCCCCAATTGTGTGAGAAATAATAATAGTGTGCTGAAATTGGAAAGAGTGATATTAATCTGCCTATTAATCCTTCAGTGAAACCATGAGTGCAGAGCAAAGGCAAAGGGCTTGGAGCGCTCGCAGGCAGGGCGTTTGTGAGGAGTACATCCTGTGAATGTCTGTGTGTGTCTGACAGCACAGAACTGCAGTGGGGTGGGCAGCAATCCTATTCTGTGTTGGCAATCCCGAGCCAAAAAGCTATAAAAGACAAAGCACTTGGTGTCATTAGAGTCACACACCTGTGAAACAAGGTGTCATTAAAAAGAAACACCGACTTGAAGGCAGAGGTGGATTTGGAAGGAGTGTGAAAATCCCCCTCGGGAGAGTGTTTTGAAAATGAGTAGGGGAAAAAATGGGTATATTTCAAAATGAATGGGAAAATAAATCATGGGAATAGAGACAACCCAGCTGGTGCAAGCCTTTCCACACAGCCAAGATGTTCTCAGCATTGCTGACAGAGATGATGAGGTGCTTTAAATTCCTTTTACAAACCTCTGGCTGGAGGTTGGTCCATCCAGCTTTAGGATGCAATTTGGGGCTGCCTGGCTCCAAACCCATACCAAATGGAAAGGCTGTTTTGAAACTTGTCACTGGTTAGCCGGAGGGGAAGGTGGGACATTATCAATAAAATTAAAGCATCTGCTACACCTGAAGAAATCTTATCTCCCTCTTTTCTCCTCTGCCCTCCTCCCTTGTTCTTCTTCAAAGGTTGAAAAAAATGAGGACGGAGACCAAAAGATCGAGCAAGATGGCATCAAACCAGAAGATAAAGCTCATAAGGCAGCCACCAAAATCCAGGCCAGCTTCCGCGGACACATAACAAGGAAAAAGCTCAAGGGGGAGAAGAAGGGAGATGCCCCAGCATCTGAAACTGATGCTGCCGACAAGAAGGAGGAAGGCCCTGCTGGAGGAGCGGCCGAGAACAAAGAAAGTGAGGCTCCTGCTGCCACAGAAGCAGCCGCCGCTGACAGTGCCCAGCAGGAGGAGGGCAGCAAAGACAGCAGCGCGCCAGCGGAGGAGAAAAAAGGAGATGGAGCCACTGACACGGGCTCAGAGCAGCCAGCCCCACAGGCTGCCACTCCTGCTGCCTCCTCAGAGGAAAAGCCTGCTGCTGCCGCTGCCCCCGAAAGGGAAAGTGCCACTAAAGCTTCCACTGATAACTCGCCGTCCTTGAAGGCTGACGAAGCCCAAGACAAAGAGGAGCCTAAACAAGCCGACGTGCCTGCTGCTGACACCACTGCCACCACCACCCCTGCCGCAGAGGATGCTACTGCCAAGGCAACAGCGCAACCCCAAATGGAGACAGTGGAGAGCAGCCAAACCGAAGAGAAGACAGGTGAGTGAATGCCTCACTGGGGAACGGGCCTCTCCAGAAATGGATACCTCCCTTGGGCTCCTGGGAGCAAGGGCTAGTGTGGGAATTAAATCAAGAGTTAACAAGGGAATCCCCTTGCTAGTTTTTAGGGGTGGGGGAGATTAATTTCTTGCTTAACACCCTCTTTCCTGCTTCCAATCAGCTTTTGGAAATACTGCAGCTCCTGCTGAGGTTCCTGTTCCTCTAGACGGAGGTGCCATCAGCCTTTTTTTCCATGGTGGCAGGAGAGAGTGTCTGGGAGGCTTGGAGGGAGAGATCCCCAAGCTCTGCATGTGCTAAAGATAGTGATGAACCTTCTCAGTCACACTAGCACAGGCAGCTCCAGTGGGGCAACTCGAGCAGCTCACTGGAGACTTCCAGCTTTAGCTGAAAATCTCACAAGACAAAAGCTCTCTCATACTGCAGGAGGCCTTGCTGGTGGGATGATCATGCAGTCAAAAGGGTCTTTCTTCCATCTGCTTGTGTATGGATGAGATTCTTTTATTATCAGCAGTGCTTATAGTTTCATCCACACCTATACTTGTAGGGTCTCTACTTGGAGTAGCCCAGGACAGCCAAGCTTGCATGAAGCTTTTAGATGTGTCAGCTGATTCAGATGTGGATAGTAAGAGAATCAGGTAGGGACAGGAAATATTAAGGGCCCTGACAGCTCAGTGAGTGAGGACAGAAGAGAGGGTTGAATACCAAAAGTCAGTCCAGGCGGTGCTTTCAATTCCTTGCTGTTGACCGAGTGCAAGTCTGCTTAACCAGGTCCCCTGGAAAGGGGTGAAGAGTCTTGAGAGGCAAAAGTGGACAAACATATGTTTACAAACTGTAAAGAAGAGCTGATTTTAAATTGTGATACTGAGATGAGTAGAAAATGCATCAAAGACCTGAGGATATTTTTCTCTCTTGTTCTTTACTTTTCTTGTTTTATCAAAGAAATAGAACATAAATTTTAAAAAAGATAACACTGGAGGTAGGCTCCAGATGAAATTTAATTAAGAGGCAGTACCAAGCAAAACTGGCTTCCACATTCATGAAATGCTCAGTTGTACAGGGCATTCTGCATTCATTAGCTTGTTGGGGAAAAATGTTGTATATCACCTTGATGTTCATAAACTGCCTGATGTAAATGTTAGAGAGCCTCAGCACCCAGTCTCGTACTTACTGATGTTTCTCCATAATTTCATTTGGCCCACTACTTCTCCTCCACAAATTGCAACACCCACTCTCCAATTAGGCTTCCAAGCTTCATAGCTAACTTCAGGCAACTCTATTCCTGCTCAACAAAGTGGACAGATAGGGAAGAACAGATATCCAAAAGGACAGATTAAATACTGCATGGAACTCATGCAGGACTTTTGTGATTTACGGTATGGGCAAGGGGAGCAGCCTTCAAGAGTGTGAGTCTAAACTGATTGTGCACAGCTACAAAGGGTTGCTGGTTTTACTCCTGCTTATTTAGAAGTTTCTAGAAATAAGCCTTGAAACTGTATTGTCCACATTTGCTTTTTGTTGTCCAGGTCTCCAGCCATTTGTTCTTACTTTATATGATGAGTTGAGTGGCAACATAAATATCATATGGTTAGTGAACTATAATTTGCTAAGTTGCATGCTGTACTTGTGTTGGTTTTATACTAGGGCAAAGGTATAAGCATCGATGGGAAGAATAGGACAGGGTGAATCAGTGTTTTGGGGTCCTCTGTACACAAGATAATGAATGCTAATTCCTTATTATTTAAGACTTGGGATGCCTTATTCCTAAAAGTAAGAATGATTCTGCTTTGAATTGACATTCCATTTTTATTCAGATTAATCTGCTGTAATGGATAGAGGTAGGGAATTCGTAGTAGCAAGTTATTTGATTTTAATTTTCATTTCATTTTACCTGTTTTGAGTTGTCACTCATGAAAGAATGGTTTATTCCAAATCATTTTCTGATATCTTTCCCGTGCTCTTGTTGGTTTTAACATCATTTGAAGTGGTCAGCCATTCATGGCCACATCATTTGAAGAGTCCATTTAAAATGCATGATTTAATATGCATTTGCACATGATACTATTACTTATGTAAATATCTAGCCAACAGAGGAAGCTGGAAAATCTACAATCAAATATATATTCAAAAATGAGTTTTCAGTGATCAAGTGTCCAAGACCAGTATGTGCATCCATTTATACTTATTCAGTATGCATCCAGTAACACTCAAGCTTACCAATGTTTGCAGAAAGCAAACATGGAAGGTGTGTGGCCAGAGTCAAGCTGATAGCCTCTTTAAAATGTTAATGAATATAGATTTTTCTTGAATTCCTATTCCAGTACGATATCAGCCTTCCAGTCACAAACCTGAACAGCTGGCTAAGTGCCCCCAGAGTCATCCAAGAAAGAAATGCAAAAAAGATGAAAGAGGTCTCCTTGTCCATCTCTCTGAGGATTCCGGGCTGTGCTCTGCAATACACTCTATAGCACAATGTCAACAATGGTAGGAAGCTGCTTCCTTCTTAAAGAGTATTCCTCTGAAGAGCATAATCACATTACAAAAGTACCCACAGACAGGAAATATTTCCTGACAGAAAGCCTGTGTTTTCTTTTTACTATCTTCATCTTATTACTCTCTCTTATATCTTTAAACCTCTCTGTCTTTCTTGGTATAGACTTAAACACATTTGCCAGGTCCCAGCCGTCCTCCCAGTCATCCCCCAGCAAACACAGCACTGGTGGTTGCTGGCATGGCTGTGATGGTCATTCATGAAAGAGGGGACATCTGCCACTTCAGCGCTCCTCCAGCCCAGGGACAGATCCTCTTTCAGCTTCATCGGTCCCTTTGGCCTTCAAAGGTCACCTCTTATGGTTTTTGTGATCGAAGACTGGCACGGTAGTGTGCAGTGTCAGGCTGCCAAAAATAAATCAAATTGGCTCCTGGCCAGTGTCATCGGTTGGCTGGTTGCCATGGCATGCTTGGCTGCTGCTACCCTGAGGCGTGCCGACCGTGCTGCTTTGGGGTGGTGATGTTCATCTGCCTTGAATTTTACTACAATGGCTGTACCGTGCTATCTGTGGATACCTTCCCTGGTGCAAGCACAAGCAAAAGGCAAGGGCATTTCATTTATACCCAGGAGAGATTTTTTGCCTTTATCTACGGGCAGGACAGAAAAAGACAGGAAGTAGGGAAAGGAGTAACTAACCAGGTAAAGACAAGTGCACAGATTTTAATGCTTAATATTCCTGGAATGGGGGAGAGACAGAGTGGTTCTTTGTACCAGTCAGTAGTTCCTCTGACAGCCCTCACCTCTCCTTGTTATTCAGTTCCACAAGCTCTATCTGTCTGTTGGTAATGGCCTAAGAAACGGCTTCAGACAACCGTCCTGTATCCAGTAGTAGTTGGTCTGGAAGTCCAGGCATTCCCAGTTGTACAGTAGGGCAGTTCCTAAGCAATTCTCTGTGTAGATGGAAAAAAGAGATGGCTTCCAAGCTGGGTAAGGCATGAAATGAGTCAGTGGGCTTTGTTCAGTGGCAATGAAGGATTGATGTAAAAAGAACAATCTCTCAAACCTCTTCATGTCTTTTGGTGGATGACAAGAATGCCAAGAAGCTGTCTTCTCATCTGAGCATCCTTGTCAAGACTTAAGTTTATAGGTTTTCTTCTTATGATCCATCTTTTGCCTCTTTGGTGTTGGTATTATGCTTAGAGAGGCTCCCTTAGATGCCAGCCTACTCAACAGGACAAAATTCAGAAGTGATAGGGGGGAATTTATATATTACATGTGGATGAGGAAGTGAGACTCATTCTAATCTTGGCTGCATTGGCTTAAATCCAGAGAGTCTCCATGAAAGCTACTGGAAAGAGTCTGTTAGTGCCTCTTGGAAATGAGATCAGCATCCAGCACAGCAGACTGTGGAAGAAGATGGGCTACAATGTCCTCCCAGGAAGGAGAGGAGGTAAATGTCACACAATGTTAGATTCGATTTGTACTTTCACAAGTTTTCGAGTCTCACCTCCAAATTTGGTTGGCTCTCACATCAAAGCACTCTCAGATTGTCAGGTAAGAATACAAAGCCCAGAAATGTGAAAGAGTAAATTGTGCTTAAGGAAACAAATGGATCTTCTTTTGTTGGGAAATGGAGAATGCTTTTTCCTGCTGGATGAAATAGCTTTACAATGGAGCAGTTTCACAGCTGAAATGAAAAATCAGCCAGGTGACAAGTGCTTTGCATGTAAGCGGGCCAGCAGTTCCCCCAGGGCCTTGTATCCTGCAAGCAGGAGCACTGGGAGGCACCATCTTTTCTTCACTTCCTCAGAGGGAGCAAGTCCCTGAGGATCCTTTTTCATGGTTTACAGTTGAATCAGTTCTTTGTTTTTAGTTCAATCCCCATATTGATGGAAGGACAATACTTGCTGCACTTTGGGAGCACTGGCTGTATAAAGATTTGGAAAGAGAGACTGTCTATTGTCTTGTACCAGCCAGAACGTGCAGCCTGCACTATGCAAGAGGATTGCAGCTGTGTGACTTGGAATTTCAGTCTTGGCCCACGAGTAGCTGGCATGAGGCAGAACAACCTCACTGCCATTCCTGTTTCAAAGGAGCTTATCTCTGCTGCTACACCTGGCAGCCAAGGAAAGCAATGCAAACACAGTAGTCTTCCCAGAGGGAACAACTAAGCAAGCATGGCAGCATTTTCTCGTCTGTAGTACTGCTCCAGCAACAAAGTAAGACTATAAATGCAGTTTAGGTTACCTGACACATGCTGAAGTATGTGTCTAGTCCTCAGTTGCTCTGAAATTTTTAATCTTTATATTGTGTCTACATAAAACATCTAAACATATAAACATCTCCTGTGTATTTCATGGCTGGGTTTGAATTGGTGCAAATCGCCATGTGAGGGGCAGGGCGAGAAAAGTTGAATGTCACTATTTTCCTACAAACAACCTGACACAGCTGCAGGATTTCCTCCTCTATTGCATTGAAGTACTGTCTCTTGTCCCGTGTGTACCTCAGGTCTGCTGTTTCCTAATGAGATGCAGCTTGCCCTGTAGAGGTGGGAACTGCAGTAGGGGGCCAGTGGTGAAGCAGTACTTGACCTCTTTTAATAAAATCATAGGTGAAGTTAAGCATATTTACTGATGACAAGGTGTGAGCTGACTCAGGAAAAGGCCTCTTGAGGAGAGCAGGGTAACCACTCCTTCATACCTAAGGGGTACCAGTCCTTTTGGGACCTCAGTAAGAAATGCATGGACACTCAAGGCTGGTTGACTGGCTTATTTTGTGAAGGCTGCAAATTATAGGAAAGGTGACAGCAATCTTTCACCCCTTCTGGTGTTCTTTCACCCCTACAGCTGTTGCTCTTCCAAACCACACGTAGAGGTGACATTGTTTAAGGCAGTGCCTGCCAGTGTCACAATGTGTGCCATGTTGTACAGTGGTTGCTCACGCTAACACACAGCTCTCTACAGTCAAGACCAATGGTTGAACTCCACCTAGATTTTGCTCTAAATCACTCTCATTAAAATGTTTTCCACAGTGGCGCACTGCATCTGCATTCAGATCATCTTCAGAAAATGCTCCGTGGGAGGAAGGCTTTCTGTCATAAATGATAAACAAAATTTCTGCTGAGAAGCAGAAAATAGCAGACCTGTGGACAGTCTGGACAGATAGACAATGAAATTGAAGTGATGACTGTTTGCTGTAGCTGCCAGAAGGGCTCTGCACCACTTCCAGTGTCATCTCTTTACACTAGGATCAAGTAGGCTGGACTTTTCAGATAGGTATAAGCTTGCAGAGTATCAGCTGGGATTTACAGCTCCAGGGAGCTGAAATTTAAAAGTAGAAGTACTGACTCTGTGGTATAGATGACTGCCACATGGAGAGGAAAAGGATTTGGAAAGTTCACCAGGTCAGAACAGTCAGATTAGTTAGACATTCCTCAAAAGCTATTTAATAGGTGCACTAATACTGGATTATCAATGTCAGTGCAGTGATCACTTCCAATCTCTGTGGAAATTTCATGGACTCTGGCAAGGTGAAGTTGTACTCACAAGGATCCATGCAAATAACTGGTAAAGGAACATAGAAATTGCCAAGCCAGGCCAGAGCTAATATTCATTTATTGTACTTCTTGCAGTGGCTAGCACAAAGCACTGCTATGGGCAGATCTAGGGTAAGCTGCTTCTCTACTTCTGGGACTCATCCCTATCTTCTACTGTCTAAGATTTGGGTTAACAGGTAAAGCATGATGTGTTCTCTCTTTTGATGCTAATATAACTGTGGTGTTAAATGGCATATATGTATATATATGTGTGTGTGTGTATGCACACAAAATGTCTGATTGACCAGGCATCAACAGCTTTCCCAACTCCAACCAACTGCACAATGGCCATAAAGTTCAGTGACAAATTGGCCACCATTGCCTTAAATATCTTTCTGTACTTGTGCTATATCACAGAAATAGCAAAAGCTTGTGATGGCTCTACTTCATGCCTTTGATTATGGTGTATAGCATCATACAGTAGGCATTTATGCACAGAGGGCAGAGGATCATAGCCCTTGCTCTTCATCTCTTTCTTGAAGAAAACACAAGCAGTGCTTTCAACTGCTTTTTATATGAAATTATTCCCATGCTTTTTAGGAACTCTGCTGCTTTTCTCTTCACTCCATTTAAATTTGCAGATCTATTTTATGGGATGGAATGACAGATAGTCTTCACATTAGTCCAAAAAAAGGCTGTAATTTTACACACATATTTCCAGAAAGGCATTATTTCTTCTCTTTTATTCCTCATCCCAGTCCTTATGCACACCAACCTCTTTGGTTTTTGCAGACAGCTACCCAATGAGCACTGATGACTGCAGTAACTCTTTTTCTAAAGACACTGCTGAAATATTTTATTTAGCCATAGGATGATCTGTGAGACTGGGCAGTGGCCAAGAGAACCAAGGAAAATGTAAGCAGTGACAGAAGGCTTACAAGTCAAGCCACTGGCATCAGCTGTGTGGGAGAGTTTCCACCTCCAGTTCTGAACCTCCAATAGACCTGTGAAAGACCATATTACACAAGCTCAATTTGAACAGGTCTCTAGGCACAGTATTTCTCAAGACTACATCATGCTGCAAGCTTGATTTAAAGAAGGGCTTCCTCATTTCCTAGCTTTCCTCTCTGGATGTCTTTCAGGCAGAAAATAGATGAGATATTAAAAATAATGTGTGTGGGAAGCCCAAATGATGGAGACTACTGCTGTTGTGTGCTTTGCTATTCTTCGAAGAGTCCGGTCTGGTTTTGCAGGTTCCTAGAACTGTGACTTGTTTCCTGGTTCTGTATTCCCTGCTAAAGGCTCCCTTTACACATCCTTTAGCTCTAATGGTTATATCATCACCAAATGTGAATTTGATCTGTGCAAATGTTTCTTTTTTCTTTCTGTGTCCTTAGCTACATCAGTGTCAGCATGGGACACTGGAACAGAGTGGAAAATCTCAGCTGAAGTCCTGGCAGTCAGGAGTCCACCTTGGACACCTGCCCTTGGCCAGGCTGTAGTGTAGTCAGGAAAAGAACTACGGAAAACTGGATAGGGTCCAGAGATGTAAAGGAAAATGCTGTTCCCCTAATGACCAGAAAAGTGACACTCAATGCTTCATGCAAATAAGTCTTAGATAAAGGTCATAAGGTCCCAATTATCCAGTGTTCAAAGAATGAGAGACTTCTCAGCTGTACCTTGAGGCAATAGCAAATGAGTCCTCTTTTCATTGTGAAAGAAAGCACAAGGTGGAAAACACTATTCAACCTCTCCATCTTCCCTCAGCAAAACACAGTAATTGGTAATGCTAGTAATGATAACCGGTAACCTAGAGGGCTTAATGAAGAAGAAAATCTCTCTGACATTTGGAAGAGCATCCAAATCCCGATGCTGAAGTGGGTGTAGTGGTACAGAACCACAGCTGATAATGCATTGCAGATACAGGGAAAGGGACAGGAGAGTAGGAACAAGAACTGTGACCATTATGCAGGAGCATTTCCCAGTGCTGCTGACTTTGACAAAACTGTCTTAGCAGCTGTGAAAAATGTTTCAAAGACTTTACTTGATAACCACTTGAAAAGATGGAAGACAGAATAAAGTAAAAGTGATTTAAAGTTGGGGCGGTGGCAAGTACTTTTAAAAACCTCTTTGATGTTCTTAAAAGCTTGGGGCACACATTGATTTGGAAATGACACAAGCCTCTAACAGGGAGGTATGAATGTAAGCTTGTGTGGACTAAGTCCATAACTGTCTAGTTTTCAAATGAATATGGGACTCCATTCCCTTACTGGGTGTGGACTCAGAAAAAAGAAAGAGTGTGCATTCCAGTTTAGACATCCCATGTTATCTATCCTGCTTATGTAAGGCTAGGATTTCACCTGTGATTTCAGCCTCAGTGTCACAAGCAATTGAGAATAACCTCCAGTCATCGACGCTGAAACAAGGGATAACCACGGGAGACCAAACCCTGTGACTGGGTCTGCTCCCCTTCAGAAATATTTGCGAGTTGAAGGAGTCTGTCTTAATCTTAGAACTGCTTACAAATGGTGTGTATGTTTCTCCCCCGGGAAGGCAGTATTCTAACACTGGCCCTCTGCTTTCCCCTGTTGTCAGAAGGGATGGAAACCCCCAATGTTTAGGGGATCTGATCAGAGGGCTGCTGTGAGTTTATCTTCAGTAAGGCTGCAGTTCATAGGAGCAGCAATTCTGTCTGGCCCTTTGTCTGCATTCACAGTCCCTCATTCAACTGGTACACCAGGGATCCAGGTGGTGAAAGGAAGTAACTTCTTTATTGCCAAACAGTGAGGAGACATGAGTGTCACCTTGATCTTGGAACTCTGTACCAGCCCTGCTCAGTCCTGCACTGTCCCATGGAGCAGCTCCTAACGTTCAGAATAGACTTTCAGGGTGCTGCAGGTTCATAAGCAGTGGCACTGGTGGGTGTCAGGAAGATGCTTCAGCAGTGCAAACAGATTTTGCACCTGCCTTTAAGCTTGTCTTTGGGGTTCAAGGCATGTTTCCACAAAGCCATCCCAGCACTATTGCCAAGCCTTTGTTGGGAGACTTAACCAGTGTGGCCAAGCATGGTGCCTGTTTGGACTAAACTTGACCTCTTGTCCATGACACAGCCTCTCCCAAACACAGCTGAGGCCCACCAGGAAGGCAGGGGGAAGAAATGCACAGCACTGCTGCTGAGCAGCAGACTTTGGTCCCCAGAGACACTAACCCAGCGCTGTTCACTGCACTCAATGAAGAGACAGAAAATGAGAAAGAAAATGGTTTTTTGTGCCTCAAGATAGAAACCTTTTTCATTGCTGAAGCCAAATGACTACAAGAAAGAGGGATGGAGTCACTGATTTTTACATCAGGGAAGAAGTAGAATATTCCAGGCACTCCTAACTGATGTAGCATGCAACTACTTCTTGGCCTCATTTCTAGCAAAACACGGAGACATGGTTCTCCCAAAGAGAGGAGTTAAGCCTGATTGCAGTTTGAACCACAAACATTCAGGGCTTCTGAGTCCTGCTGGACTGGAATTTTTCTGTGATAATATCTTTTTCATTAAAGAACCCTTTAATTATTCAAACGCAAACATAATATATACCACTACCATGAATTATGGGATTTGTAGATTAAAGGAGTAAGAAGACCTTTGGCTGCTTTTAGAGTAGCTAGCATGTGAGGGTCAGGTCCTCCCTGAGTGGGACAGAAGACAGTGTGGGCCTTATGCTGGGAAGCTGAAATCCAGTGAGCTTTGCAGCAAGCCATTGGGCTGCTGGGCAAATTTTCTCCTGATCCCTCCTGCTGGAGCTATTCCACTTTGTATAAATTATTTATTGCTTGCTGGAGCCAGGATGTGGCATTTGGTCTCCCCTATTCCAGATGAGTGCCCTCACCACTTGTCTACAGAGTCGATGTTTTCCTCTGGCCCAATAAATATTTAATGGTTTATGGAAGTGGAACAGCTCCAGCAGGAGAGGAAGAGTAAGAGAGACGTGTTCATTCACATGGATACTTCACAACATTGCTCTGTGACCAGCAGGCAAGACCCGAGCCAAGGACCTTTATAGCAAATAAAATCAGCGGGAGGAGACAATAAGAGCACAAAATGGTGGGGTGCCACTTCCTATGCCTCAGTGCAATTTCAGAGCAATTTCAGAGCAGCTCAGGCCTGATGAGTTCATGCCTCCTATCAGGCCCTCTTCTTCTTATGACCACCGTTGTCAAAATGATGGTGCTCAAGCCAAAATTTTGGGCTGCTCCACCTTGGCCAAAAACTTACAAACTCTGCACGTGGAAGCTGTGGTAACTGGCAGCCTCCATGGACCTGTGCAGAGCTGGGCTTCAGGGCAGACTTTGGCTGCACACGAGACAATGGAGGAGCAGCTACTGCTTGGCCCCACAGCTGAGTCAGGGCCAAGGAAAATGCCCTTTGATGAGGAAAAGAAGCCTTGTCATTGCAGACTGGCTCAGCAAAGGGCTGTCTTAGCTCCTTATAAGGGTACTTTTTTCCACCATAGTGGACAGTACTGAGGAGCTATTGACAACCCAGACATTCCTGCTGCTCTAGAGAGGTGGTGCATCCTGGCCATGGCACAGCTGGCTGTGCACAGGACATGGGGCTGCCTGGCTGTGCCCCTAGGTGGTCTCCTCAGCATTTGCAGCTGTCCCACCGAGTGCCCTCATGTCAGGGCCGAATTCATTATCTGCCTGATGGAATTGTTATTGTGAAAAGCCAATTAAACCGAGATGGCTACTGTGGGACAGCTGCATCGGTTCACTTGGCGCAGCACTCGGAGAGTTCAGAGACTTGATAGTCCCTCTCCAACTGGGAGAAATGGCTCTAAAAACTGGTTAAAAAATAAAATAAAACAGAGCTTGCCAAATTTGAATTAAAATCAGAATTACTGATGCAAGCTGCTGCCACCTTCACAGAGAAGACTGGTGCTGGCGATAAGAGCGCTCATGAGAGGTTTTCCAGGCAGCTCCTTCCTTCCTTCCTGCTGTACAGCTTGGCTCTGAAAATAGCCAGTGCCAGGCTCAGGGCTGCCCTACACTCCTTTCCCCTGGAGCTCACCACTTACAGGACAAGCATCACCACACCTGTGGTCACAGAGATTTCTTGGGGCAGAATGGACAACTACACAGCCCAGCCTCCCACCTTACGTCAAACCAGGAGGATCTGGCCTTTTTATGATCTGGGGAAAGTGTCCAGCTGCTCACCCAGTTTTGCAGGACAGGTGCTGTGACTGCTTATCTTTCCATCCTTGGAAAAGCAGTTGTTAAGCAGTCCCAGAGAAGGGATTTCAAGAAGAGGGGAGAATTGCTCTGCACCAGCAATGCCACTGTGATGTCTCGAAATGGGGTTTTTCCCACAAGTGTTTGCAGTTCAAAATGCCTCTTCCTGTGTCTGGGCTCTCAAGCCTCCTCCTGATGAAATGAAAAGCAAAGGCTGCCAGGGGTTTCCCTGGGTACAGCATGAAGCCTGAACTGCCTTCTAGAGAGCAGTGCCTGTGTTTCTGTGCTCATCCTGCACAAAACACATTGGGATTCTATGGGCATGCACCAGCTGTGCGTTTCAGAAAGATCAGTAATTTCTTTGATGCAAAGAGCTGGTGTTGTTGATGTTGCAACTGCTGGAGACAGTTATCAAGAAGATGGCTGTGGAAAGCCTGACAACAGGCATTTAATTAATTTTAGCATCCAATTTGCAGAGCCTTGGTGTATGATGATGGACGGAAACAAACTAATGATCTCTAAATGAAATTTCTCCTTCATTTAAACTCGAAATGGGAGGATGGCAAAGGGAAGAAAAAGAGACATTTTGTATCCTCTCCTTGATTGTAATTCCCTGCCTTCAGCTAGATCAATATCATTTCTGCTGGAGATGGAGGCTGCCTCTGGTTTCCATGGCAATGTGGTTGTTGAAGGCTTGCAGGCTCCATGAATCCCCAATTTATCAGTCTTCTAGGCTTTAATAATGGAGACCAGCAGTCAGGCAGCTTATGAATGGCACATGTCTTTTGGGCTGGGGGAAGGGAGGCGGGAGCGTGGTTTGTAGTAAGGGCTGCAGCAATTTGTTTTCCTGCCACCGACAGCTGAAGGGGGAGGAGTACGAGGGGAGGAGCAGCACATTAATTCTGGATGCACTGAAGGAATTTCTAGACCATTTTGCTGCAATTACAGAAGATTTCCTCCTTTAGTTTCTTTTCCCTAGCCAGTTTTGCTGGGGAAGGGGAAGAGAACAGCTTCACAGCCAGTCCTGTGTGAGGAGGTGGAAGCTGTAGATGGAGGACCCAAAGGCTCTACCACTCTGCACGTTTCCTTCCTCTTCTTAACCCTCTTTATTTCAGGATCAGCAGTGCATGAATGCCAGCAGTCTGCCAGTTTCAGGTTCATTTTTATCCCCCTACTGATCCTACCACCATTGCCAGGCTGCTCAGCAGAACTGTGAGATGGGCAGACCTCTGAGGACCCTGATCTGTCTGTCAAACTTCTGTCACTTGCTGTGCTATTCTCTGTGCATCTGCTTGGCCTCTCCAAATTCAAACCTCCATCCCCAAAGTGCTGTAAGCTTCATTCCCTGAATTAATTACTTTGCTAGGAATGTCCTGGCTGTAGAACAATCACTATCTGTCACTTCAATAAGGTTCAATTGGCACATATCTATTCAGGGTATTTCCATTTCTTCTTATCTTTCCTCTGATTTCTCCCCTATAATCTCACAGGGCAGTTGCTCTAAAGAAGCTAAAGAATAAAGGGATGTGTCTTAAAAAGACCTTGCTCTTCTGTCCTCTCACATGCCCTCTATTTCTAAGCCATCCTCCAGAACTTAACCAGCAAGGGAGGAAGGATGGGTGACACAAAAGAATGTTGTTGCATGAGATGAGGACATCCTGTTTTCCAACATATATTCCAAGAGCAGCTGTCAACTGTTACATTCCACAGCTGGAAGGAAGTTAAAACCTCTTTATTCAAGCTCTTTGAATCGTAAGGTATTTAAGGAATTAAAGGGTACCCTTTCTGGTCTGCAGGACATATGTGAAATCAACAGGGACATGGGAGAAGAGTAAAGAACGATTTATGGGTACTTTTTTCTAAGGTTTTCCTCAAGTGAAGTAATGAACGCAGGAGATAGAGGGATTGGTAGCTTGGAACCACTCCTAGAGGGAGCCTTTCTGGTTCATCAGGACAGCTGAGCACCTGATTGTTCATCAGATCAACTCTGATCCCAGCTGATGGCTGGGGAGACCCTGCACAAGTCATTTCTCATTTCTCCCCTTCAAGCTCCCTGTCTGTGAAGACCATGGAACCTTGGTGGAGGTCTGCTGAGGTCACAGCACCTCTGAGGTCACAGCACCTTTGATGCTGTTTGGTAGGAGGCCACTCAATGCCAGCGTAAAATATCTGCCTCCAAGGAGCTCTCATCCCGAAAAAGCTCTTTTACTTTGCCTTTGGCCACTGTAGTACAGAGCCTCCCACCTGCCCACCACTTTCTGGTGCGACAAAGCATCCCCAGAGAATCACCAGAACAGATCACACTGCTCCCAGGTGGGAGCACCCTGTCCTCCCTGGAGCTGCCTTTGTTGTAGCTGTGGCAGTGCCCAAGGGGCTGGCTTTGCTAAAGGATGCTGCTGTCTGAAAAGCTAACCACTCTGGTAGGCTTCTTCCAGTTCTAGCTGGATTGAAATTGCCCAGTTATGGGTACAGTACTCAGGAAGTTTGGGACAAAAGTGCTGGTAATAGGCAGTGATAAATGAACAGTCAGCAGTAGGCATGTCATTTTTCTCAGCCTCCATGTCTGGCTGCATCCATGGATATGGGAAAGAAGCAGCAGTGGAAGAAAGAAGGAGAGCTGCTTCTTTGCCATTCTCCAGGATGGAAGAATATTTGCAAACGTAGCTGTAACAGGGATAACACCTCACATTCACAAGGAGCATCCTCCCTTTTCTCTCCCCACTCTCTTTCTCCATCACTCTCATTTCTCTGGAGACCTCAATGCTCCCTCCCTCAGCCAAAGTTGGGGAGTTTCCGTGGCAACCCGGCAGCTGGTGTCTAGACACTGTGAAAGATGCTTTGCAATGGAGCTCAGCCTGACTCCCCTCGACACCCCCTCCCCACTGCTGCACGCCCTGAGCATCTCTCCCACCATTCCCTCCCTTTCCATCTACTGCACACATGGATGACTATGCAGGCTTGGGTTTCCATGGTGGTGCTGGAGGAAGAAAGGCATGGGGTGGGATGAGAAGGAGTGGAAATCCCTAAGCCACTGGCTCTTGAGCCTGACAAAGTGCAAAGGCAGCTGGGGTGACAGAACTGGGTCTGGCTGTCCTCTGAGGATTCAGCAGGATCAGAAGAAGAGGCAGCTGTCCAAACTTGGACCGAAGTTACCAGCCATGTGACTTACAGAAGTTGTTTTTTTTTTTTTTCCTCACAGCTGGGGCAGCTGAACCATTTGTAGATGGTTCTGGAAAAAGATGAGGTGGTACAGGAATAGGAGGCCCAAGCTACAATGTATTGGGGCCATATTAACCTTATTGGTTCAGCCATAACAGGCTGACTTGCTTGCTTCCGTCCAGCAATTACTGGGCAACTTCCCTGGACCTCCTGGCTGCTGCTTGCACTGGGGACATTCCTCCCCCCCACCTTGTTACAGGGCATGCCAAGGGTTTGCAGATCTCCCAGATGCCATGTATTCACTAGGACACCCAGGGCTCACAGGAATCAGTACCATGGGTCTGTCTGTACAGAGTAAGGGATTTGGGAGAAATCATACAATACCCTGGACCAGACACAGTCACTTACCTGAAATACCCAATTCCTTCATTTGTCAGTGTTTATCTGGGGCAGCATAAGTCTACCAGTTTTCAGAAGCAGCAAGTGGGGAGGGTGGAGGATTTTAGCTCTGCATATGACGCATCATAGGGCTGACTGCAACGGGCTAACATGGATCAGAGAGAGAACTGTGTAAGCAACAGCTCCAAACCTGAAGTGTGTCTTATTTCAGCAGTCTCAGACCTACCATCGTCTGCCTGGAATAGACTTCTGGCTGGCTAGAAGGACAGATGGATTGGGACAGATGAATCAAGCTGTGAAGCCTAGATCCAAATCTTGATCCAAATGTCATTAAAACTAGGAGATGCTTAGGGCAGGGATTTTAAATGAGGCTTTCCAGTGCTCCTTATTCTCAAAAAAAAAAAAAAAAAAAAAAAAATCTAAGTAGAGTCATCTCTGGGTCATATGAGATCTGCTAATAACAGGGCAGGAAAGCCCAGATTAATATTTGGGAGCAGAGTGACAACCGGATGGGGAACAGGTTTTCAGTTCCATCTCTGCCCAAGCTGTAGCTGGCAAAGGACAGAGAAAGGAGGAAGCTTGACAAACGCTAGAGAGACCAGTGTCTGAGTAGATCTGGGCAGTACTTCAGCATGAATGCACAGGAGAGTTCTAACTGCGCAATCAATATCAGCAATAATTATGCAAACAGTGAGAAAGCAGCAAAAGCAAAATCTCTGCATCTGTATTAGAATCTCAGAGTGTTGTGCAATTTCTCTTCTCTTGGCATTAGCTGTGGTAATTTAAAGATCTGCAGTGGAACAGAGACAAAAAGGAAAACAAAACCCAAGCCACCAGCCACAAAAGAAATGATCATCAGAGAGGTTGCTGCTACTGTGGTCATAAGCTGATGTCTGCTCTGATTTAATTAATCTTGGCAAGTCAGACAGGAGCTGGGCAGGTCCCAAGAGACAGTGCTTTACCCGGAAATCCACTCAACCTAATTTCACTAATGTAGGGCAGTGGAGAGACTTGGAGAGGAGCCTGCACGCTCAGCCATTAGAGCACAGCGTAGGAAAGGCAGCTGGAAGTGCCACCATCCAGCAGAACTGCTGCTTGCGTGCCTGCTCCAGCTTCACAGAAACCAGAGCTGCATATGTTCCAGGCGTTTGCTCCCCAGCAGGGCTCGCAGACATGGCTCTCACCCTTTCCAGGAAATAAATGGAGTGCTGAGGAGCAGGAGCTCTCTTAGGCCCTATTACAGCAAGGCTCTGTATCTCACTTCCATACTGTTACTCTTGCATGGGTAAGGCTGTTGCCCAGCAGGTGCCAGGTGGAGCTGTAGGCATGAAACCTCTCTTTGACACAGGCCCTTCAGCTGGGAAGCAAACACACATCAGCCTCTCCCACCATGCAGCTCTACCCTTAAAAAATTCTGCAGTAATGGCTTAAGGTTTGTCCAAGGCTGCCCAAAAGGTTTCTCAACTTCACTGCACCATCCAGAGTGCTAAACAGAAGTGAGAACAGTGGCAGCCCAACTCACATATGCTTGTCTCTTTGGCAAAATTATCCTATGCTATAAGATGATCCGGACTGCAGCATAGATTTCCAAAGATTGAAATAAAAAAAAGCAAACTAAAATCTCAAAGCTAGAAGGGTGGGCCACAGGACTGGAATAACCATGAACAGTGCAAGTGATTACTGGTGTGCATTAAAAGAACTGTAAGGCTGGTGATTGGAAGCACAGACTAGGTTGGCTTTGTTGTTGGTTTGAGGTGATATTTTTAGCTTTCTGACCTAGCCATTCTTGCTTTTTTCCTTCAGGACTGAATTTGGTTTTGCCCCCCCTCAAGTTTTGTTTTTTTGGTTTTTTTTTTGCTTTGTATTACAGCTCTGCCTCCCCTCCAGTTCTCTTTCCTCCAATCTCATTTTGTGAGTTTGGGTTTTTCTTTTTGCTTTGTAGATGGAGGGCCCTAGAACAAACGTGAACGTCTCCACCTTGGCTTGCTGCAGGTGTAGGTACTCCCAGGCTGAAACTTGTCCTAAAGTAGGCATCAAAATAAGACAGGTTAATAGAGCCTTAGAAATGTCCTATTTATTTCCACTAATTAGGAAGGAAGGAGAGGGTGAGAAGATCAGCTGCAGATGTCTCTCTGTAGATGTCTGGAGTTAGGTGAGATGTCCATCCACTCCAACTTCAGCTTTCTCATTTCATGATGTCACCACATGCACATGGATGCTGCCCCAGTCCAGGCCCACCTGAAGAAACAGCTCACTGCTTCCTCTTGCTCTGTCCCTTGCAAGTGGACACAGGGGGCTCTGATTTTGCAGGAGGAGATCTCACAGTGCTGGCATCTTCAGAAGGGAGGCAGCTTTAGATAGGTGGAAGTTTGGCTACCCAGGATTAAATGCTTTTGTTCCTCAAGCAGTGGATGGTCTGAATTCTCAACCACTTTTTTGTCACCTTTGCAACAAAGTGCAAAGTGAATGTAAAATGGCAAAACAATGAAGTTCTGTCTGTATAATGGCACCTGTCCACTACAAACCCACAGCTGCAATAGCCTAGAGTTCAAAAAAGTGGAAAATCAAGACTAGTATTCGGCAAAAAGCAATGTAAGAAATACCCTCTCTGATGTATGGAATCCCCAGGATAGCTATCTGCTCATCTTCCTGGGGATACCTTGCCCTCTTTTGCTGGGACACTGAAAACAAGGCTGGAGAAAGCCCAGAAAACATACTGCAGAAATAGCCTGCATCAAACAAACGGGTGAGTCAGATAAACTGTCTCACCTCTCCTCGTGAATCAGAAACTGCTGGTAACTGGCCCTGATGTCACTGGGGTTGTGATGCATTGCTCCCATTGCGCAGAGCGAATCCTCGTCTTTTCACTGCTGTGGTTTAGCAGTGCCACAGCTTGAAATTTATTTTTTTGTGCTGAATTCTTTTTCCTTCATGATACTGCTTCTTGCTAAAGTTCATTACTACATAATAACACCAGGTTTCTTCTTCTCCCTCATCCCAAAGATCGATGAAACACTGCTAAAACTGCTAGGAAATAAGACATAGCTTAGCAGGGTGTAGCAGTACACAGAGTGTTTCCCCTTGCTGCTTCAATATCATGCAAGAGAAAAGAGGGAGAGTAATTCACTGAATTTTGTGTGATAATTCTTATTCAAAATGCTAGACTTCTTGTTTATACTTGGGATATGCATAGTTCAGCATTTGGGTTGCGTGATTCCTCTCTGTTGACTTGAATATGTGATGAAGTGACCTTAAATTGTTCCTGCTGCTCCATGACCCCACTTAGTCCAGCCTATTTCATCCATGCCAGGAATCAGTGCAGTCTCTGGCTTGCTTCAGCAGAGAGTCATCGGCCTGCCACTATCTGCTCCCCAGAGAACATTAATGGGGACAGTGAGGCACCTCTGTGCAGTTCCCTCTGCCAGCCAGGGATCTCTAGGCGCCATGGGCACTCCCTGGAAATTAGATTTGCCACTGTGGTGAGCTAACAGGGAATAAAACACGGCAGAAAATTGTGTTTCAACTTGCCTGCTTATCCTAAGAGCGAGGACAGCATGGGAACACTGTGAGCTAACCAACATCACTGAGATTGCCAGCTCCCCCACTTTGAGTGTGAGCAGATTTCCTGCCCATCCCTCCTGGAGTGCTGTCAAGAGCCCACCACTGTAGGAGCTGGACCCCACTTTCAGCTGCTGATTAGCAGGGCATCTGTGTGACTCGGTAGCACAGCAGATGTGCAAGACCCCCGGTGTCTGTCTGTCCCTGTGCTTGCTGTGTTACGGGCACGTCTGTTGTGCTGTCCTGAGGGGGCTGTGGGACTGCCAGCTAAAATCTTTATATTACATATAAATTATGTAATCTGCATATTTTTGGTAGGAAGACACAAAAAGTTTTAAACACAATGAAAAACAGTGTCAGGATTTGTGCTCCTGAAGCCACGTTATGTGTCTTCATTGCTCTTTCACTCATCTTCCATTTGTGTGAGGAGAAAACCTCGGAAACTATGCCTTACTAGGATCTGTCAGAGCCTCGTAAGAAATCAGACTTTGCTGCTGGCTAACAGTAGTCTTTTCACTCAAGTTTAGGGGTAGATGGTTGCACACTGGGATTCTACTCTCAACTTCATAATTCAACGTGTCTCCTGCTATGAATGCCTTGAAGAGCAGCATTAAAGGGACTCTCCTCCCTCTCAGTGATCAAGTCATTCAGGAAAATTAAAAAAGTAGGCCAAGCTTTGCCTCCCAGTGATACTTTTTATGATCCTATTTTAATCAGTAGCCTGTTTTGTCTCTGGTCTGTGGTGGTAGCTGTACCAGATCTAGATGGAGTCCCTGAATAGCATCCTGCTTAGCTGTTCAGTATCAAGGGAAGGAAAGCCCACAGATGTTTTTGCTGACAGGGGTTTGCAGATGCAGTGTCTGAGGCCATGGGGATGTTCCCACAGAAATTCTTCCTTTTGGAAAATTAGCACTCAGAATTTACTAAGATAAAAAGTATTTGAAGGTCCAGAAGCAGAACCTTTAATGAAGATGATTCAGAATGGGGAGTTGCACACAACTTAAAGGTGATTCACAAGGAAGTGGTGCTTAGGAACATATTTAAAACCCAGGCTAAAGAGCTGAGGGGGAGAGGGAAGCAGGAATGTAGCACCTACTGCCAGTATTGGAAGCAAATACAAGTCTGCCATCTGATGGCATCAAATGGACCAGGCCAAAATGCATGAATGGTGTCAGTAAGGAAACTTTCACATCCTAATTAGCATTCTCACTAAACACGGGTATGAGGATGCTAATCCTTACAAACTAAACACTGGCAAGTGAACATCTGCATTGTTAGGCTGACAGCACAGGCCCTGGTGTGATTTTTTTGTACACCAAGTAGCTTTGCTTCAGACAGGTCCCAGACACAGCTACCCTGTTCTGGAGAAGAAGAGAGGTTATCCATATGGACATAAGTTGTGTGGTGCCAGCTGGCCTTGGGGCCAGGGAGCAGTCCCTGGCCCATCTTATTTATGGGTACAATGTACTTTAAAAGCCCATCAGAGAAGCCAGGAGCTGTGCAGGGAGCCCAGGGTGCTCTCTGAATGAGCACTGTGGGTCCAGTGATGCTGCAGAGGTATGTTGAGTGCCATCACTGAGGTATATGTCATACCAATGACATGTGGTCTGTCCCACAGCACCCAGCCCTTCAGTGCTTGTTTCTTTTCCCTGTTCTTTGTATCCCAAGTGTTTCTTTTCCCTGTTCTTTATCCCAAATCTGAATTGCTGCTTGCTTGACCTCTCCATGGGCTGTGTGGGCACGGGAGCCAGTGTGAAAAAGGGAGAGATGGCAAGGGAGCAGGCCAGTCACTACAGTGCACTAAGACCCTTTTGCATTATTCTATCTTACAGCCCTGCAGCCCTGGGTCAGCCACCACCTTGTCCTGTAAAACGCAATCCAAACAGTGCATGGACTGTTTCTGAAAGAGGCTGGGGACATGTTAGTGTACCCTGATGAGAGCTGGGCAGTAGAAACTCAGAGACACTCAAATCCAGCCTGCTGCAATGAAGGAGGCATGGCCTAGTGAACACAGCAGTGAGATCACTCCAGCTTGAGGGGCATTCTTTTTGTTTGCCTTGTTCCTCCTGGCTGCCTCTGCCTTCCCCTGGGTTCTGATCCCCTGTCCAGTTCATTGTGGGATAGCTCCTAGCATCAGTTTTAACTTCTCATGTGAATGGTGTGTCAGAACAAGGTGTTTGGCTGACAGGCAGACCCAGCCTCCAGCTGTACTCACTGCTTCCCCCCAGGGCAGCTTTACTTTGAAAGGAGAGACCAGAAAACTGGAGAGAGGTGGCAGCTTCTGGATGAAGGCTCCCATTCTTGAAGGCTAGAGACATTTCTCTAGATCTCTGTTCAGTGTGAGAGAAGTTTCAGTTACAAGTTATAAAATTTTTCCCTCTGGGTCTTGCAGGCTTCAAGTATGTATAGAGTTTTTTCTTTGTGACCTCTTTAAGTCTCGGTTGGGAGGATCCACAGCTGTAATTGGGGTACAAAAATTCAACCGTGGTTGGTACAGTCAGTTGGTTCTGTAAAAGGCTGTGTGATCTAGTTGATAAGCCAAGAGTTTAATCAGTGCCCCTAATGAAATGAACAGTGATTGTCTGGCACATCAGCAGCAAGCGAGGCAGCTCCTTCCAGTGGCACATGCTTTCTGGCTGGAGGTGTTTTGTGAGAGCTACATATTTGCCTGTTGGACTGAACCTTAGCATATTCTTTCACGCTGCAGAAATTCCAGGGACTTTAGGCCCTGGGTCACTTTGGGGAGTGACAAGCCTGAAGTCATGCAGTCCATCAGGCTGTGTGCGCATGCAGGATGCTCTAGATCATGGCTGACTAACGCTGGACCATCTCTTTCCCCACTAGATGCTGTAGAAGAAACCAAACCTACTGAAAGTGCCCAGCAGGAAGAGGTGAAAGAAGAAGAGAGCAAGGCGGACCAAGAAAATGCCTGAACATTAAGAAATGACTCCCCATTGCCCCTCCCTCCCTCCCCCTATCCTCTAGCCTTCCTTCCCACCCCAATCTCGATCTCCCCCCTTCCTGCTCACATCTGTGAGCCTGTTTGTCCCTCTCCCATTACCACTTAAACCCTTTTTCTCTCTGTGTGGCAAACATTTAAAGAAAAAAAAAAAAAAAGCAGGAAAAATCCCAGTCAAACAGTGTGGCTTAAACATTTCTTTGTTTCTTGGTGTTGTTATGGCAAGTTTTTGGTAATGATGATCCAATCATTTTGGGAAAATTCTTGCACTGTATCAGAGTTCTTTGACCTGGCGCGTGCGTGTGTCTGTCTGCCCACTGCGAGCGCTCTCTCTCTCTCTCTCCTCTCTCTCTTCTCCAAGTGTGTGTGTGTGCAATGTTACGTTCATCCGAGGAGTCCAGACTTACCGAGTGAGTTAAAACAAAAGAAGGGGGGAAAAAAGGTTCTTTTCTTCCTTTTTCAATGTGATGGAATGAACGAAAGAAAAAAAACAAACAAAAGACCAAACACAGAAAACAAATGAACAAAAAAGAATACTAAACCCCAGTTTGTTTTCAGAACTAAAACAACAACAACTAAAAAATGTGCCAATTAGCGTAATGCTTGGCTCCAGGCTCCTTTTTCAAACTGAACAATAATTATAATAAATGAGAATAATTATCATTAATACCACCGTGTCGCATTTCTATGCTGCCGTACCTCCTGCTGGCCTGTGGTCTTTGGTGGGCCACTTCTTGCGTGGCCTAGCTGTGCTCCTTGGCCACCAGTCCGTAACCGACTGCTCTCCCTGGCACTGCTGAGGGGATTTTTAAGGGGAGCAGGCTTGGATTTTGAGCGAGATATTAGCACTGACTAACATGAATAATGAAAGTAGCAAAATCAGTTTTAGGAAAGAACATGATAAGCATCTCTCTAGGAGACCTCTAGGCCCTGATTTGGAGAACTATGGTGACCTTGGAGGTATGAGCCTGCAGAGGGACCAGCTTGATCCATGCCGATGGTCTAACCCCTGCCAAGGGGTGCGCCAAGGGCCGTGAGGGGACAGAGCCCTGGGACCTGAGCTTATCCCCACAGTAGGATGATGCTCACCCCATTGGGCTGTAGTTGAAGTCCCTGGGTAGCATAGCGTGGTCCCCAAGAAGTGTTCTGTTTGGCAAAATAAATTGGGCCAATGCATTGAGTAAATAGGCACTCAGGCAGGTCGAGGCCTGGTGGCGTAGGAGCCAGTTGGCAGCACTTTGGGAAATACCTCATTCCTGCTCCCTGCCGAACCCCAGGGTGGCTCACCCAGCTCCAGTGAGGGCCAAGGCTTTCAGCTGTCATTTATGGCTGTGGGCAGAGCACCACCTCCTAAATCTCCACCACTGCTACCCAAAGGTTGTGGGCTGCTCCCTGGTGCCACCCAGCCTGTCCCAGTAGAGGACGGACAGACACCAAACCCGGAGCCTGTACTGCCATCTGGGTCTGCTGCTGTCTTTATGAGCTGTGAGAGTGAACAGTTAAAATACATTTAGTAATATCTGGGCTTTCATAAAAGCCCAGTCATTGGCTATTACTGCTCTTTCACTGCCCTGATTATTATCGTGTGCTTTCCTAGCAGCTCCTGCCAGCTTTCCTGGCCACATTGGCAATGACAGCCAGAGTACCCTGCAGCATTACTGTACGATGCTGCAGGACCAGGGTTAAATTGTCCTCACAGCAGGAACACCAAAAGATGGGAATGCTGACAGCTCCAGCATCCTTTGGTGGCCGATGGTTCTTGGAGTGGCAGCCCCATGGCCTTTGGAGGGCTGGCTGGCACTCCTTTGTTCTCCTCCATCTCTTTGTTGGAAATAGGGAGAAAAGATGAACAGTGTCTCCTCAGAAATGATCACTTTGAACGTAGACTGCTCACTGGAAGTGCCATCAAAACATGTCAGGATTCATTTCCATGTGCTTCCTGGCATTCTGTAGAAATAAGAGAGAGAGAGACAGGGAGGTTTTTTTTTTAAAGAGAGGGAAAGAGAGAGTGGGAGCGAGATTGGACAAAGATTTTTAAAAACAGGGATTAGAGAGATGAGGGGGGGAAAGATTTTCGAGTGGATAGATGGATGATAGGGAGAGAGAGGGGAGTATAGCTAGAGAAAGCAAGATTAGAGTGAAAAAGATGAGAGAGAGACAGGAAGAAATTCGATAATATGGAGCAATAGATGATTGATAGAGATAGTGAAACGTAGATAGCTAAAGTAGATTAGACAGACTAAATAGGTAGAAAGATGGGCTGACTGACAGATAGATATTGTGTCATACTTCATAAATGATATATATGCTAATATTCCCATGTCATGATGGGTGGTAAACCCTGAGACACCTTCCAGCCTGACCTCAATTCAGCAAATGTAGCGCAGACATCAGGCATTGCTTGGACCGTATGTCAGGTCTCACCACCCCACCCGTGTCTGCCGTGGATGCAGCAGGGTGTGGATGGTGTTTGGGAGGGAGAGCGCTCCGAGGGACATGGGGGCTGAGGCGTAGGGAGGAGAGGTGTACAGAATGTTTGCTGTTCGTAGCACACAAGGGGCCCAGCCCAGCGCACACACTGCAGACACCCCGTGTCTCTAGCACCGAATTGAGAGAACTGAGGTTCAGCTCTCAGGATTTGTGGGAGAGGTGTATGGGAGGAGGCAGAAAGGAGGGAGCACGGTTTTTGTTTGGCCTTATCTCCTGTCATGACCATTTAAAGAGGTTTTCTGTCTTGCCTGTTTCTGCAAAGACCATGTGGTCTCCCTGCTCTTCTGATTTCAGACCCCGAAGTTTTCATCTTGCCTCCACTTTGCTATTACTATTTTTAACTTTATAAGGAAAAGAAAACTGCCTCTCATGTCTTCCTGGACATAGGCCTTCCTCCTTCCTCAAAAAGTGAAACAACTTTCTCTCCCCAGGGACATTTTATCTTTGTATTTCGCATGTTGCCTCCCCCTTGGCTGATGGTTGGGGCATCGCGCGTGTTTTGTCACCGTTTGTAAGAACATACTTTGCCATGTTGCTTAGAGAACAAAGGGTTGGGTTTTGTGTTTTGGTTTTTTTCCCCCCACAAAGAGAACGGGGTATGTGGTTACCAACTGCAAACCTAAATAATTTAAATACTAATTCCTCTCCCTTGGTTCCAGTTTAAAATTACTGGCTGTAACCAAGCACCCCCTATCTTCATTATTGTACTGTGTCCTGATCCTGCCAGAGAGTCAGGGCAAAGAGCGTGAGAGAGAGCACAGAGACAAACCCTGCCTTGAGCAGGCAGTGGTTTAATGTGTAATACACAAGATTTGTATAGGAAGCTGGGCTGTCTTCAGGGTACAGGAAGAGAGCAGAGAAAAGCATTTAGATTTCCTTGAGTTGCCTCTTCAGCCAGATTTTCAAAGGCTAAAAGGAAACAGTATAAAGGATGTAGCATGGGACGGAAATTGGAAAGACAACAAGGGTATTTGAGGAATGATTTTTCTAGCAAGACATCAAGTGAGCTGAAAGCAGCAGAAGAGGCAGGAGGTCCCAGAAGTAAAGAGTGGGGCAAAGAGTAATCACCAGAGTAGTTGAAGCTTTTCTACTACTTCTTCTGTAACAACCAACAGGAATTCCCCAGGGAGTATGTATCTAATTCTCTCTCCCTGAAGAGGATATAGCTTTGCCCAGAGGTGTCTGTGGTTGTTACTTTCTGTAAGAAAAGGGCAGGGCACATCAGAGTGACTCACACTGGGAATATGGTGCCTGACCTCACCATGCAGTGCTGTGGAAATTCAGGGTCCTAGAGGGGCTTTTTCCATGCCCCTGTAGTAAGATATGCTAGTGACCCACAGCTATCCTGAATGCTCGTACCAGCTGTAGGCCAGCTCTTGACATTTCACTACTACATTTCACTAGACTAAGCCTTGAAAAAGTGAAAAAATCCAACATAAACTCCCCACCAATGCAGTAGATGGTTCGCATGAAATTGGTCTGCTTTGCAATGCTTGTGGCATCCTCTCTGCACCGAGAGCAGATGAAACCCCACAACCCTTGCAACAGTTGCATCAGCCAAGGAGCTTCTCCACGAGCCACATTCCAAAGGGAGGGGAAGGGCATCCTGCTAAGATCCCTTCAGACCTAGTGTTTTCCAACCCTAAACCCTAATGCAGCCCCATGAGAGGCCTTAGCCAGAACGAACTCACCTGTGGTGACTACATAAACACCATTGCTTGGGAAACTCTAGATGAAAGAAATGGCCATGACTGATGGAGAGGAGTTTAGAAAAAAAGGAAAGAAGAAAAAAGGAAGGGGGAGTTCATACCAAACTCCCCACGGGAGTTACTTCTTTTTTCCTGTGGTCTTCAAACAGCAGACTAGCACTTGTGACTTTTCATACTGAAGGTCTGGTGTTTGTCATAGGTGTCTTAGGAAGGAAGTGGAGCGGCTGTAGTTTGCAGAGGAGGAGGAAAGGGTTTGAATGAATGTTTTTGTGGTTCCTCTTGGCTAAGAAATCCACTTGGTGGTCACCTGCAGCTCAGCGACGCCGGAGGTGGCGTTGGGGGTCCTCTTCCCGGCCTGTGCTCAGATTCCCTGCTTTTCTGCATTGCCACATTAGCACTTTCACTGGATATTTAGAGCACCTCAGGACTGGTTCTCCTCTCGCTCACACTGGGGTAACTCAGGAGTCGCTCCACTGGAACCAGTGGTGTTAATCTGGTGTGAATATAATGCGAGAGGAGGATTCAACTCCTCGGGGGGGGGATTTTCCAGGTCCCCGAGGGGGAAAAAAAATCAATGGGAGTTACATGTCTAACTGCCACTTGTGCCTGTGAAAGTCTGCCCCTTATCTACCTATATGTATATAGGGTACAGTTTTCAGAATAACCTAAGTGACACGGGCACTTGAGAGCACACATTTCACTGGCTTTCAAAGAGACGCAAGTTCCTAAGGCCCAGATGCTGAAGGATGTCCAAACTCCTCTCTGCAGTGCATTTGGGGGTCTCAGGCCTGAAATCTTCCAGTCATTTCCCAAAATGGAACTGAAGATCATGAGTCATTTAGGTGGTCCTGAAAGCGCTACCCTCTATCCATTTTTCAGGGTGTTGATCTCAGGTCATGTGCGAGCCTGCATTCTTACCTACAATGCTTTATTACTACATTCTTCTGTTGAGCAATACTTGGAAGAAGAGGTGAAGGTCGAGATTTGCAGAACAGGCTAGTGACCCCAGTGGCTCACATCTGGAGTGCCCAACTTGAGAGACACCTCACTGGGGTCCAAGCCACGGGTCCCCTGTATGCTCTGAACATCAAGATTCATGTATTACACACTCAGAACCACTGGTCACGTCTAAAAAAAGAAATCCCAGCCTGAGACCTAGACTACTCTCACAAAAGAAAATCCCAGGTGAACTGTTCACCCAATAGCTTGGTTTTTCTGCTCATGCCTATTCCCAATGAATAAAACAAATCCCTGTGCATCACCTAAGCCCTATTTTGAGGAGTTCCACTGGCATACAGCTGAAGTAACACAGTAATAAATCGGGGCCTGAAGAAGGTGGCTACAGCCTAGAGAGTATCAAGAACTGTGACGTGTCTGGAAGCTAATAAGAGCAGAACTTGACGATTAGAGCGGCCCATTTCCGATGCTCTTGTGTGAGGATCTGGAAAGAGTCTCTCACTCATTGTACTTGTGCATTATGAATGTGTCCATCTGCAGAGATCTAATGTACACATATGTCCTGAGTATTGTCCTAAGGTTGCAAGCTTCAAAAATGAGCAGAAAACGTTCCCGAGAAGTGAGAATAATACAGATGTCTGTATTTGAAAAATTGGTTCAAATAAAGTCTCTCACTTATAGATACGTGTAGTTGTGTGCAATTATTTGGTTCCAGAATAGGAATTTCTCCCTTGGGTAGGACTTTGATGCTTTTACAAAAAAATCTCATTTCATTCTCCCTTGACCTTCTCAGTCAAGTCCCACTACTGTGGAAAAAAATGCTTTCTACTTATTCTGTCTGGGTAAAAAGCTATGTTAAATTGAAATGGTCAAGTAAAAGGCCTGGCAAGGTTTTATTGTGCTTAATACCCGTTGAGGTAGGATATGCTACTGGCCTGATGGAAGATGTGGTCTCCTGTGCAGAAGTCCTGGGTTTTTATGTAACATGACACAGACATCCCCATGGATGGGGGCTCTGACCCAGGAAAGGCTGGCCTGTGGCTGTCTGGGCACTGCCTGGAAGCCGGGCTGAACTGAGAAACACTGTGCTTGGGCACCACAGAAGGGCTTCAGAATGTCCACAGCCATATCTGGGCCTGGGATGTTGCGAGTCAGGGAACCTGCTTGGGTGTAGAAATGGGGATGGGGGTCATCAATGGTTGGACCTCTGGGGATCATCCAGTCCAACCCCCCTGCCAAGCCAGGGTCACCTAGAGCAGGTCACACAGGAACTTGTCCAGGTGGGGTCTGAATATCTCCAGAGAGGGAGGGTCCATGACCTCCCTGGGCAGCTGTTCCAGTGCTCTGCCACCCTCTATGGAAAGAAGTTAGGTAACCTTGTGCAAGCTTACCTAAAGATATCAAATTCCTCATGGGATTTAAATCAGTAGTTCCCTGGAAAACTTCAGAAGTTTTTGAGATAGAAATATATATTTCAGAACTTAAGAAACCCCACCATTTTTTTCCTCAGTATCAAGTTTGTGCCAAATACAATGAAATATGAACAGAGCAGGAATTGCTGCCCAAGCTGTGCTAGGCTTCTGACTTAATCCTGAGCTGTATCTGTCAGCAGCTCGAGAGCAGAGCTGAAATCAAGCATTTTTGTCACATCTATTCATCCCAGGAAGCTTTGCAACCACTGTTTAGAAATCACTTGCAACTCATCTATGAAATACAGCAGCTGGCTTAGCAAGGGCCCAGGAAAATTCCTGATGAGGCTCCAAGGAGCTGCCTGGGAAACAGAGCAGACCTCAGCACCTCACATGGGTTCTGGACAAAGTGCCAATTTACAAATGACACAATTAGATGTCTGTATTCTTGTATGTAATCATCAGTTGCCTCGTGGCTTCTCCAAAAAAGGCGTGGACTACAGCTTGTGTGCAAACAAATATTAAGCATTCAAAATCAAGTGGTTTCAATTAGCCACATCACTAGATTGCAGGGATCAGCCCTGGCAGATTGGCTTTGCTTCTGTGGGGCAAAACACCTCTAAAGGGACACTGAAGGACCTCTTTCCAAGTAAATTGTTGTCTTGACGTAGCAAGGCTGCCTTGCACTCTTTTATCTCCCCCAGTTAGAGGGGGAGGGCAGGAGCTGAACAGTTGGCCCAGAGCACGTGTGTCAGCTGAAGCTCAGCCTAATGTAAATCTCCACCTGAGACTTTCTAAGCAGGCACACAAAGCTTGCCCTGCCTGATTTCCAGAGTCACATTCTTGCCACTGCAAGAAGAAATAATTGTAGAAAATGATCCGTTACTCCCCTTGGGTGTTCAACCTCCCCCAGCTGCCCAGGTGAACTCCATTTGGATATCTTACCACATGCATGGACTACACCAGCAAACTCTCCCCAGTTTCTGAGTGAGCAAAGTGTTTCCCGTTCCTTTGGTGGCCCCCTGGCTTAGCCCACTCTGGGCTGGGGGAGACCTCCCCTCCCTGGGGAAAATGCAAGAGGGGTTTTCCTGGTTTCTGACAAAGCCAACAGCCTCATGGCACACTTGCCACCTTCACTGCTCTACTGAGGTCACAGGCAAAAGACCATTTTTTCTCACTCAAATTTCTAAGTCTGCTTCCCTTTACCCAGGAATATGAAGCACTCTGTAATAGACATTTACAGTCTCCCAATCCGCAACACTTTACCCTTTTTTACTATTGTATACAGAGCTGGCATCAAGTCTGAACAGGGCTACTCCCTTGTTGAAGATGATCAGAAAAAAACTAAAGGAAATTATGCACTTCTGTACCTAAGATCACTTTTGTTTATTGAAAATGAAATTATTTTTCTCCATGAAAGGCCACTTTTATATATTGAAGAGGAAATAATTTTCCTCTAGCTTGGCATGAAATGGTGAACATTAATAATAAGAGAGGCTAGGAAGTGAAAGCCCATTTCTCTCAGAAGAACACCACAGACTCTGTGGCTGAGAGGCAGGGTTTGCAGAGAGATGGTAGCTTGTGCAGAACAGACTGGGGCACTTGGGTCTCTGCAAATGCATCAGCCTACAACCCAAACTACAAGCTGGGTACAGGTAGAAAGGCACTGCTTAATTTAATTATGGTAGTTGATTAAGCAAGTTATGAGTAAAATGTAATTAGCACTTTGGGAGCAATGGGTGGATGCGAAGCCAAGAGAGAGAAGATTCATTATCTGTGGTGAGAGAGAGGAAGGGTGGCAGAGGTCATCGGTGGCTGGATAACAAGGAAGGGTTAATTGGGGTGAACTGAAAACCGCTGGTGAGGCCTCTCTCTGCTGAGCCCATAATTATGCTTTTCTTACCTTGAGACAGTCATCTTCTGAAGGGTTTTGTGGCCATCCTTAGGACCCTGACCCAGAGAGGGAAAAATAGTTTCTCTCACTGGAGGTGAGGTCTAATGCAGAGGATTCCATTTCCCCCTCTACACCGGGTGTCCCTGTCCTTGGCCATTTATCTGTATGCAGTCTGTGGCTTAAACTTCAGTGAAGCCTCATTCAATGCCTGTCTGTGCAGCAGCTCATTGTTTAAGTGTGGAGATGATTTCACTGTGGTTGCTGTGGGGTGGAGGCTCCTTCCTTGGGTTTGCCCAGGGCCTGAGTCTTTCCTTCTTGGGTCTCTTTCCTTTTGAGGCAGACCCGAGTGATTTAGGAAAAACAGAGTGAAAGCTAAGAAACTGCCACACTTCCTGGTGACCTGGTGTCTAACAGCAGAGACACTTCAGCCTTTGGATGTGGAAGACCACTAGTGTTCCTGGAAACCATGGAGAAGATATCTATGAGGGGCAGCTCTGTGAGTGATGACAGGTCACCTTCTTTAGAAGTCACTTAAAGACCAGAAGACAATTCCTGTTTGAATGCCAGCGCCCAGCAAAGGGGTGAGCAGTTCCCTCATGCTGGCACTTTGGCTTCCTTGACCCCACTGCTTCTCAGTAGCAAAGAGACAGGAGACCTACAGCTGTGGGTTGTCTCCCCAGGCCCCTCTCCATGTATGACAGCCAAGCCTGGTGCCAGACACCCCACAGGGCATGTTTGGCAGTCGGGGCTGGAAGAACAGTGTGTGATGCAGGGTGCATGGTCTGGAAAGACCTCACGCTGACTGGTCTCTAGGAAAAAGCCAAAGGCCTCAGGGGCATCACCATGCCAGGGAAGGGTTCTGTTGCCCCAGGGCATGGGCTGTGGCAGGATGCTGGTGGCTGGGGAGGGCTGGCTCTGCCTGGCCGTGGCCTCTGGGCTCTTGGCACGTGCAGCTCCCGGCCCCTCGACAGCACACAGACCATTAATAAGACTTTCCAGCCTGTCACTTCCACGCTGAATCCTTTGAAAGCCGCACTCCTCTGGGCCCATTAGAGGGAGGAACTGTCTCTGTTGAAACATATGGGGCTGTCAGGCTCTGTCTGTTGCTCTGAAAGCTGCCACTGCTCTTGCTGTTTGCTGATGGGGGGGCAGCAGCTGTCTGGAGGAGGCTGTGATCAGGATGGGGGCTTGGGAAGGGGCTGGGGGGAGATAGCAGGTGAGCTGGGAAGGATGCTGAAAACAGTGTGCTGCTAGCTGGTGGGCTGCTGTAGGACATCGGGATGCTGGGCAGCTCAGGGGGAGTCCCTCGTGCTGTGAGTGTGATAGGGGGAAGAGGCACATCTGAGGACAACTGGGTGGTGAATATCAGGGTATGTAGGGGCAGGCTGAGGCAGCAGGAAACATGGCTGACAGCAGAGTTTTTTGGACTTGTCTGGGAAAGGAGAGGATGGCAGCAGTGACTCCATGGGGAAGCTGCAGAAGGGAGACTTTGGAAAGCATCGTGCGGTCACACGGCGCTGGAGTTTCTCATTAAGCAGCACACCCGCCCCCCAGCTCCATTTGCAGAGACTGAACAGGATTTAATGGAGTCCCTTGACTTTCTCCTCTGAAATATTCATAGGTTTTAGCAGTCCATTTCATGCTCACCTCCTTCTCCATTAACGAGCATCGAAGAGGGGCTGGGCAAAAAGTAGGCTGCTGTGGAGCCAGGGAGCCAGAAAAAGGGACCTGTGCCTCTGACCAGGGACTGCTGGGAAGCGATCCATTCCTGGGCTGCTCCATGGCCCTCTCACTAGGCCTGCAAAATGACTGGAAATGAGCCCTGGGCAGCGTGCACAGGGAGGTGATTAATAGTGGGAAAGGAAGGAAACCAATTAAGCAGAGCGTGCTGTCTGGAGCTGCTGCCCCCACCCCTGTCACACAGATACACCCATGTCTGTCTCCCTGCCTGTCTTCATAATGTGCAAGGCCAAGAGCTCTGTAAGAATCTCACAGGCTGACAAAAATGCCTGGAGGCAATTAGTTTCCTCCTCGCCTTAGCACTAATGCTGAGCTAGGATACAGGGAAAGTCCAGAGCTTCCATGAGACAGCACAGAAGCACAGAATTTGGATTACGAATGCCCTGTGTGCAGTACTTGGCACAGGACGGATCCTGCTGGGAAGTGTGGAGAAAGGGTGTAATAAATAGTGACATTGCACTCTGGTATATGAAATGGCCCAAAAGATTGGGGCAGGTGGGATCTCAGAGCATTTTCAAGACCTGTTAGGTACTAAACCAGGGCTAATAGTGTAACTAACTGATGAGTCCCCAGCAAAGTCTAGAACCAAATATCTCTAAGATTCTAGTGAAAGGTGCCCCTGCTCATGGCAGGGAGGTTGGGGTGGTGCTGGTGTTTGGAACTAGATGATCGTTAAGGTCCTTTCCATCCCAAAACGTTCTATGATTCTATGATTTTGGGGGTGAGGAGAGGTGCAAGTCTCACAACTCTGCTCCAGAGTCAAACCTTTTTTGCAGCAGTCACACTCCTAAAAGCATGCGGTTTAAAGTCCTAAGTAAATTTTTATCAAGGACTGCATGGACAACAGTAGGACCTGTATAGTGCTCTAGGAAAACAGACTGGTCCTCCACCAGTGCTATCACTGCAAAAAGTACAAGAGATGCTCAACGATGGGCTTCCAAGTTCACTTGGCTTCTCTCTGTATTATTGCTTTGATGAACAAAAAGAGCAAAGTCTGCATGCTGATGAGTTGTTCACTCTGGCTGACAGAGACAGAAAGCAGCATTGTAAATGTACCATTTCCTGTGGTTCCTGCCCGCTGGATTAAAAGCCAAAACAAAGTCACAGATGCAACAGCACCTATTTATTCTTGCTCTCAAAACACTCACGAGTCAGGCTGCTTCCCCTTCCCTCCCATACACTCATACATGCGTGCTTGCGTGTGTCCTGGGAATCAGATGTTTATGCAAGTATTTGCAGGATGTTCCACATCTCCCTGAAATGATAATCAGCATGACCAGAATCAGCTTAATTACTAAGCATTCAGCAAACGCCCACAGGCTCTTCCAGGGCAGCTCCACGCAGCATCTCCATGAATGAGTCTGCATGTTTTTCCTCCCCTGCCAAACACAGCTCCTCATCAAGAGCTCAGGCCCTCACATCTGAGCTGCTGGGTTGCCTGGTTATTTATCTATTACCAGGAAGGGAGAGAGAAGTTTGTAAAGCAGCAGCAGGGCATGAGCAGACACTCAGAGTGTCTCAGGGTGAGACTTGGCTACCTCTGATTTTTTGCAGCAGTCGCTCCATAGAGCAGGATAGAGACGTGGATGATCCCAGTTTTAACTGGGCCAGATCAGAGATTTAAACATGTCAGGTCCATACTCTGGCAATTAACTCTCTCCACAGAAAAGACAAAAATCAAGAATGTAAGCAGCAAGAAGTGTGGAACTCTGAAGTTTTGCCATCCATGGGTTGCACCCTGGCATGTCGGGGTGCTCAGCAGATAGGCACTTTCTAGAGAAGCAAGGACTGCTTGTTTTAGCTGAGGCAGTCAGAAAACACACTGCTGAGGTCAGAAAAGAAAGCACTTTCTGAGGCAGCAAAGTGCACCTCCTGTAAGAAAGAGCACTATTCATGGCTCTTCAAAACTTTTCTGAAGGCTTTCCTGGACTGAGGCTATGGGCATCTACAAAGATCATGGCCACGTCTTTGCTTTTAGTCAGAGCCCTTGCTATCAGCCCCACAGCAAACGATCCCTCATGTAACCTCTCAGGTGATTTCACAGAGGTGCTAAGCACAGGTGGAAGAAAGATTCAGGCTTCCCCTCATCACTCTGTAGTTACCATCTGTGAGCCTGACAGGGTTTGGACTCTTCAGACAACTGTAGCTGACTTAATTTCCTTCCCTGTGGCACTGCACTAGCAAAACCCACATGATGATCCTATCACAATGTTATACACACTGGAAGCCCTTTAGGGCTATTAAGGTCACACATCACTAATTTATGCCTTTTTGTGGAGCTTGGGGACCACAGAGTCCAGAACCAGGGAACCCGTTTCTGTCTCTACTGCGCTTGTCATCACATGGCAAGAAGTCTCCATTTAAAATACAAATCCTGGTGTCAGAGAGACATAATCAAACCAACCTTTTGATCTGAAGCAAGGGGGGAGTTCCCAAACACAGGTTCACTTCTCCACCTGGGCAGGATTACACAAGGAGATGTGACTTTTCCTCTCTGTACATAAAGGAAAATTTAAACCATTTTGCCCAATCTTCCACATCCAACATTAGCTATTCAAGACCCTTTGTACGAACAGGCCTTTGCTCACACAGGCACTTGGCTGTTGCTTGCCATCACAAGTAAATAAGATGCTCCAGCAGCATTTGGGTGCCCAGGCAGCTGGCCCAGGTAGCTGTTCAGGTTTGGTGTTAGTATTGCCAAGACTTAAGGACTGTCTCACATCGCTGGTGATGCCTCCAGATCTCAGAAGTCTGGCAACCTCAGCATCACAGCATTTCTATCACCCTGCACCCAGGAGCTGTCAGTACTCTTATCAGCGTTATCTGCACAAACCCTGGAGCACCGCAGGAAGGATAATTATGACAACAGAGGGCCATGAAGGCTTAGGCCCTCCAGACATTTCGTGGTACCTTCCTCCTGGTTGGGCAGCAGGGCCCTGCCGCTTGCCCAGGGGCGTGGGAAGAGGCTGTGACAGAACACACAACCGAACTAATCTCTCAGGGTTTCGGGCAGATCAGATCAGTAACTGCTCTGCCCCGATGTATTTATTCTGCAGGGAAGGGGATGGGAATAAAACATACCTTTAAGCCTTGTTAAAAATACATGCCATGAAGACAGCTCTCCTCTCAGGCTAAAATTGTCTCCAGGGACGATCTCTGGGGAATGCCTGTGTAAGCAAAACACCCACCAGGGAGAAGGTTTCTCAGGGGGCGTGTCTGTAGGTGAGCGCTCCGCTAAGTGGAATGCCTGGGGAGAACACGTTCCCGCATGATGTGCTGCCTGCCTCTGCCTTTCCCGAAATAGCGCATCCTGTCCTTGTGGCTCCGAACACGCTTGTCACAGAAAAGCCCGCACATGTATGGCAGGGCTTTCTTTTAGTTCATCCCGAGTCAGCTCGTAAGATCAAATTTTAAACTAGAAACACCTTTAGAGCTCACTCAGCTGCTCGTGAGGAGCTGCTCTGTGCCAGCTGAGCTGTGCCCAGAGCCTTGGCACTGCACATGGGCACAGCCAGTCACCCCTTACGCTTATATCCAGGTTAATATCCAGGTTTAAATGCCACTGTCATTCAACTGGCAAGACAGTGACACAGCCACCTGCACCGGGCAGCCTTTGCCACGTGGTGACACAAGAGCTGGTGTAATAGGGAAGGAAAAAATGGATTTTAGGAGGCCTTGACATAGGGAAGGCAAAGCACTACTGAATCAGTGACTGGAGGTGCACCCCTTGGTCTCTGCTGGGGAACAGGGGAGTCAGAGGCAGCAGCAGGTTTTGGCGGTGGGGCAGCCAGAGAGCCCTGCAGCCTGCATGGCAGTCACTGCAAAGCATCCTTGCGCTGCTCAGAGCAGCTCAGCCCTGCTTTCTGCTGCCGCTGAGACTGCTGGAGGGGAAAATTCGATTTGCCTTTTGTTCAGCCAGCCTCACGGAAAGCCCGGCTCAGTGGCTGGGTGAAGAGCAGAACCTGCTCGTGGTGCCAGCACTTGGGCATTGGCTCATCTGAGAGGGACCCCAAGAGCTCGACCTCCTCCTCTCACAGCTGGCTCTGAGATTTCATGCTGTGGTAGAGTCTCCCTGCCACAGAGACATCAGCCTCCCTCAACAGCTCTGCCTGCTGCTCTGCTTGTGGTGGAGACAGCCGAAAAGGATGGCAGAGATCCATGGGACCTGTGCTTTGCTAAATGAGGCTCAGGACCCATGTGCATGTGTGTACTTACTTGGCTGACTGTGGATGCCTCCCAGATATGCCCTGCCCTTGTCCCATTTTCATCCCACCAGGGAATATCATGGCATATCCTGGCAACAGGCAGCTAAAGAAGGGGGCAGAGTGCCCTCCTCCTTTCCTCACATTAACCATATTCTATTCTGGCTGGTCACCTCAAAAGCAGCTCCAGCAACATTTTCTGTCTGAAAGGCACTGATGCTGGAGCAGCATTTAAATTTATGTTCCCATAAAATATTTTTTCCATAAAACATTTTTTTCATAAGCCATGGGACAGATTGGAATCTGACAAGTTCAGCTGTCGCTGGATGAAGGAAAGAGCAGAAGTGACAGGAAATTTTTAGGAGAACTATATTAAACTCTGTGTAGGATTTTGATTTAGTAGTAACAGTAAAATGAAATTTCAGCTGATATTCCATTATCCTGTTTGCAGTGCACTCTAATAGCATCTCCATTCATAAAACAGTTCAGCTCCTGTCCTTTGGTGGTGATCTATTTGTTTTGCTCCAGAGCAGTTTCCAACACACAATGAATTTGCCTTCCTGCATACTTATGTATACAGGAAAGGCACAACACCTTTCCAGGCAGCCAAACTTAAGTTTGCATGTTGGATCCTGAGAATGGATCCTCCCAACAGCACATCTCATATGGGTGATCCTCTGCAAATGTCTTTGTGAATGTTTGGCCAGATGTATTTCTTCCCCCATCTCCTGGACTAGTGAAGTGCAATGTGAGCAGACAGGCAACAAAAAGAGAGAAAATACAAAAAGCTGGGCTAGGAAAGGGCGGGGTTGAGGAGGCAAACACATTTTCTGTTTCCACCTGACCAGGTGCCAGTGACCCATTACGAGTGCGTGACTTGCCTGGTTTTGCAGAAATCACGGTATGCAGTCTCAGTGGAGGGTTGCAATGCCTCTCCCACTAAGCCTGGCTTGAACTGGAAATCTTTTGTTCTTTTTGGCTCTGCCCTCACTCACAGAAGTCGGGCTGTACAGCCGGCACCCAGGCAACTGTGAGGCATCTGCGGGCACAAAAGCAGAGGTGCCATGTTCTCATCGCACTCATTCCTGAAAATTTCTTCCCTTTTTTTTGGCATTTATAATAATGGGCCTCACTCTTTACTGGTATTTTCTTAGGAACTCTGCAAGGTGAAGGCAAAGCACTATCAAATCCCAAGGGTATCATTTTACCTGTACTTTCTGGTGGCATTATAGATAAATCACCCTTTGGAGTGAGTTCAGCCCTATTTGTCTCCCTTCTCCACGCCCTTCCTATCAGATACTGCACTGCCTCAGCCTCCTTCCCTGTCTCCCAGCTCCTGCAAGATGTGCGGCTTCTTGCAGGCAGCCTCTCTCTCTCTACACCAGCGTTAAGTTACTAAGCAGCCGAGATAAAAGGTTCCCACCTTCATAAATAATCAATGTGGGCCAAATGGCTTGTGCTTGCTCGACAAACTCATGCATGAGAAACAGAAAGGGAAGAGACAAACACTAACCCAGCAAGGAAAATAACCACCTCATGCCAGTAAAGGTGGAAAGGAGATTCAGATAACAGAGAAGCAAGAGAACAAGGGTAGAAAACAAGAAGCTGAGCACCCATCAAACACTTTTTTTGCCTTTATTCACAAAGTGTCTGGAGACTGGCTTTGATTTAGCTAATTTACTCATTACAAGGAAGTTACTAGAGCAGCCTTGTACCTGCCAGCCCCTGGGTGAGACTCAGCCACTGCCCAGGCCTCTGATGGGTTTGTCCGTGGTCATTTGCTGGCATTGGACGGATGCAGATGTGCAACCAGCATCAGAGGGACCAGCGAGCCCAGCATCAGTGGTCCCGCTGCAAACACAGGGTGTGCACAGAGCAATCACAGCCCAGCAGCTTTTCTCAGGGGCTGCTGTACCAAGGGCAGCTCAGCTAAATGGGCTGTCCTGCAGATCAAGTTTCTGGGGTAAGTTTGCCATTATAGAACAGCAGGACTTCAAGCTTCCAGAGCAGATGCCACACCTGTCCTTTGCCTCTGAGGCCCATCATTATGTGACAGGAGTGAATCCCTTCTGTTTTATAGATTCTGTGTCTAATAACTCTGCCTTGGGGGAGGGGTTCACTAGCCAGCACAGCAGACTCATTGGTGTTGGTACAACAAGACTGATTTTTACCACATGGGTGCCTGGCCCTTGAAGAAAGTTTCTGTGCTGAGAATCAAAATTGTACAGTAATGACAGTAACCTTTCCAGATGGCACAGCTGATGGTGAGCACAAATAGGGTCCCTGAGCTCTTTCTCTTAGGGTCATCCACAGACATTGGTAGCATGCATATAAGGAAAAAAACCCCCATTTGTGCCTGATTCACCACTGAGTAACCTCTCACTCCAGGCTGGTGCCAAACTTTTAAAGTGAGGCTTAATCTAGGGCAATGAGGCAGGTCTGGCACAGTTAGCTCGGGAGGTGTCAATAAGGACTTTAGGCTGGTACTAGTCCACCTCTGGTATGAATCCCTGCTGTTTGTAAGCACTGGACAGAAACTGCTGCCACAGGGAGAGTGCCAGGCTGTAGGCTTCCCACTCCCTAAATTACTGCCTTGCTTTGACTGAACACAAGACCTGGGCCTGGCTGTCAAGCCTTGTTCCTTGTTCACAGGTGACCCTGGAGTCGGTACCAGATGCAGAAGGAAGCATGGAGCAGTGCACAGCTCCCTCCTCATGACATGAACCTCTTCCCATCCTTGACAAGCTTTTGTCTCTTAGGGCCAGAGGATACAAGGCTACAAAACAACGACATGTCACAGGCACAAAGCAAGAGAGTGCAATGGCATCGCCAGTGCTTTGGAGATTAACAGAGTTCAGCAATTCATTAATTTAAATTGCCCAACCGACTGAGGAAGAGGACTATTCCTTCTGGTATACAAGCACAAACCACCTCACACAGCCATTCTCCTTGTGTCCCAAGCCAAGCCTCCCTGACCTTAGCTGTGATCAGGCCATCCCAGTTTCTCAGTGTTGTGTGGAGCTGAACAGAACAGATTTTGGCCAGAGTAGTGATGAGTTCCTGCTCCTGTTCACCTTCGATATCGTAAAAAATTGCTGCAGACACAAATTCTAAAAAGTGGGAGGGAGGATAGCATCAAAGCAAATTCACACTCCTGCTTTGAGTAACTGTTTTCTCAGCTCTAGTATTTAATGAGAACAGGGGGGATCACTAAAAGGGATGAAGGAAGAGCTCCCAGAGTATAGACAGTGACCAAAGGAGTGAGTGAGTGAGAACACTGGATTCCTTGGGAGATAAAGTTTCTTTGCTATGGAATCATCTCCTGAGCTTCTCTTTCCAATTTTGTCTCATTTGGTGCCTCTTGAAATCAGTTTCCATTTGTCTGTCTGGTGCTAATTTTCCCTCATTTGCCGCATGGCAGCCATCATTAGAGGCACAAAGTGCCTCTAGTGCCTTTTTTTCCCCCCCTTTCTTCAGTCACTCTCCTTAATATCTCTTGGTTTGTTAACTCAGCTATCACTCAGTGGCAATCAGATGCTGTTAGTCTGATCTATCCGCCTCTGGATGCCCCATCCCTCCTGTTCCCAAGGACACTGCTGCCTGGGGTAGTTGCCTGGGCCAGGGGCCAGGAAGGTGCTTTAGAGCAGCTTCGTACTTTTATCTGCAAGTGTTATAGCCCCTTCTGAGAGATGTTTGATATCTTTCTTTATTTCCATTTCAATTAGCTAACGGGGTTAACAAGTAGAAGAGGAAGGTTTTGGACAGCATTGAAAATGTCCTCTGAGCTTCTGGTCTTTGCCCTCAAGCTGGTTCAGGGTTTGCTTGGAGTCAGGAGCTGGCTCTCAGCCTCTGGCTTATGAAGAGTGCTACCTCAGCCCCCAGGATGCGGATCTATCTCTGCAGCCAGCAGCACAAATCCTCATGTCTTTTCCACAGCCCTCTGTTCCTTGAGCACTCCAAGAGGTGCATCTCCCTAGAGAGAGGCCCCACTACAACATCCACAAGCAGACAGCAGCCCCAGACCTTGCTCGCACACTCCTTCCTCCTGCTTGCTGCCAGATCACTTGGCAGTGAAATGCCTGGCTGGGCTCTGCACACGATGTGCCCCACTAAGGGAGCACTCATGGTGGTTTGTGCTGGGTACCAGGGCTGTGTCAGCTGCAGCACCATCCTGCAGCCTGGGAGGCTTGCCCTGATGCCTGTCAGCAGCTCTGCTGTGCCAACAGCTGCCCCAGAAAAGCAGCTGAGCAGAAGAGCCCCGCACCACTGGCAGCAGGAGCAGATTGCTCCAGAGCGTGGCTCCGTGCTCATCCCTGCTGTGTGCTGAAGGTGGAAATGGCAGCGCTGCTCCTGCTCTGCCTCAGCCGCAGCCAGAGAGGCCACACGCCCTCAGAGGTACCGGGGCTGTCACCAGCAGCTGCCTCCAGCAATGAACCTCTGCACACCTTCGCTCCTGGGCCGTGGGAAGAGCTTTGATCAGTGACAGGAGGCTGTGCTGAAGGTGTGCGAGGCTCTGTGGCGGCAGGAATTTCAGGCTGAGTAGAGCATCGTTCATGGAAGGATGTGGTGAGCCCTCCCCTCCCTTCACGAGACAGACAACCAACACAAGCACTGGTGCTGGGAAGGGGGTTGTCTTGGCTCTGTTTCACAAACCAGTAAAGTCAGCAGCCAGTGAGACCATCTGGGAGAGGTTTTACATGGCTGGAAGTTCTCAGGCCACTCTACAAATGGGTGATGGACCCACAGGCAGGCAAGACAGCCTTTATTTGAGCAGGCTTCCCAAACCACATTTCAAAGAGGATGCATAGTCTTAGCTCAAGCTTGCCAGCAGCTCGTGGGTGCTCTGGGTGGCTGCTCAGTGCCTGTTTTCCACAACCTTTGCCAACTGAAGCTACTTCAAGTGAACAATATATTCCCTTCAGGAATGCAGGGCCAGGACTGGAAGCCAGGTGCACTGAGGGGGACTGAAACCCTGCTGGATTCCTGCACTTGTGTCAAGTGCCTTGTGCATCCTCACTGACCCTCTGTCTGTGTGGCATCCTCAAGAGGCTCAGATCCAGGAGGGATTTCTCCACCGCAAGCTAAGGAAACAGCCTGGGAGGCTGGGCTCCAAGAGGTGGAAAACCCAGATTCATGTGCTGAGCTGGCAGTAGAAGGTGGGATCATCCACTTCTACCAGTGACTTCCACAAACTCTCCCACTGCTAGTACTGCATCCTGTCAACACTGGTATCAGGGGACTGCAGCCTTAGAGTCCTGGGCACAGACCTGGATAAAAACATTAGCACCTGAAGATGGGGCAGCAGCAGGTCAATGACGAGGTGTGATTTCCAAGCCAAGCGTAAAGGATGCCTTGCTGCCCTCCAGCCCTGTAAAAATTTTGGAGTAGCGTTCAACTGGCAGAGTAACATTATTCCTGGTCAGCATTTTGTAATCATCTGTAATATTTCAAAAGACCTAAAATCAGATTTATCATCAAGGTTATTGGAATGTATGACAAGTCTATTATGCATTTCAATTAGCGCCTTCCTCTTTGTGGTAATGGTTCAAACATTCATTCCTCTAGCTTCCTGGTCAATGCACCATTTTTAAGCTGAACTGGAAAGGTGACACTTTTGAAGAGGAAGCAGTAAATATTCTACAAACCATATACTCTGAAAGTATTAAACATCAGAAAGCATTGTGTAAAGCTCATATTCTGCAATGTGTTCTCAAGTTTTTACAGATACCACACCTGCCCTGTGTGGACAGAGTTCAAAACACACAACAAACCAATAAAAAGATGTTAGGTGCAGATATTTCTCTGGAAAACAATGCAATTTCCAGCTTTCAGATGAAAGCTGAGTTCGTTCTCAGTCAGTTTGCAGATGACACTAAGTGTGGCGATGTTGATCTGCTGGAGAGTAGGAAGCTCTGCAGAGGGATTCAGGTCAGGCTGGATTGCTGGGCTGAGACCAACAGGATGAGATTGTGAGGCAAAGTGCCGAGTCCTGCCCTTTGGTCACAACAACCCCATGCAGTGAAACAGGCCTGGGGAAGAGTGTTGGAAAGCTGTCCAGCAGAAAAGGACCTGGGGTGCTGGCTGACAGTGGCTGAACATGAGCCCAGGTGGCCAAGAAGGCCAATGGCACCCTGGCCTGTATCAGCAGTGTGTATCAGTGTGGCCAGCAGGACCAGGGCAGTGACTGTCCCTCTGCACTGGGCACTGGTGAGGCTGCACCTCAGTTCTGGTGTTTTATCCATCACAGTTCACCTCTCTGAATCCAGCTCTTTGCCCATTCTGTCAACGTGTGCTTTGGATAGCAAAAGCCAGTCTTGGCTGAATTGCAAGATATTTTTATGGACACACATTTTCCCATAGCCTTTGAGTACCATAACCCTTAACTAATTTCCAACTGCAATTTAGCTGTGTTTGAACATAGTTCAAATTCCTCAGGGAGGAAAGATGAAGAACACAGTCCCCAGAACATCTCATCACTTTTCTTACACTTCTGGAAATTTCGAGTTATGGTAAGTGCTAGGAATTCAGATCCTCATTTACTGGTAGGTCTGCATCACTGCTAATAATTTCCTATATACCTTTTGCAGTGAGAATGGGGTGCATCTAATAACTGCTCTTACAGCTACAAAAAGCTCTTCACGGTGGTAAAAGCAGAAATTAATGTTAATGAGTCTGCTGTTAGCAAGGAGTACTATTGGTGTTATGCTCACGCCTCACCAAATGCAAAGCTTGTTTGTTAAGCAGATGCCAGTGTTAACAGCCAAATTCTCTTCCCATGGACAACTTAGTGTTAGTTAAATGTATCATTAAAAATAACCATTTAAAATGTTAATGAAAAGAGGGGTTGTGCTTGCCAGCATCTATCTTGTCTTCTTTTTAGCCTCAGCTTTAAGGTGGTGGAGGTAGAAAACCAAAGACAACTTTTCCAAGTGTGTTCAGAGCACAAGCTGAGGTGAAGCCCTGGTAGTGCTGGTGTCATTCATGTACAGCACCACAAACCTGCCCTGTTTCCATCTCAGTGACCAGCCAGTAAAGCTCACTACTGACCTTAACATCCACAGAGCACAGGGGTACTCCTGCCCTGGCACTCTCGCCACCAGCTCTGCTGTGATCCTCCATGCTGCACTTCCCAGCTCTCCCAGCACCATGGAAGGGAACGATGGTGATGGAGGAGAGCTCATATCCCAGCGCTTCTCTTCGGTCTCAAATAGCAAAGGTGTGGTAAGTGCTACTCACGTCCATGTTCCCTACCCTGCTTGCACCTCGTGCTCGGGGATGTACCTCTGCTTAGCCCCCTGTTTGTGCTGAGCTTCTGACAGCTCCGCTCTTATTTAATTTCATGCAATTTAAGAAACAAGTCTGTACTCTACTGGAAACCAGGCTTACATCATCCTGTGTTATGTTCCAGAAACAAAATTAGATACAACTTTTCATAGAATATACTCCTGTTTTGTATGCAGGTCTCGAGTCTCTGCCCCAGTGAACTGTGAAACAGGAGAGACAGTGGAAGGTGACACAGAGGCAGTGAAGGCACCACACAGGTGTGGACAGAGCAGAAACAGAAATAAGAAGACCTGGTTTTCATGCTCCAGCAGTGAGCGAGGACGAGACCACCTTTCAGAGCTCCCTCTGAGAGCTGCAGCCAGGCTCTCCTGCAGCCCAAGCTGAGCCTGACCATGTGCAGCCTCGTGCTGCTGCCCCGGTGTTGGGTGCAGGCACACGCTGCCCTGTGCAGTAGCACACTTGGCTGTGCCCCTGAGGGCTACCAGGAAAGAGAGATTCTCCCTCTGGGAGAAGGACAGTGACGCCAGGCTGTGATAGACAGGTGGCACTTACATGCTGAAGAGACACCCCCAATGTAGTCATTTGGCTGTAGATGTCTGGGGTTCTCCAACCCTCACATTTAAAACGCCCAGGTGCTGCTTTCTCCTTCGACCAGGGTTTTCCTGCTTCTTGGTTTCTTCCCCCCTTTGGCTGTGTTTCCTTGTAAAATTGCCCAGGCTGCTCTGCTGCCCTCTTCCTTCTGCTCCTTCCTAACCTATTCCTTTCATGCCTGCTCGTGCCCATGGTACAGGACTCCTGCCCCTCTCCCCCTTGTCCTGCCTGCCCTCATCATAAACCCCGTGCCCTCTCCATTCCCCTGCTTCCCCACTCCCTTCTTGTCATAAAGCCTGGCCTCTCCAGTGCTGCATCCTGCTGTTTTCTGGCCAGCATTTCCCGCCTCCTTCCCCACCACCCTCCTTCTCTCTCTCCACCATCTCCACCATCATGCTCTGTCTTTTGGTGCTGCTGTCCTGTGCTTGCCTAAGCAGCTCAGCCTCAGCCCATTCCATCCATCAGCTTCCTTGTTCTTCTCCTCCTGGGACTGCAGCCTCGATCCCAACCTCTATCTGCACACACACATACAATCATGCAATTTAACTAATTTAAAAAAAAACCCAAACAAACAAGAAGCTGAAGGCAAGTGCTGACTTCAGGGCTGTGCACTGCAGTTTTGCCTATGGCACCTCTCCTCTCCTCCTGGCAGCCCCATTTCACATCTATTTCCAGCCAGCCTGCTCTCTCCATCCCCAGGCACTGCCCTGCAGGGGCCAGACTGCTTGGGGTGACACAGGACCCTCAGCCCCAGGCCACTGGCCCCTGCCCCACTTGCAGTCCTGTACCACCCTGCCCCTCCAGGGAAGGTGAGGGAAGGGGTAGCCTGGTCCACATTCCCCCTGTGGGCTGGGAAGTCATCACTAGACATGATCAGAGAGGAGACAAGCCAGAGTATGAAAGGAAGGGAGAGGAAATGAAGAAATATTACCTCCTTTTCACGTTTATTTAATTTTTGTATTTTTTTGTATTTTTTTTTAAGATCACAGAAGAGCAGAGCATTCATACATGTAAAGAAACAGAAACGAGATAACAGAAGTTAAATACATTGAGAAAAGAAAAAATAAAAAGCTTCTTTTTTTTTTTNCACTGTTAATGAGGAGAGTTCTAACCACCCCACCCTGTAGCAAGAAGAAGGGACTGGCCTTCATTCTCAAGGTCTAGAGGATGAATCTTGGCTCCAGCTGGGAAGGCTGAATGATTTTGGGAGGTGACGGTGGCACCGCGGAGGCAGGTTCCTGCTCTGTGCCCCCTCCTCCCTTTCCTGGCACACACGTGTGCTCCCGCAGGCACAGGCACAGGCGTGCACACGCCTTCTCCTGGTTTCCTCAGGAGGTCACCACGTGCTGTGTGTCACAGCCAGAGGCACCGCCAGCAGCAGGTGGCTGCGTGCCCTCCTGGCTGTGTGTGATGGGGAGCGCGGGGAAGGAGAGTGCCCCAGGAGCACCCCTGTAGCATGTGCGCGGTGGAGCTCGCAGGGTGTGCGTATGCGCCTGTGCGTGGCCCAGTGGGGAGCAAATGTCACCATTCTGGAGAAGGACAGCCCCATTGGGACGTGCTCTCATTGCTGGCTGGCTCCTAGGTAAGCCTTGCTCCTCGTCTCCACCCATGACCCCTCTGTTACGTACAGAAACATCCACATGCCTTTCCTCAGGACACTGCTGGAGCCACCACGGTGTCACACTGCTTTACTCACTGAGGCCCATTTTGCTGCACGGTGAGCACGCCCTGGGAGGCCAAGAGGGAGCTCCTAATGCACCATGAGGACAGGCAGGGAAAGAAGGGCCCTCCTGGGATGCAATCTCTGCCCCTTCCCCAGCTGCGCTGCCCAAGGAGTCCTGCTGCTCATGCAGCCCCCACCACCCATGCTGCAGTCATGTCCCCCTGTCACTGCCCCTTCCTTCTCTGCTGCCTGGGCACTTCTGCAAGGCTTGCAGGGCAGTCTGAGTTGCTGTGGCACCAGCTAACCGCAGCCTGCAGCAAGTGAAGGACCCTTTGCTTCCCAGCTGCCTGGGCTGATCAGGAGAACTGCTCCTCTCACCCGAGCCCTGCCTTGGCAGGTCTCCTCACCTCACCACATCACCCTGACCCACAGAGGACCACACCAACATATTCTCACCAAGATGATTTCTGCTTCCCGTTATGGCGAGTGAACCAACAAGCAAGCACCATATATTGCCTTAATGGGAGCCAACCATTAGGCAAAATTTTGGGGGCTGTGGGAGCTGCCCGATCATTGTTCTAGCAAGTTACAAGAAGGAAAAGTGAAAGAGGTTTTAATGGTGTGACACAGCTCTTAGTCAGCAGAGTCATGCAATTAAAAAAAATCATCTTCAGGGCATTCCACTGGGAATGAAGCCACTCTAAGATTAGCGTTGAGAGGCCATGGTCTCCTCGCTGGTGAACCTGAGAGTTCTGCACATGGACGATGGACAGCACTCATCCCTACCCTCTTCCACTGGCATCACATCTTGGAAATCACCATCCAGTTTCTCCACCACTTCCCTGCCTCAAGTTTTGCTCTTCCCATAGGACAGTTTGTTCCCGGCATCCCTAACTCAAGAAGTTTTGTGTCCTTGAGTCAGAGAAGCAGTAAGATTGTGCACCATCAAGAGAGAGAGAAAGAGAGAGAGAGAGAAAGAGAGANAGAAGAGCAGAGCATTCATACATGTAAAGAAACAGAAACGAGATAACAGAAGTTAAATACATTGAGAAAAGAAAAAATAAAAATCTTTTTTTTTTTTTTCCATCACTGGGTTTTGTTTCATTTGTTTGTTGGGTTGTTTAGTTTTTTCGATTGGTTCTTTTACACACACACTTGCGCTTTTAAAACTTTCTTTCACAGAGCTAGTTTCAAAACCAAAACAATGGCAAAAAATAAAATGGCCATTTTCTCGTTTCGTTAAAGAGAAGTTCAGCTCATGTCTACAGTGCNCCTGGTTTCCTCAGGAGGTCACCACGTGCTGTGTGTCACAGCCAGAGGCACCGCCAGCAGCAGGTGGCTGCGTGCCCTCCTGGCTGTGTGTGATGGGGAGCGCGGGGAAGGAGAGTGCCCCAGGAGCACCCCTGTAGCATGTGCGCGGTGGAGCTCGCAGGGTGTGCGTATGCGCCTGTGCGTGGCCCAGTGGGGAGCAAATGTCACCATTCTGGAGAAGGACAGCCCCATTGGGACGTGCTCTCATTGCTGGCTGGCTCCTAGGTAAGCCTTGCTCCTCGTCTCCACCCATGACCCCTCTGTTACGTACAGAAACATCCACATGCCTTTCCTCAGGACACTGCTGGAGCCACCGCGGTGTCACACTGCTTTACTCACTGAGGCCCATTTTGCTGCACGGTGAGCACGCCCTGGGAGGCCAAGAGGGAGCTCCTAATGCACCATGAGGACAGGCAGGGAAAGAAGGGCCCTCCTGGGATGCAATCTCTGCCCCTTCCCCAGCTGCGCTGCCCAAGGAGTCCTGCTGCTCATGCAGCCCCCACCACCCATGCTGCAGTCATGTCCCCCTGTCACTGCCCCTTCCTTCTCTGCTGCCTGGGCACTTCTGCAAGGCTTGCAGGGCAGTCTGAGTTGCTGTGGCACCAGCTAACCGCAGCCTGCAGCAAGTGAAGGACCCTTTGCTTCCCAGCTGCCTGGGCTGATCAGGAGAACTGCTCCTCTCACCCGAGCCCTGCCTTGGCAGGTCTCCTCACCTCACCACATCACCCTGACCCACAGAGGACCACACCAACATATTCTCACCAAGATGATTTCTGCTTCCCGTTATGGCGAGTGAACCAACAAGCAAGCACCATATATTGCCTTAATGGGAGCCAACCATTAGGCAAAATTTTGGGGGCTGTGGGAGCTGCCCGATCATTGTTCTAGCAAGTTACAAGAAGGAAAAGTGAAAGAGGTTTTAATGGTGTGACACAGCTCTTAGTCAGCAGAGTCATGCAATTAAAAAAAATCATCTTCAGGGCATTCCACTGGGAATGAAGCCACTCTAAGATTAGCGTTGAGAGGCCATGGTCTCCTCGCTGGTGAACCTGAGAGTTCTGCACATGGACGATGGACAGCACTCATCCCTACCCTCTTCCACTGGCATCACATCTTGGAAATCACCATCCAGTTTCTCCATCACTTCCCTGCCTCAAGTTTTGCTCTTCCCATAGGACAGTTTGTTCCCGGCATCCCTAACTCAAGAAGTTTTGTGTCCTTGAGTCAGAGAAGCAGTAAGATTGTGCACCATCAAGAGAGAGAGAAAGAGAGAGAGAGAGAAAGAGAGAACTGCTCACCCCCCAGGCACCTCCTCTGTCTTGGTCAGCCATCCCCCATGTCAGTTGCTACATCACATCGAGCACCATGATGATTTGGGCTGCAGGTCAGTGTGCTTGGAGGAGAGGAAGCAGAGGTGCGAGGGATTGGGAGGAGATGAGGTGTTTCCCTGTGCCCACAGATTCCCTCACCGGGGAAAGGTGAAGTGATGAAACACTGCGCAACAATTGAGCTGAAATATCAACCTGCTGGTAGGGCTGTGAAGGACTCTAGCAAAACTCCTCTGACTTCCCAGATCCTCTTGTTTCATCAGGACTTGCTGCTGCTTCCCCAAATTCCTTCCAGATGTGTAGCTTCCACTCAGCCTGGAGACTACATGGCTTTTGATGGTGGCTTTGTCCATGCTGTGTGCTTGGACCTTCAAAACGGGGTTGCTGAGACAGGTGGGCTGGGGGCATGGTCTGGATGCACCTGGAGCTAAGAAGAGCTGGTGGGGCTTGGATGTTCTTTGACCAAAAGTGGGGCAAGCAGCAGTGCACGAGCAATCTGCCCAAGTGGTGAACAGTCAGTGGTGTGAGAAAGATGTGCAGACAAAGACTAACTCTCGACACAATGCATGTCACCAATGAAATCTCCATGAATGGCACGTTCACATGCACTCGGGGCTAGCATGGGGTGACACAACTTCACTGGTGAAGAAAGCGGGTACGGGGGAGGAGGAGAGGGTGCATCACTGAGCAACGAGCCCGCGTGGGCGGGGCTGCAAACAAACAGAAATGAACACAAGTGCCAAGATACAGGTGTCGGCTGGAGCATCCCACGTCGCCCTTCCCAGCCGCTCAGAGACAGGCGTTTGCTTCGTTTTGCATCTGACCAGGCACACGCTCCAAGCAACATGCTACAATCATGCATGGAGTTCATGTGGCTTGGGGTGGCTGCATTTCCCCTGTCCAGTTCCTTTCAGAAAGACTTGCCTTCACCCCTCCTCTCGGTCATCCGAAAAGGGTTAGAAATCTGCTAGCAATTATGGGGCCATATATGAAACCTAAGTTTTTGTTCCTCTGCTTGGACATTACCAGACATCTCATGTAACTCTTGTAATATTTACAAACCAGTAGAAGAAATACAAGTTTTTTTTTTCCATTTTGTTCATATCTTTTTATAACACTAAATGTTAAATCTCCATCAATCAAACACAATTACACTGACAAGCTCAAGGAACTGGTGTCCCATTCCAAACTCCCATCTTCCCTGGTCCCCAACCAGCTGAGAGGCAGCAGGAAGCAAGAACACAGCTTTTTGGGAGGCGATGGGAAAGATAGCAATGTAAACAGGGAGAAGAGATGATGAGGAGAAACAGTTTCAGAGAGAAGGGCCTGAGACATGAGAAAACCCATTGCAACATCTCCGTCAGAGGGTGGAGGGAGGAAGAATGGGAAAAAGCATAGGACCTTGCCTGTGTTTCCTATGTATATCTGGGCTCACCTCCTGACAGATGCTCTGAGCAATCCTTGCTTGAGTTCAGGAGAAACAGGGAGATTTTTGCAGCACCCTGTGAGGCACACTGCAGCTCACAGGATTAGATTCTTGGCAAAAATCAAGCTCCAACCTACCCAGGACTCCCCCAGCCCAGCTAGGAACAGACATTGCCAGGAGGGGGGTTCCCAGCACTGCTGCAGACAACAGGCATACTTGGTGTTGGTGGCTTTTCTCAGGGAGGTCTGCAATTAGCTGGCTTTCACTCTGTTTCACAGCCAGGCAACAGAGGCAGAGATGTGCCCAGGGCCTGCAGGAAAGACCAGATCCCAGCACTGAGGCTGGGGCCGTTTCCCCCACTAATGAGAAGATGGCTTCAAAAAATGGATGCCCTGCTTTTAGTGAGATAATTCCCTTTAACCATAAGCCTCTGTGCCTTGACATATAAAAAAAACATCCCCTCAAAACTCCTTCAAACCAAAACAGATGTGACATAATGACGTGCCGGGACTTGATGACCGCCACCACCACACCATAGGGGTCTTATGTGTGCGACCCCAGTGCCTCAGGAGTGACCCCACAGTGACAAAAACACATGCAGAGACCACATGGGACAGGTGCTACCATAGCAACCAGGCTGACATCAAAGAACCTAAAGTGGGCTTGACTCAACCCTTAGGAACAGCAAGGCACTGCAGGCTGCCCACCTTTTTCAACAAGCCTGTGCCAATAAACCCAGGCATAGATACAGCCCCGAGAACGAGCGGTGTGGTGTTTTCCCTAGTGCCAGTGTGCTGGAAAGGGTGCAGCTCCCAGACCTGGCTTCTGGGACCAGGATCAGCTCACGGCTGTACCAGGGGAAAGAGGAGCCCTGTTGCAGCAGAAACTCTGGACTTGTTAGTAAGACTCTAAATTACACGGCCCTCCTGAAGGTTAGGCACAAGGGGATCTGAATGCTCTGAAGGATACAGGCATTTTTTCCTGGGCTGACACACACCAGTCTCCAAAGGAGATGCCCAAGTCCCATCAACGACTGCTCTGTCTTGGAGGAAGGGAGCCATCCCTGGATGCCTTGGGTGGATTTCAAGCACCAGTTGCCCACTTGCAACTTGCACCCTCTTGCAGGTATGGCTTTGGGGTCTGGAGGAGCATAAATTACCACCATCCAATCCCACAGCAGCTCTACACCAACTCTTGCAACGCCCAAACTTCAGCCTCTCATGTGTCCAATAAATTTCCTTGCTCTCCTGGCTGCCTGGGTGGAGCCCTTGACTGCCTGCTTAATTGCGTGCCTGCTGCTTCCCGGAGCAGCTGAGCTCAGCAGTGAGTGGGCAGCGGCGGCAGTGCCGCAGTGCGAGGCCAAAACACCACGCTGAACGCAGGCAGAAGCCTCAGGGCCGGACTGTGCCCCACCCACGCTCGCAGGCAGCAATTCCCACTTTGCTTCCTGGCAGGGGACCACCTGGAGGGCATCTCCTCCCTCACACTGCAAGGCCGAGCTGCTTCCCCCTTGCCCGCGTGTGGGCACGGCTGCCAAGCGCGCTGCCACTGCCCCAGTGCCCAGGGTGAAGAGAGAGGAGCAAACTGCCTGCTGCTTGAAAGCTCAGTGGCTGAGCACCTGTAAAACACTGTGCTGTCGTGGGATAGTCACTCGATTTGCGTGGGATAAATCAAGCTCTCCCCTGCACATCCCTTTCTTCAAAAAAGCAAGTGCCTGCCTGATAAACCCTGTGTTTTATCAGCTTAAACCCTGTGTTTTATCAGCTTTGCTGCTGGTGGTTACTACAGCTCGTGACTGGCCAGGGGGCACAGGAGTCTTCTCCCCTCTGCCCCAACCCACACACAGGCACTGCAGCTCCTGCTCGCTCTGGCTCCTGCAGCACACCTCGTGCTGGTGTGGCAAATTCCAGCCACTGCCCAGCATTTTCTCAATCCTGTTTCTCGCAACCTTTTCTCCCCTCCTCACTTGGGAGCCACTAAAGCCTCTCTTGCTGGCACCTCTGTATGTGATTCTGCTGTGGGAAGTGCAACGGCAGGCGAGAGTGCTCTCCAGCAAGACCAGCACCTTTGAGATAAGAGAAGAGCAGGGGAAACTGTGCTGCCTGCTTCTTTGCTGCACCACTTTAAGCTCCTTCTTTGTAAGCCCAGGATTTTGGACCTTACATTTGTTTTATTTCTTACATTCACAGGTCCTGGACATTTTCTGACCCAATTTCTTTGAAATGTGGAATTTGCAGTGAGTTTTGTAATAGCAGTGGTGTACAGCACACACACATGCACGTATACACACACACTCAGCCTTACACAGCCTACATTTCCTTTTCTGCCAGGGAGGAGAGTAAGAACAAAACCAACAAAGCAACAAAAAAGGGTATTGGCTCTATTTTTACATGACTACCAAAATGGTTAGGAATGACCAGATTGTGGTTTTCTTGTTGAGGTATCGTTCCTACGCACGCTATACCTAAAAGGAATGGCTGTTTGGTGACATCCAAGGTCTCATCACTCACATCCCACCAGCCCAGCCTCCCATCCCCAGGAGGAATGGTGGCCTCACTCTTCAGTCCATAGCGTTGTGGGCCAGTCCTGGTTTCTTCTGCTTGCTTGGACAATTGCACATGAGTGCACACCCCCATGCGCGTGTGCGAGCCCTCATGCGTAGCACAGGCTGCTGTGCTGGTACTTGGAGGCTGAGAGCCAAACAGGTTGGAGGTGGGAGAGAAAAAAAACCCAGACAAGGATGCAGACTGACTCCTGCAAACAAGGTGGCCAGAAGACAAAAAGCCGGTGAGGACACAGGAGAGGGGACACAATGTGAACCTGTGTTGCAGCTGCCCCTCTCTCCTCACCCCTCTTCTCTGCCTAAGTGATCTCTCTGCATCTTGTCTCACAGTTACAAGGCAGGACATTATCTACAGCAGGATGAGCATATGTACACATGGACTGTTCGTTTTGCATGCTTAGAGAGAGCAAGAGAAAGAGAGAAAGAGTGAAGATGGAGCAAGAGCCACACATGCATGCACGCACGCACACAGGCATACACAGGAGAAAGAGAAAGACACCTGGTTGAACTGGGGGGGAGGAAGAGGATTTTTAAAAAAAAGAAAAAGTAGGCTTTCAGTAGAGTTGACACAGCTTTAGTTCAGGCCAGCGAGGGCGATGTTGCATGAAGGAGGGGACAGGAAAGAAGGTGTTTAGCAAAGGCTGGGTGCACATGAGCGCAGGGTGAAGTGAAGAGAGGAAGGGGTTCTTCACAGGACACCAGTGTGCAGAGAGCTTCAGGTGACTTGCTCTGGTTTGTGGCTTTTTTTTTTTTTCCT
>VWZT01013184.1:161918-173925 GCA_013397055.1 Pachycephala philippinensis
CCCACGCACGCCGCAGACCCCGAGCCCCCGAGCGCAGAGACCCCCCGCAAACCCCACCCCTGCAGCCCCCAGGACACAGACTCCTGGCAATCCCCCCGCCCTGTAGCCCTCTCGCCATCCCTGCACATCCCCTCACCATGCCCACACATCCCCATGCCATCTCGGTCCCGCAGCCTCCGTGTCACATCCCCTCGCCACCCCGCGCATTCCCTCGCCACTCCGCGCATCCCCTTGCCACCCCGCGCATTCCCTCGCCATCCCGGTCCCGCGGCAGCAGCGGGCGAGCCCGCGGTCTCCGTCGCCCTCTGGCGGTCCCCGCCCGGTGGAGCCCTCCAGAAAGCCCCGGCTGCCCTCCCCTGCTCCCTCTCCGCTGGCACCGGGGGCTTCGGGGCTGTCCCTGCGGCCTCCCGCTTCGGTACCCTTGAGCCTGTGCTCTGGGAATTTGCTATAATATCCCGAGCTATTCATCCCTCACCCTGCCCCGGTAACTGGGCAGCCCTGCCAAGTCCATGACCATGGCGCAGCTTTGAAGGGGGTGTTCGTCCACCACAGACAGGAGGAGAGGAAATTGGGCTTCCGATGCTGATGAGTTAATATGAATATCTGGCAGCATTTCACAGCTAAACCCCTAAGGGACCCCAGACCCTAAATGCTGACCGAGTAAGATCCCATTAAGCAAATCAACAAGGAGCAGACTGAAAATTGGCAAGGGCAGAACTACTGCACTGCTCTTCCTTGCTCCAAATGTGAGACATTTCGATACCTGGTGCAGAGGCAGGTGGAGCCCTGCCATGATGCCTAATTGTGCTGCAACAGCCTCATGGGACACTGCATCCTGTGTTTCCAAGCTTTATCCGTGCCACACGTTCAGTCTGGGTAAACTGCATTGGTGCCACACCACAAGGTAGCCTTGGCTAGGATTTAGAGAGCTGTAGCTCTCACAAGGTGGAGGGGACCATGTGCAGCCCCCATCCCACCCCTCTCCCCAAGGCAGTGTAACCCTGGCTGCGTCCTTAAATTTAACGATGGCAAAACCAGAGCTGTGCCACTGTGACCTCGCTGCTCCTGCCCACCTGCCTGTGTGCCACAGCCCAGGATACCAGCCTGGCACAGAGGGGCTCCAGGAGTCTTTTCCCAGTGGTTCTGGGAGAACTTCCACATACTCCTGAGTGAGGATGCAGAAGGAGTGGCAAGGCCCTTCAGTTTGGGATGTCAGCAATTTCCTCTAGTGCCTAACGCTCCTGCAGGCCAACCCTTCCACACGGCATGAGACAGAAGAGTTGCTGCATGCCCTCACGTGCAGAGGACTGCAAGCCAGCCTAGCCCAGGTTTCACGAGAGAGGATGTATGCTACTGTGCCAGACCTGGCATGGCATAGCTGTAATGCTTGTGTGTGTGATGGTTCAAGAACTGCTCCTACTCCTGTGAAGAGTGTAGGAAAAGACACAGCAAGAAGGATGGGGGGACTTGGATTAGATGGCAGAGGAAGATGGGAAAAGCAGGGTGCTGCTTACATTCAGAGCAAACCACAGCCAGATTGCAAAGCCAAGAGCTGCTCTTATCCTCAAAAGCAGCCTGAGGAACACACCACAAGAAAACATCTTTGCTGGGTCAGTCCAAGGGTCTTGTCTAACCTTCAGTCCTGTCCTTTGTGGGTGCTGGGTGGGGGCCAGCCAAGAGCACATGGCCAGCGTGGCATCATACTGGCCTACCTCAGCTGCTTCAGAGTCATTATGAGCCAGCAGAAGCTGCACCCCTTTGAAACTAATTTCTTCTTCCATGAACATGTCTGATCACTTCTGGACTGCCTGAAGATTTCCATATCCACATCCCCCTCAGCTCTTTAAGAAGCACAGCTGCAGTCAGCTGCCAGCAATGACACTGTGGACCCATATTCAATTTGGGTGCTGTGTTCTCCTGTGACTTTAGGACCTCGGCATTAAGAGGTGGCCTGGCACACCACCCACTACTTATTGCTACCTGAACTGGCTAGGTTAAAACTGTCTCAGTCACTGCTTGCTCTGCAACCTCCTCTGCTGACTATAGGAGAGCCAGCCTAAGGAAACTGCTCAGTGTGGGAAGAATTAGCTGAGGGGGTGTTCAGATCTTCCTAGGAAAGGAAGGGATGAGCTTTTTTGTCAAGAAAACTTGCAACACACCCACCCTCAGCAGCAGTGTCCAAGGTCAGAAGGCTATCCCGTCACAGGCTCTACCTCATAGCTGGTGTTGATCTCTGAAAGCCTGCAGTGCTCACTGGGGTTTGGGGGCTGCATGAGGAGGTGAAAATATGTAAGTTTGTCTGGGCAGAGGCACAGGAAAATGATGCTGTGATCAGAGAGATAAGAAGGGGGTAATGTGGACTGAGGTGATAGGATGAGCCTTGCGCTTGTACCCAATGCTGGGCTACAGCAAAGGAAATGATACCAGGGAATATCTTCAATTGAAATGGCAATATAGGAATGCTCGGCTTAGGCCATGGAAGAGGGCAAAAGGAGGAGATGTCAGCCAGGGTGAGGATGGGGAAACGTAGGACTTTATGTAAGCATGAAGGTTAGGTAAGTAATGAGAAGAGTTCATGGGTAAAGAGGAGATAGAGGAAATTAGGTCCTGACCAGGCACAGGAAAGCAAGGATGAGGGAGACAGGTAGAGAGAAGTGATGGTGCTTATGGGAAGAGGGCATTCGTACCAGGACTGCAAAGGCAGGCAGCCAGTCCCAGCCCGGGCTCAGAACTGCAGGGGGAAAAGTGGGGTTTCCAGCAGAGCCCGGTGAAGCTCAGACGCCAACAAGCAGGTGCGAGAAAGGGCAGGAGCAGCAAGGTGAAGGTGTGCTGCCAGGACTGTGGCCTCATGCCGGGGTACAGCGCTCGTACTCGTGCTGTCTGTCACCGTCCCTTGGCCGGCCGCTCGCTGCGGGTGCCCCTGTCCCTCTGTCCCTGTCCCTGTCCCCGCCCGTGCGCCGCCGCAGAACCGCCGCTCCTTCCCCGCGAGGTGGCAGCCGAAGGACACCAAACCCGCCTCGCCATCCCAGGCAGCCCCCGGGCTGGGAACGGCACGGGAAACGCGGGGAATGACGCCCGGGGCTGGGCGGCTCTGCACACCCGCCAGGGAAAACCCCGGGTCCCGCACGGCAGAGCCCCCCGGGAACACCACGCTGAGGGAAGGGACGGCCACATGGATGTGGCACGGAATCTGGTCCCCACCGGCCTGCACCTTTCCACAACCACTACGCATCTGCATCCTTGGCAAAACCTCTCTGGAAGACACGTAAAAAACAGGACATCTACCCACTATGGCAGCAGAAACCGAGGGGGCAGGGGGTGGTGGTGAAGTTCCTGACCCACTCTACTTCTTCCACTTCTTCTTATGATGGGCCCCCAGCATAAAAATGGACCTGCTGCAGTGAGTCCAGAGAAGGGCCATATAGATTCTCAGAGGGCTGGAGCACCTCTCCTGAAGAGACTCTCTGACTCTCTCAGCACTGAAGACAGGCTGAGAAAGTCAGAGTTGTTCAGCCTTGAGAAAGCTCCACGAGACCTCACTGCCGTCTTCCAGCATCTAAAAGGGGCTGACAAGAGCTGGAGAAGGGCTTTATATGAAGGCGTGTAGTAGTAGGACAATGGATAATGGTCTTACATTGAAAGAGGATAGATTTAAATTGTACATAAGGAAGAAATTCTTCACTATGAGAGTGGTGAGGCATTCACAGAAACTGTGGATATCCTATTCCTGGATGTCTTCAGTGCCAGATTGGATGGGATTTGAGCACCCTGGTCTAGTGGAAGGTGCCCCTGCCCATAGCAGGGGATTTGAAACTAGATGGTCCCTTCCAACCCAAGACATGCTATTATTCTGCTTCCTCCACACAGATACTCCCCCTTGTGTCTCCTCACTCCCTCCAGCTCCGTTTTGTAACACCGGCAGTGCCCTTGAAGGGACCCATTAGAGAGGGGGATGGAGACTGTGCCATGACACATAAGCCTTGCTCAAGAGGCAAATGAGACCAGATGTGTAAGTAAAGCCACAAGTTCACCAGAGGCAAGCCTCCAAATGTATGCACCATGATCATCAGTGGCAGAAACTGGACCTGTTACTTCCAAGATTCCCAACAAAGACCTTTAAAAAAGATCATTTGAGATGCAAGCAGAAAGCAGATACATTCCTGAGGGGAAAAGAATCATCCACCCATCTACATGTTTCACATCCACATTTGCCAATCTCATCATCTGAGTAAACCAAAATGAAGGCAGGAGAAGAGACAGCAGGTGCCAATTTTTCTCTTATTTACATTAACAAGACTCCAGGGCTTGACATATCTGCAGTCTGCTGATGGAAGAGAGCCCACAGAGAAGGTTCAAAGGGCATCAGAGAGCTCCTGGCTCTTGATTTGCTTTGGGGAATCTGCCCTTCGGATCCTGCCAGAGACTGCAAGGTAAAATCTGGTGTTAGAGGGCAATTGGTCCCCATGAGTTTCTGAATGGAAGAGAAGCCAGAAAGCAGCATGGGATGGGCTAGGAGAACTTGTCTGTGATGGGGAGGAAGGAGTGATGGTAAGCCAAGTACAGCCAGCCTGCTGTTTTTCCAGGTGCTGTCCACCCTGAGCAGCTCTGGGCTCCATGTTGTTGATAGGCTCACTCTACTAATAGTGAAGACTGGAGTTCTGCTTCTTGAGCAAAAAATAGGACCGAAAATGGGGGGAGGGAGGGGGGGAAGAAAAAAAAACCCACCTCTAAAGGAGAAGGCACAAGGGAAAGAGGATGTGCATCATGCAGGTGTCTCTATCATCTCACTCCCTGGGGCCTATAGGGGTCTTAGGGTTTACACTTGCCAGCTGCTCTGCAGGAAGCAATTTTTCCTAGTCTGTTGACTCTCTTGCCAGGGCTTCAGAAGATGAAATCTTTATTATCATGAAGGCTTAAAAGGGAGGAATACTGTTAATTCCATTTTCAAGGTCATACTTTGAAAGTTATTAATTTCTTTCTTCCAGGGCTTTGCACTCTACTCTGAGGCTTTAGGGATTACCAGCTTTTACTTACTAGGGTTCATTTGGGGTTTTTTTTCTTACTTCTTTCCTGTTCCTCCCCCCTCCTCTTAGAAGAAGACACTTTTTTTTCCTTCCCTGTTCCCAGTGTCAAAGCTATTTTGCTCATTGCGTGCTCATTCCCCATTGTCACTACCAGTTCTGCTCCTGTAATTAAAACTTGACTGTGACGGCAGTGGCAGTAGGCTGGCTTTCCTAGAGGTGCAAGAACCACTGTGCAAACTGGGGAGGATGCCCTCCAGCAACTCTCCAAAAAGATTAAGGAAATGTCTCTGGTGTCCATCAATCTTTGCACTTGGTTTAATGTATTTCAGAATTTGCTCATGCTTTTTTAGCACTGAACAGTTCATCCCCATGTTTTGGAGCTCATTCATGGTGTACTAAGTACTCATCTATCATACCTCATGTCTTAGAGGAATGAAGATTCATTCTGTAATGCAGCTCACCCATCCTTCCCTAAGGTCTGAAGAATATCCCTGAAATTGTATTTCTCAGTGTCTTTCTGAGAAGGTCGTGGTGTTCAAGAGCTGTCTGCTCACACCATTTATCCTGGAGCTGGTTTACCATAATCCTAGTCTAAAATTGAACTGTTATCCTGACCAGTGAGGTTGGTAGTAGCTAGAAGACCACCTTTGTTTCAAGGTTACACAGATCTTTCATCATCAGATCTGTCCTGTGTATATAAAAAGTTCCAATGTTTTCTCACAGCTGAAGAAATTGTTATCCCACCCTTTTCATTTCCCTAGCAACTGGAGATTTATCTTAAAAAAAACACCTCCCCCCAAACCCCACCTTCCCCAGCAACTGACACAAAATCAGATACTTAAAACTGCATTGTCTTCAAATCACACATTAAAGACTCTCATTCTACAAGCAAAACGTCCAAAAAACCACATAGCACAGACTTTTTCAGGAGCCATTAGGGGGAAGATCTGAGTTTTTCTGCTTTCTGCTTCCCTAGGACAAAGCAATCCCTCTCTTGCTCACCTCTCAAGCGCATATGTAGCCCAAAGGTGATGCCAGCACATAACCCAGTGTCTCAACAGAGGACAAACAGCATAGCTCCCCTCACCCAGAGCACACACAGCCCTAGGAAGCAGGTTTGCTAATTGGAGGCTCTGGAACCTCTTGAAAAATTAATATTTTCATCAGTTTAATGTCTGTCTGTTTACTCACTTCATCTCTGCTATGGTTTTCTACAAGCTTTACTGGATATATGGCATGGGAAAGATACGAGTGGCTGTGGACAGAAATGAAGAGGCAGGGGACATACATAGGGGTGACTGGAGTAGAAAAATAACTAAACGGGGGTGGAGAGTGACCAGCATGCTTGAGGTTACTCTGGTACTGAAATCCAGTCCTACTGCAGCCTCTGCCCTTCCTATCTTTCTCTAGGATATGCAGAAGACTGTCCTCCCAGCCTGTCCTTGAGGTCTTCTTAGGGATATCCCTCTCAGTGTTTCAGTGAATTAGAGATGTCATGACAGTCAAGCTGGGCCCATGGGCTGGTGTATGTCTCTAAAGTGTGGGATCTAAGTAAATATTACCTTGTGTTCCCTGTGGTTCTCATCAAAATATGAAAGTGTCCATGGGTGTGCAATTCCAGAGTGAGACTCCTGGTCACCTTAACACCCTAACAGTGCAAGCATTGCTTTAATTCCCAGGCCTGGGAAAAGCCAGAGCAGAAAGCCATCGTGACTTCCCACAGCCCATTCCCAGACCAGGATTAAAAAGGGAAAGTTAATACAGTTTACACTGGCAGCTGAGCTGTCCTTCAGCTGGATGAGTTGGAGCAATGGGAAAGAGGCAGGAAGCTACTCCTGTTCCTCATTAGATGTTCTAGGGAGCCTGGAGATTGCTCAGTGCCTGTGGGCCGTGCCTCTGAGCACAGGGTGTGTACGGTGACATGGCTGGGGAGTGTCCCCGTGGCTCAGTGTGCCTGTGTAGCCACAATACCTACCGTAGGGGCTGCCTGAAGCCCTGCTGCTCAGAGCGCATCCTTCTCCAGGGCCTGACCCCATCTCCCCTCCATGCACCACTCCCCAGGCCACAGAGGGACATGCAGGCGGTGCTGGGGAAGGGCCACGTGCGTTGCTCGCTGCTCACCTTGCCACGAGGCCTCTCCCTTTGGCAGGGAGCTCTGCTGACAGACCTGCTCACCCATGGGAGGGAAGGCCTTCCAGGAGTGCTCTGCTTTTCCTGCAAGCCTGATATCTTTGGAACGGTTGGGTTTTTCCCCACGCACACCCTCCCTCCCAAATCCCACACCTCCCTTCTCCTTTCTGGTTGTTTTTGTTTTTAGAGAGCGCGCTCAGACAGCTGTATTAATCATGCAAGCCCAGCCATGTGTAATGTGCTTTATCAACAGCAGAGCACACGCTGAATGGCAGCCGGTTCACAAGCGGGCCCAGTGCACTGCCTGAGCTGTGAAGATAAACCTGCTGCTCCCCAAATCAACTTACCGTCATGGGTTAGTGAATGGAGAGGCTGTTCACTTGGGACAATAACCAGAGGGGAGGCCAGCTTGTTAGGCAAATTCTTGAGTGGTTTACACTGGAAATGGAAGGGCAAAGAGGAGGAGGAGGAGGAGGAAGGTGGAAATTACTCTTTGGTCATTTTCTCACAAGGGTTGGAGGAATTTTCGTGTGCGTGTAAGGATTTAATCAAGACAACAGTGGTGCTTCCTCATCCTCCTCCTTGCTGCCCTCTGCAGTTCCAGGCAGCCTGTCTGGCAGCTCAGCACAAGAAATAAGGAGAGCAAGAGGCAGAGAGCAAGGGTTGAAGTACACCTGCTGTGAGGGGGGACAGGTTGCCTTCAATGTCTCTAAAGGAGGAAGGTTCAGCTGATGACTTCAGAAGCTCATCTAACATACAGATGGTATCCGGCTATGAGTGTCCTCCGGGCTGGGGATATCTGGCTCAAGATGGTTAGAGCCTGCCCCAGCTCTGTTCTGCAGGGTAATCTGTCCGTGCTACAACACTAACACTATCACTGTGCCTATCAGACAACTGATTTTCCATGGCTGTCACTCTTCCATGGGTTTGCTTCTAATCTCTGCAGTGCAGTTATGTGTTTTCTCCCCCACTGGATCCACCCAAGCTCCACTCTCCCACCTGACTGCTGTGCCCTGACCTCTGTTCTGCAGGGCTGTTCTGCGTGCATGCAAAGCCACACCGGTGACTGCACAGACCTTGAAACGTCTTCCTTATCCCACTGCAAGGACTTAGCTTGGAGGAATATCTTTCTGGGACTTCCAGTCTCAGTTCCCACCCTCTGCTGCTGATCTTCACTCACTGGATCCTCCACAGCACTGTACTATGCAAATATATACAACCCAAGGCTCATTTTGGAATAAATCAATCTAAATTAAAATAATGAACAGAAAGTACAGAAACAGATCAGGCAGTAAAGCCATTTCTCTTTCTTTTCCCCTGTGTCTCTCATTTTTCTCTAAGAAAGCTTGTTTCTTTTCTCTACACTTTTTTTTTTTTTTTTNCAGGATGGGAAGAAGCAGATTGGCTTTTAAATTTTTTTAAGCAATCTCAACAAACAGAAGCTGTCTGTTGCTATTCAGCAAAACCCACCAAGCAATGTTGGTAGCTTGGCATGAGTTCTTGGCATGTCTCTTTTCCCTAAGATGCTGTTTCTGTCTGCAGCCACACCATCTCCTTTTGGAAGACACTATCATCACCTCTGACTTTGGTGTTACTCACTTTAAACCACACAGCCAAAATAAGATACAGTGCCATCCCTTGCCTCGTACCTATGAAATAGCAAGAAGCAATTACTATGATGCTGGCTGCCTGCCTTCACCCTGCCTTGTCCTTCCTGTTCCCTTGGCCTGAAAGCCCCACAGGCTTGGCACCCAGTGCAGTTCCAGCCCCCAGTGCCTGCAGCCCTGGCAGGGACTGGCACTGACCCTGAGCAGCAAGAGAAGCTTGGTCTGTCTGAGCACCCACCCCGCAGGGCCAATCCCTTCTGCTCTCACCAAATGGACAGTGAGCTCTTTGGAAAATCTGGATGGATACCACCCGTGGGAAGCAAGGAGAGCCAGGAGTTGTGCTTCCCACCCAGGGCCAAGGGCGTGATCAGCTGCCAATGCCCAGGGCTCAGGCAGCTTTCAGGGAAGTGAGGCATGCCCTGAGTAGTCAGGCACACATCACTGTGGAGTGACCAGTACAGCTGAACCATGTCCCTCCAATGCCTTAGGATTTATGGGAATACCAGACTTGACATGGCTCCAAATATGCCCTCATGTGCTTGGTCCCTATTATTTTTCTCTGCTTGTTATTTTTTCTCCATTTCTCTGTCAGGACCAAAAAAAGACAAGATTGTCTGTTTGGGCCTGTTTATGCTATGGCTTCCCCAGCTCTGCCCACCAGTTTGTTTCAAAGGCCTGAAGGCCTGGATTTTCACTGACCCTTTTCTGGAGCCCGAATGAGAAAGCACCCCCAGGCCTCAGTGAGGAGGACTCCAGAGGTGGACATGTCCTTCAGCTGGTCACATCATACTGGGAGGGCTGACTGCCCAGTCAGCAAACCCCCACCAAGCGTTCACCCTTTACAGCCTGTAGTCTCTGTTTTAATGCCCCATGCTTCTCTCCTTAGCTTTGATGGGCTCAGATGTCAGAAGCACAGGGACCTTCTGCCAAAGCAGACCCTGCTGACACGAGAGCAGCTGGCTCAGCAGAACTGGCAGGGCCATGCACTACAGAAAGCGAAAGGGGAGCAGAGATGGGTGGGAGGTGACCACTGCAACAGAGGAGCTCTCTTCTGCACAGTTGGACACACCCAGAGAGAGGAAAGAGGACTGAGAGGGGATTAGAAAGAAAGATGCTCTCTGTTTCCCACTCTGGCCATCAGACCCAAATGAACATCTCTTTTCTCCCTTCCCCCAGCTCCCACCCACCTGATGGAGGCATTAGTGACAGTACAGGCTACACAGGCTACAGCTAAATGGAGACTATCTACGTTCTACAGCCACACAGGGTCATTCTCCGATCAGTGCATGTTTTGGCAGAAAGACAGGACTCCTCATTCTCCTTTTCCCTCCCACTCTGCCAATTGCTAACACACTACTGCTATAAATCTTGTGTCAGCCTATTGATGGCCACGACTTTGATCAGGCCCCAAAGACTGACACACTTGTTGCCCTGTGGGTAGCTCTGGATGTGCTACTTTCTGAAACACCACATCCCCCTCGCATAGCTCCCAGGGCATCAAGCTACCCACACTGAGAAAGCCCCTACTCAGCCTCTGGCAAGCCCTCATCACAAAACCCCTGTGAGGAAGACTCACAGGTTTTGAAGCCCATCAGTCTGGCTAAGCCATTGTGATGCGGACACTGGGTGCTAATCACAGGGGAAGGAGTCCATGTTCAAAGGGCTGAGGACAAGGGACAATGAAAGACAAAGATGAAGCTAGTGCCATAATTTTGATGGGTCTCTTTTAGGTTCAACAGTGGCCACACTTGCCCTTCCATTGGCAGATGTGGTGTGGAATGAGAAAATTCTCTTTTTTCAGAAGAAAAATCCTTTTGAAAAGGCACCTGATGATGCAGTAAGGCCCCTGCTTGGTGACAGCCAGGTCTTGTGTCAGCCCATTATAACATGATGTTACAATGCAGACAGAAAGATGTGATGATGTGGCATCATCCCAGAAGACATTTCAAGGCATTTTGAGTGCCTGGCTGCAAAATCAGGAGGGCTGGAAAATTTATCAAGGACAACTCAGTTGAGAGCTGAATCAGCTGGGCTCCACCAACATTTCAGGAAACTGTCTCATCAAATTCAAGTCCCATTTGTTTAGTTGAATGGGCTGCTTCTGAGTCTCCAGCCTGCCTGAAAGCAAGATGTTTCCACAGCAGCTAGCTAATGATAGCAATGCTTAGCATGACTACAGTGCTCTTCGTCTCAAATCACCTTCCTTTTAAATTAATGCTCAAAACCCCACAGGGCAGGGAAGTGTTACTGAGGATTAACAGAAATGAAAATTGAGGGAGAAAGAGGAAGAAGGCTGTGATTCTGGTCATTGAGGAACGGCTTAACTGAGGGCTGAGGACTACATTTCAGAACATCAACTCATAGGAAGAAAAAGGTCTAACAAAATGTTATGCCCAAGGTTTCTTTGAAGGTGAGCAGCACAGTAAAAGCACATGTGAAAAGCACCAGTATCTGTGCTGAAGGGCCACCATGGAGAGGCTGGTAGGGGCTTTCAGAAAACAAGTGAGGTCCAGAGTATTTCAACTCTACTTTCCCCCTCTGCAAAATCCTCTTGGCATGTCCTGGGTCACTGGAGATATACCCGCATTTGGCACCACAAATTCCTGGAGACTCCTCACAGGAGTGATGTCACACCAGGATGTCCTTCAAGATGATCTCAGGAGACTGGGGAGCAGTAAAAAAATAACAGCTTCAGAGATGGAAGGGCAAGTGTTTTAAAGGATCAACTAAAGCTGTGCAGGATGGCCTTCGCAAGTTGATTAGGAGGTGTATTTGTAATGGGAATCCTGGCCTTGCTCACTCCCCGATTTTGCTTTATCATTTAGCTTAATGGGCTCCTAATTCAAAACCAGCGGTAAACAGGTCTGGCTATGACAAAAATTAACACTGCCTGCCTGTGGAATTTAAGGATATATAATAAAAATAATCATAAAACCAAAGAGCCCTGGGTTTTTCATCAGACGAAAATATTTGTCATTGAAAATTCTGCTTAAAAAAAAAAAACCACCTAAAATTGGAAAACTCCACAAAACCCTACATCTGAAACAGCCTCAGCAACTTTAATTTCATATCCAAGCACAAGTTTAATTTGCAATACATAAGATAATGGTGTTTAATTGGATTTATTTTTCCACAGTAGGTTCCCAATGGCCTACTTTACTCCTTTTCTCAGCTCCTTGAACATTATTTACAAATCACTCTCTGGGATTTAATTTTAATGGTAGCTTGATTTCTACCTCCCCCCTT